>JACYFF010031956.1:3139917-3182094 GCA_017589665.1 Selenicereus undatus | reverse complement strand
TAATTTACAAACATCACGAGGAATGAGTTCAAATCTTAAAAGAGTCAAAATATACGAAAGAAAAGGGTTTATTTCACCCCGATTTGTTGTTTTATGATATATAGTAGACAAAAAAAGTGACGGACGAATAATTTAGAATTTGAAATTAAATCATGCCGAATTGTACACATTTTCAAGCCCCCTTTGCTGGCTTCACGAGTTCATTAAAGCTAATAAGCTCGAGCTCATTTATATGACGAACTCGAGTCCTCATTTCCAGCGTAATATGTAGTAATTTTGCTTAAGCTTGAACAAAGTTTAAACGACAAGATGATGTATAAACTTTGCGCTGCAAACTGCATCAGGCGAAAATCCACAGCTCAAAATTACAGATTCTGTAACCCCTCTTTCCCCCGCCCAATTTCACTACACTTTTTTTTACCCCCCTTCTCTGGCTCTAAATTAAAACCCAAAAAATACAAAAGGAAATACAAAAAATAAATTGAAGAGCCTCAACCTACCCTAACTACGCAAAATCCCCGAAGGGAGAAAGGAAAAAAATTAATAAAAACAAAAAATAACAACAGAAGGCCCCCTCTAACATCCTCTATAATCCCAACCCAGAACTTTTCTGCCCAATTTGTTCATGTATGTCCCAATTCTGGACCCGCTGCGGTTCACTGGGGCGCTCTCTGTCTTCTCCAAATTCTTCTCCCCCCATAATTGTATGCCTATTGAGATCCATGAGAACTGGATCTGGTTTGTCATTTTGAAACCCATGGATCACAGATCGAAAACTGTTTCGAGTTCCAATTGGAACAATCGCTTGTTCAGAAGTCTGCGAAGATGCCGATGTCTCTATCGTCTATGAAATATGAACAGAATAATTAGGGATATTTTCCTGAAGACTTCCAAATTCTCCCTTCAAGAGAGATCACCATGACAGTGACATCGTCATGGTACTTTCGCCGATCTCCTTGTGGTATGTCCAGCAATTCATGAAAATCCATTCCTAGATTCAAAAGGGGAATAAAATCAGAAAATGTCTGTATACCAGGAAAGAAGTAAAAGTAAGCAACCGTAACATGCATCAACCTAAACTTGCACAAGTAAAGCTTTATAGTAGCATCGAAAAATGTATCACAACCACTACCCACCCACTCCACCCTCAAAAATCACAGTTCCAAATTCCCAGCAGAAGACAGGAAAAACAGCCTCTACTATCAAGATCAAACTCCAATGTACCCAATTTGCTTTGATTTGGATTAAATTCATATTCAAAAAGAACAGATAATGATAGAGAAGAGAATACCTGCTTTTTTGGCAGCTCGATTTAGTAGCTCCTCTATTAGATGTTGTGCTGGATCACCATCTGGGAACCTCTCCATGAAGTTCTCAACAAAGGAAACCACTTCCTGATTAGTTAGATACTGATATAAACCATCTGACGAAAGCACCAAAAATTGGTCTCTAGGACCAAGTTTGTGGTGTCGAAGCGAAGGAATAGACGATACGTAAGGTGCATCACCAATGAACTCGTTCCTGAACATCTCGAGTAGTGCTTCATTAAACTTGGGCTGTAAAAAATACAAGGACAAAATCACTCTCCATGCTTGAGGTGATTGAAGAGCAATCAATTACTCAGAATTTTCATATACCCTAGTGTACATGCATCACACACTCAACACTTCGACATGGGTGCAACACTTGGACTCTTCATATTAGGCTAAAAATCCTAAAAATCTCTCAAATAAGCCGAATCTAACACGTGGATATATATCTGTACCAAACACTCCCAGGTCCAAGTAACATAGATATAATTTTATAGGCAAGACCTCAACCAATTAAAGTCTCAATTAAATGACATCTCTCTAGGAATTAGCTGCAAAGTAGGGTCATGGAGGCTGTTTCTTGATAATATTTTTCTTCAGATCTAGCACAGCATTACTAGCTTTAACCCCCTTGTCCCCAAATTATCAGAGGCAAAAATGGCTGTGCAAAAGCACAGCCGCACAGGGGGGAAAACTACAAAAGCACTTAACAAGTGCCTCAACAGACTTTGAAAGAGTACTATAGAGACTCATGGGTGCCCAACGTGGTCACACTAACAAGAACATAATTTCTTAGTCTTATAGTTAAAAGGAACATTATTTTTACGACAGGCAAAAGGGCATACTATTGGAGACTAGGAAGGAGTCAAATCCCTGAAAATCTGTTTGCAATGCTGTGAAAAGTGAAAACAGCATACAAAGTGGAGTGAGACTACCCAAGTATTGGTTCTACACAAATTGCCATAGTAAGTGTGGTGGTTCAGAGGAACAGAAGCACACCTGTTTGAGAAATCCAGCTCCAAAAGCTCTAGTAACCTTGAGACGACCTTTAACTCTATCATTGACAATACATTGATTATCCTCTGGATGTTCACGCTTAATCCTTAAAACTTCCTGCAGATTGGTGAAATAAAAAGAATTTCAGCAAAGTACCAAACAATAAGCTGTACACAGCTCACAAAACATGACAATAATCATCTTAATGTAGCAGAAGGTTTAGAAACCATCAGACTTCATGAACATGCATGACACTCCAATTGCATGCAATTCCAGGCATCATGACATTCGAGGCCTTGCAGGATATAGGCAATTTTTCATGTCAGCACTATTAAATATCTACGATAAAAATTTCATATCAACATCAACAAATATCCATGATGACTTTCGATCATAGCTTGTTCATGCCTAAGCCCTCAAAGTAAGTTAGTGAAGCATTAATGTTACAGCAGAATTCTGGCAGTATATGAACCCCATGATCAATTGATAATTTCTATTCTCACAATTTGATACCTCAACAAACCAGGTTATATCTAAAACTTCACAGTAAGCAGTAGATGCAGTACTGCGTTGTACCATGTATAGCCCCAGAAGCAAATTTAGCTAATTCTTCTTAAATGTTATTAATTCAGCGGCATGAAGCTTAGGAGGCCAAAGGACACAGTACAGGAGTATGTCCAAGCTGCTTGCGCTATTTGAAATAGATCAAATGATTTGGAATTTTAGATTTCTGCTTCTATCCACTAATTACTAGTGTATTTTCAAGGGAGCTTCCTTTATTTAGTGAGGCTCCCAGATACATGGCCACAGTCATGCTAAGGCTTCTGAGGAAATATACAGCTGTTGCTTCTCCAGTAATTAGACATTATCATGCTTAGTGCTCCAAAGCCTGCCCTAGCAAGAAAGGCACTCACTAACTTGGAAAGGTTCAGAAGTGAAACATACCAAACACACTATCTTTATCGTTGAACTGAAAAGGTTCCCAAAAAAAAGCACTACCAAGAAGTGATTGTAATCATAACAATATTGACAGGACATGGTAAGAATTAAGGGAAAACAGCCACCGTGACTGTGAAGCTATTCCCTGAAACATTAAGACACTATACCCACAACGGGAAAAGAGCAGCTCCTCAACAAAGCAAGACACTCATGTAAAAAATGCCTACCTCATACAACTCTTCCACAGAACACTGTATTCTGTTTCATTAAGAGCTCACAACAATAACAGATTAACAGCATTTTCTATGCTATTTCCAAACAGCATGCAATGTTTTATGCCTTTATACATTCAACTACCTCAAATCTTCACCTGCTGAACAAAATATTACCATTTTCTTCAATGAAAAACAACCTCACAAAATGTGCCATAAATCTCATCTCCTCACATGTCTGATGCTATAGACCATGATTAATTCCCAGTGGAGATCGATAAACTCCCTTTTACCGACATATATTCCAGTTTTATTACCCAAATATGACAGAGGGTTAACATAGCTATTGAACACCAGCACATGCCACTGAGCAATACTCTTGGTCTCGAAATAATAAGACTTCGCTTCTCAAAGCGGCAGATTATATGAGCATACTCATAAGTGAAGGGTCAATGAAGCACAAAGGTAGTTTTGGCATAAAACAGAGCTACAGGTGAAAGAGGAAAGGACAAGAAAAAAAATGGAAGGGTAGATATCTATTTTGAGATGTACATTTGTAACATCTTAATTAGCATTCAGTCAGGGTCCTTTATTTTCCGAAGACAGTGCCTTTACAAATCATTATAGGACCACCTTTTGGCTTTTGCCAATTTGGGTACTCGTCTAAGCAAACATCATTTTCCTAGTAGGCAACCTCAGACAAGTACTCCAATTGGTTCCATCAAAACAATCTGGAATAATCGATGCCATAAGGACCTCCAGTTATACCAGAAAATGTTGTTGATAATCTAACAAATAATCAATCGTAACAATTGGGCAAGGGGATAAGAAACAATGATACCAAAAACAACTTAGTTTAAGTACCGCAACACACTTCTATACCATTAGAACAAGCGCTGAACGCGATGTGAACAGCAGCAAGCATTGGCTCATCCTGGACAAAAGAACACGTCTAAGCACAATGTTTACTGACAGTCTCTCAGGAATGGCGCCCCATCTCAAACCCCCCCCCCCCGGCTGCAGGAAACAGGGCCCATTTTCCTGTCTCTCTCTTTCCTTCTCTTGTGCACATCATTTTCTTTCCGTTAGCCATCTTATCATTTCAGTTGCACTTTTAGAACTCATAGCATCTCCATTATGAACCAATCAAACTAAATGATTAACTTCAGCTCTAACCAGCTCTATCACAGAACCTATTCCAACAAAAATGAAAATGCAAATACAGATTGAGCTTCAGCTTTCACTCATTCATTCCCGAAGAACAACAGCAACAGACACTTCCTCATTATGAATATGGTGCAATGATAAGCACAAATCCCAAATGCCTAGACCTCTCTTAACCACACAAACTCCAAGTGCAGCTGACTATTCTGATTTCTACATCTTCATTAAGGCCTTGTTTGGTAATCAGCTGTTAGTTATTAGCTGTTAGCTGTTTATATTAGCTGTTTATATTAGCTATTAGCTGTTGGCTGCTTGAATTAGTTGTTTACATTAGCTGTTTGAATTGGCTATTTCTAGAAAAAGTGTTTGGTAAAATTAGTTGTTTTTAGAAAATATGTTTAATAAAATTCCATTGATGTCCTTTCTCTAAAATACTTTTCAATTGAATAAGCTTTTATCTATTGATCATCTTATTTTGTTTTTTAAAAAATTAATATATGTCATATGTACAAATTAGCTTCATCCTTGGAACTTTATTTTTTATTAATTTAAATAATTTGTGTTCATTACTTATTTTCTTTTGTTTTCAATGTTTGATTACTTATATTACGCCTACATCTTATAACCTTTGTTATTTTTAGAGATGCTTATTTTTTTATAAATTGCAGTTAAGATGAATTTGCATCTATATTTTTATATGAATTGAAATATGTATGAATTTCAAATAATTTAATCTTCATCAACCCAAAAGAAAACTAGGAATAGGGTTTATTAATGACAATAGGGAGGGTGGAAATGAAGGTGAGGAGGTCGAGTAGAAAAAATTGGTGGTAAAAATTGTCTAAGATTTAGGCAAAGTGAGAAACTAGGAATAGAGTTTATTAATGGCATGCATGTAATTTTGTTAAACTTTTGGACAATATTGTAATTTTCACAAACAGTTATTCCTAAAAGGCTAATCAAAATAGTTGTTTGAAAAAGAGTTCTTTGGCGCAAAACACCTGTTTACCAAACACCTCTTTAGCTATTTGACTTAGGCAAAGCAGCTAAAGTCTTCCCAAACAGCTCTTTTTCCCCTAAACAGCTATGTTACCAAACGCCCCCTAAATCATTTGCTCCTTTAGCAAAATAACAGTGGAATAAACCTGTATAGATTTCACACTAGCAAAAGAACAATAACAATACGGATGATTAACACCGCAAAGCAGGGGTTGGGATTGCCCAAGCATGACAAGCATACCTCCCCATGCATAATCAATCACAAGTACCAGACACACAATTACCCCAACCATTTATATTAGTTGAACTTCCAGCTCTCGTACAATCAGTCCTGCTATTCTGCGGCTCTCACATAACATCAACAAGCTAAAAGTCTTCACTTTTCATAAAGCTTCCAATGATTTTAAAATTGTAGACCAAGAACATCTGAAATGCACTGATCGAAGTCAACAATTACAATTAACCTTCGGGTTTAAACACCAGCCACTGGGTAGCAATTTGGCAGGCATCGGGACATACCATAGTTTAATGTCGACATTGTGCAATTGTACTATAATGTGCAAGCAGACGCAACAGAAAAACCAGGACTCTATGCATGAAAGACATCGGAAGACCCGTGCTCAAAACTCAAAAGAAATCATGAGATCCATCAGCATAATCCAAGTTCAAAATATTGAACAAAAGCCGAATAACCAAGGGACACGCAGTACATGAATGCAAGACATCAGAAACCAAAGTTTAAGAGGGCATTCAATAAATTTACACAAATTCAGTCTAGCATCACAGAATGCAGTAAATTCTAGCAAAGAAGATGACCCTTACTTCTTCAATGCTGGTACTATGATCAGTCGAAAGCTGCAATGCGGTCAGCTTCATTGCCTGTGCAGGGAACTCATTGGCTACATTGCTCAGCTTCTCACCGCTAGCTGTGGACTCCTCAATAATGCCTTCTGTACTCGACCCACTGTCAGCCTCCTTTGATCCCACATTGGAACAACCCTCTTGGGGCTCAAATTGTGCAACAATGGCACGGCTATCACCCACATTCATTACATATACATCCTCATCTCTCATTAAAACAACCAACAAACATGAACCCATTAATGCAAGCTCTGGATACCGATCAATCACTTTATCTGTCAATTCTAAATAAGCATTCTCTGTCTTCTCTAGCGCCTGTGACAACGCCCTCAAAACCAACTCATGATCGACAGGACCTGTCTTTCGCTTTCTACCACTCCTACAAGCTTGCTCCTGCTCAAGTCTATTCTCTTCGTCTACTTTATCTTTCTCTTCTACCCCGAATCTCCAACTAAAAAAACTCCTAACATGACCTTCCTTACCCCTAGATAAGCCTTGCTTCAACTTCGACAACAACAGCGAACGCCTGCTCACTGCACACCCTGCATTACTAACACTAACAGCATCATCTACAGAAAAAGCAAACCTATCCGACCCAGAAAGATCAAGCCCATCTTCTGCATCATCTTCAGCCAAAAATTCCCACAATTTCCTCCTAATTTCCTGGTGTTCTGACTGAAAAGTCACCCTCTTCCCTTGAACCTGACTCTCACTCTCCCCCTCATCATTTACATTTACAATCCCCCCCCCTAATTGAAGGTCCTGATTCTTCCTCCACATTTCCCTGTACTTGAGTCATAGGATTAATGCTACAATTATCATTATTACTAGCACTAGTATCCTCATTGTCCCAAAACAAGCCCTTGAGCTCATTGAATACAGCTTTGTACAAATGACCCATCAAAAACTCAGGAGCATCAGGGCCATTAAACCCATCATAAATCCCGACAAACAACCACCCATGTTCTTCGGATACAACCACATGTACTCGATCCTCCCCTGCTTTTCCCAATGCCCACTGCACATTACTAGTACTCGCTTCCTCCTCACTCTCTGTCTTCAACCTCAGTTCCGTGTCCTTCCTCTCAACTGGGACAACCCAGGGGCGCTTCTTCTCAGAGAAGCTTCTCGAAAGAGTCTTCTTGAACCCAGCAAAGCTCTTCTTCCTCCTCTTCTTGTACGGGTGCGGCGGCCCTCCACCAAGCGGGGCGGAGAAGGGGACATCGGAAGAGGGGTCGAGAGGACCGGAGAGGGCCCCACGCTCAATGGGTCCGGAGAGGAAGAATCCAGACGATTCGGATTCTCCCCTCGGGACAGGCTGAAGAGGGAGAGCCGCAAACGACGACGTACAGTCGAAGCCATTGTTGACGACGGAGGAAGAGCCATAATCAAGTGTCCGAGGAGTAGACGTGTTGGCGCTGACAGAGGCGCCGGAAATCGACCGGAAGGCGGTGGTTTCCGGGGGCGGGCCGGATCCGTCGAAGCGGAGAGAGTGGGTAGGAGAGAGAAAGCGATCGGAAGGAGTAGGAGAGACAAAACGGTTAGAAGACCGAACGTAGCAGAAAGAGTGGCCTAGGGTTTCGTCGAGTGGCTGCTCCGCCGTGAAGATGACGTCACCCTGGTGGTCCTTGTTGTGGTGGCGGTGGTCAGGAAGTGGTAGTGGTTTGAAGCAGGGGATCAAGTGAGAGAAGCCGCTGCCCATCACATTTGACTGCCGGAAAACCCCCCCACCTCCTCCTCCCGCCGGCGAGTCTTTCTCTCTCTAGCTCTACTGTATCTGCAGTCTCTCTCTCTCTAGGGACTGTGTGTGTGTGTGGTTGTATTTGTGTAGTTGGAGGAGGAGTGGAGAAGAAAACCAGTCAAAGAGATTCAAAATTTCACAGGCACAACTCACCAGGGGAGAAGGAGGAGGAGGGGAAAACAGGAGAGAGAGAGAGAGAGTAAAACCTGTCTGTCTCCTACTACTGCTACTACTCTCCTCCTGCTCACCCAAAATTGAATTTTGTGAGCTCGAAATGGGGGGGATTTAAATTACAAAAAGTTTTAAAAAACAAAATAAAAAGGACTTTTTTATGGAAAAAAAGGCACAAAAAAGGGGGGGTGTTACATACTTACATTAGAATTTTGCATTTTTTTTTTTGAGAGAACAAGGATTTTTTTTTTAAGAGTTCAGAAATAATATATATCAATCGTATAATCATAAGATTGTATGATATCGTCTATTTATACATAAATTGTTACAAATGAACTTTTGGATTTATATACATGTTACTTTTTTATTTGTGTAGTTATTCTTACAATTTTACGGAAACAAAAAGGAGAAAAAAGGGGTGTTATATGTTATATTGGACTTTTGTATTTTACTTTTTTTACGGAGAAGGAAAACGATATTTTTTTTGAGAGCTCAAAAATAATATTTTTATCTGCAATCCACATCAACCATCTTGATTTATACATAAATTGATAAAATTTTGAATTTGTTAATGCTCACTTTTATGTCATAGCCTTACAATTTTATATATTTTTGCTTAAGATGGTTTGAAAATATTATTCTATTAATTTTCTTTTCGTTAAAAGTTTGAATAATACGTAAATATTTGTCGCAATTATGTTGCAAGATATTGTTTATACTTTTATTACAAGTTGTTAAAAGAAATTGTAAGCTATATATTTCTTTTATTGCATATTTAAAAGTTAATATTAAATAAATTTGGATGCAAATTTTCAATACTCCTCAAAATTTCTACATCTTATAAGCTGAAAAATGGTGGAAATCATGAGCTCTAGGTGAGTGAAACTATTGGGATGTGGGTTGGAAGTGTGAACTTGGACTATTAATTGGACTTATTTATATTTTTGAAATTTTAAGATTAAAAGATGGAGGGAGAAATCCACCCAACTAGGATGATGGACTAATAATCAGTGGAGAGTGAGGTGGGGGGATTGCACCTCATAAATTATGAAAATGTGAACTTGGACTATTAAACTATACTTATTTGTGTTTTTGAAAGTCAAGAATTAAGATTAAAAGATTGGTGGGGGGAATCCACCCAATTAGGATTGTGGACTTCTAATTGGCATAAAGGGGAGGGGGGGGGGGTTGCACCTCATGCATTGTAAGTGAACATTTGAACTTGAACTAGGATTAAGGATCTATGTGATGCATGAAAATATTCATAAGTTTGTACTATAATAATTAATTATTTGTAGTCTGATAATAAGAATATCACAATAAGAATATGTAAGTTAAAAGAAAGATATTCTTACGACCAAGAATTTGTTAGTATTCATTTCAATTTTAATACGCTGAAAATTGAAAAGGATCTGGGAAGTTTTCACATATTACAATAATAATATGCGTTAAGAAATTTTTTTAGTGATACATATTTTTTTCCTTTTTAACTATTTATCTAAATATATTATAGAAATTAAAAGTGTTTATAAGTTATTAAACAACTAACTCAATCTAAAAGCGGGTGTAGTGTTTGCATATAAAACTTAAGGAGGCCCCAATGTGGACGTAGATATTAAAATTCTAACAAAAGTTTATTAACCATGTCCAAATGTTTAAATAGGGTTGCAAAAATTAATAAAATTTTACTTCTTCATACATTTAACGTGAATCAATTTTAACTTTTTTCAATATTCAGTTTGCAAAAATTACAATGTTATAATATATTATATTTTTTTTTTATCACGTTGGAGGTAGTATTAGTATATAATATAGTTTTTTTTTAAAGTGATATATTATAGTATTTTACCATTACTAGTTGCCTTTTTAAAAAAAAATTCGGAAAGAGAATTGGAATTGTAACTAATTTTATAAAATCTTTTTTGGAAATAAATCTTTCATTCATAATTGACTAGCTTTTTTGAATAAAAAATAAAAACTATTAATTATCTTAAAAATTTTGTGGGAATGACACTTGTCAAAATTTTAAAGATTTTGTTTTGCTTATATATATATATATATATATATATATATATATATATATATATATATACACACACACACACACATACATTTGTGTTTTACAAATTTGAAATTTAAGATTAGAAGATATATGGGGCAGAAATCCCCTTGATTACGATGAGGGACTTATATATGATTAATGAAGAAAAAGGGGGCATTTTATATCGTCTGGCTTCTGTGGACTGGCATAGCGGAAATTACACATTCAAATCTGGTCAAACTTTGTTCAAACGGGATTCACATTAGAATCAATCATTGTTATTGTATTTGCCCAAGAGAATGAGGAAAGGGGGACTCAATATGATTTTGCACAACAACATTGGCATAAAAGTTTCAAAATTTTACATACATTTTTCCATAATGAGATCACTTTGAAAACCTAATAGTCAAGTTAGATGGAAAAAATGTCATCCGCTTGGATTTGTAAGTACGTACCCCATTTCTCCCCTTTCTTCTTTTCTTTGTTTGTTTTAACCAGTTAATTTTGTGGTTTTGTTTCTTCTTTTTTTTTTTCCCCAGCACAAAGAGATTTATAAAAGATAATACCAAAAATATTTGACTGAAGTTTTAATATAATAACTTGGAAGTTTTACCAAATAAATAGCCTAATATTATTGGTTGTCTAAATTACTGTCATATTCATCTCATAATTTGACCATATTCTCAATTTAGTTTATCCATATTTTGTACTATTAATATTTTTCAGATTACATATAATTACATAATTCAATGTACCAAAATAAATTATTAAACATTTATATTTGGAACATTTGTTTCTTAAATGTATACTTCATGTGTGATGTATGTTAAAACAAAATAAGTAACTCTATGAATTAAAGGATACAATTGTTAACAATCTTTTTAATTTTTTAATGCCTACTGCTAGATAATCACCCAAAAAAAAAAAAAATCCTTACCCTACTTCTAATAGTATTTTTGACGATGACTACTTTGAAATTTTAAGGACTTGTTCTTTTCTTTGAAAAATAGAGGTTGGTAAATGAGTGACGTTGATTGAAATTGGTAGAAGACTAGAAATAAGTTAAAGCTGGTATTTTTTTATTAGAGTTGGTAGAAATTGGTATATTTTTTTAGTATAATGGGTAGAAGTTGCTTTAAATTTTAAATAAGATGGGTTGAAATTGGTTAAAATTACAAAAAAAAAATTATTAAAATTAGTAAAAATTGGTAGAAATGGGTTGAAGTTAATTCAAGCTACTAAAATAGAATTTACTAATGAAAAGAACATGCCCTAAATGATATAACCCTTTTCTTTCCCTTTTTTTAAAATCTATACATTATGAAAAATGACATTACACAATAAAAAGTCTGGGTATTTGCTTCTTTAGTATCCTCATGAAGCAAAGGTTGGCCACCTAAAAATTGGATTTATGTAAAGACCTCCCCTTTCCTAGACAAAAGGAACAAAGTGTCACAACTCTTTCATCTTTAAATGAAATGATGTAGAATGTTGCATACTTCTCCAACTAGTCTTCAACATTATGTTTGCCCCCTTTTTGTGATTTATAGTTAAATAATGGATAATTCACATTTTTTAGTAATTCTCAATATTAAATACAATGTACATTATTATTTGAAGTAACTTTTATTAAAAGATTGGAGTATGGTTGCTTAAATAATATGTACGTATCAGATGATCAAACATCAAATATTTAAAAATAAGTAACTAATAATTGACTTAAGATTGAACGAGTTGTTGTTTATAAGATAAAGCAAAATCCAACAATTTTTTTAAAATATCCATAGAGATTTTAAACTTGTAACTTTTTCAAAGACAAATGTATAAATTGAATTTTGATCAAAATTCTTAAAAATAGAAACTTAAAATTATTAGTTAAATGTTGATCTTTTGCATGAGTGGAACTTGAATCTAAGTCTCTAACAATGATTCATAATTTTTTTGTTTCTGTCTTTGATCATCAATAGTTAGTGTCGAATTGTATTATTGGTCTATATGAGTTAGACCTCTCTAATTACTGGATTTGTTTGGCAAAAATCTAGTTCTATATTAATACGGGTTCGAATGAATCAATCATTCGTTGAAATCACTATACTCGAACTCTATTCGGATTGCAATTTGGACAAGTTTCGCCATACATAGGCGCAAATGTATGGGTTGCAAAGCTATATAGACCTTATCTTTTTTGAGTCTGATGACCGGCTACAGATGTACAAATTTTCAAATCGTTGAGGAGATTATATTCAGTTTTTTACTAACCGTTAACTACATTTTGGGTTTTAAAATAGCCTACATATCAATAATATTCAATGCCATTGCAAGCTTGTTTGAACTTTTAAAGGCTCAATATCATCATCCCAATTCCGCAAACAATCCAGATCAGAACAATGTTCAATTATCCAAGTATGGCTGAATTTGCTCAAAAATTCGGACAATTCAAACCCAAATTTGCAAACCTAAACTCGAATATGAATGTCAAACAAGTCATGGCTGAACGATCGAGTTGAAAATTCTTGACAAATTTTTGTGACTAGACTCGTTTTTTTGAGTGGACAAATGTGAGTAACCTTGATGGATATATTTTTCCCATGCCTACTCATTACAGATTTTCTTCACTGATAAGAGTCAAATTTGAAATTTTATTTAAAAAAACTAAATATCAAACTATTTGAATACGATATGTATTCATTGTAAATCTTTATCAGCTAAATGATAATGACACTTTTTGATATGTATATTTATATATTGTAGTAATTACTAAAGAACTTTCAAGTTTCAACCACATAGAGCAAGGTGGTCAATTGGTGCCCATACAAGTGGGGCAATGGGGTTGACCTGACATACCCCAAAAAAGAGGTAAAAATAATAACAATAATAATACAATAAATATAAATTAAAAAAAAAATGCAAGACGAATGAACAAAACATCCAAATCATAGGCCTTTCACGGATCCCATGTCGGGTATCTCTCAGTCTCTTTTTTATTTTTATTTATTAAAAAAAAACGCCCTCATAATTCAGGCATCTGACCCGAATATCATACCCGCATATTTATACCCGCATATTTATACAGCCTGATTTAGCCTACGGCCCTGATTTAGTCAGACAGCACTTTTAGAGAGAGAGAGAGAGGACATATTGTGATCTGATCGATTCTGAGGAGTCAAAAGGGCACGAATTTCTCTGCTCTGCTCTCTCTCTCTCTCTCTCTCTCTCTCTCTCTTCGTTTTTTGCGTCCACCAAACAAGGCTTTACCCATATTCTACGTTATTTCTTCGTTCTTTTCCAGTATTTTGTACTAGTATATATAGTATTTTCCTAGCTACTACTTTTATCCTACCATTGTATTATTCTTTTCGTTAAAAAATATAAATTGATAAATTAATAAAGTTTGTTAAAATTGATAAAAGTAAATTAAAGTAAATATTTTTTTATTGAAGTTGATTGAAGTTAGTAAATGTAAGTTGAAATTGGTTGAATTTTTTTTGTTTGTATAACAAGTAGAAGTTGGTTCAAATAATAAAAAGTATGTTGAATTTGGTTGAAATGAGTTAAAGTTAATATTTTTTTATTAAAGTTTGTGAAATAGGTTAATATGAGTTGAAATTGATTGAGGTTAGTAAATTTGAATTTTATAATGAAAAGGACATGCCCTATATACTTGGAGGTCTTACATCCATCAAATGGCTCAAAACCCTACGACCAGCTCTCTCTGTGGAATGCGAAAATTTAAGGAGTTTAATCTGAGCGAGGACAATCTAATACATAAGAAGAGTGTTCTTTATCAATATGAAACTGATACGAGTTGTAGTATTGCTATAATACCATTATGATTCTTAGATCAGTATCAGTAGTAGTGAATATTACTCGAGTTATAGTATAACTCATAGATACTGCTGTATTTTTTTTAGTTTTTAATAAAATTGATAGATATGAATGCTTTTTCTGTGTACGCTACATAATAAATAAAAAAAAAACGAACCCATAAATGGAAGGCGCATAAAAGGTGTGTGAAGCGACACAAAATGTGAATAGTTTGTTTCATGCATGTTTTCTGCAAAGAGGACAAAGACAAAAATGGTCATGGGGTGTCAATGCTGCATGAAATGACATTTAGTGAATAGCTTGCTGGGTTTTGTTCAGGGAGAACGGTTTCTCTCTAAGAATGTACCACGTATTCATGTATGCATGTATTGATAATGTGACAGGCACTTGTTTTTTCTGTTCTAGCCAATAAAGAAAGGTGTGAGAGGAGAAGGTGGGAACAAGTAGAAATGTAAATATTAGATACATCAATGTTTTACAAAAACATAACAAGGTAAAAACAAGCTTTAGCATTGCATATTCTGCATCATTTGGTAACTCTTCTGAGCAGTTTACTAGCTAAGACATATTGTTGTTGACGTTTTTAATGTTGGATAATTCTGATGATATTTTTCTCAAACACTGTTTGATTTTATAACACAATTTGTTTTCATACAAGGAAATATATGTTCAGAATGGATGTGTTGAAACTAGTAGCTGAATTGGTTAAGGAGTGTTATGTTCTAGAACAAAGGACAAAGGAATCTTCAAATGACAGTTTCTTTGCGAACATTTGCATTGATAAATTGATAGGTATGATTGCTTGTTTTGTGAGCACTACACAACATGTGAAAAAAAGGAGCGGATACAGCTGGGCTGGAAGGTGCGAGGAGCTACTAGAAACATAAGTATTACATACTCATGCATTTTTGCCAAAAAAAAAAGAAAATAATACCGACGTAGCTAACTGGTCTCCGTCAAAATATATACAGACGGACTGTCAACATGTCAAATTTTGCGTCACTATTGTATTGACCTCTTGATAATCCGTAATTATAGCTCGTCACTCCAAATTTGACCAATTATCAATTCATCAAAATCGAGATGTGAGTAATAGTAACAAGTTGATAAAGATGTTCATTTCAACCAGCGTTTTTTTATATTGCCATAAATTCTGTCACAAATCACATCACAAGTGTCACTTTCCGTCAAATCATGCGCAAATTTTCATCAAAAGAGTCCTCAATTTTTTTGTTGTTTTCTTGTAGTAATCGGACAACAAAAACGATGGAAAAGGAAAACCAAAGATACTTATTTGGATATATAGAGGAGAAACCTTTTAACTTATGCAGAAATAGTAATATTTCTCTGTGCATGAAATTTGTATCTGCCCATGGATAGGCAACACAAAAATCTACATGGCATTATGTTCCGAAAAAAGATTTTAGACATTTAAAATATAGTAGGATTTATTCAACGAGAAGGATGAGACTAAAAATGCCCTAAAAGAATATGTCCAACGGGAAGGCAGAGGGACCAGACCAAATATCGGTGAAAGTGCGGAAGTGTTTGGGTGAAGACTGAAGAGGAATTAAAGTGACTAATAAATCTTTTCAATGTTATTTTTAGGATTGCTAAGAAGAAGATGCTCAGAGAATGGACATTTAGCAATAGTTATCGCATTGTATAAGAACAAAAGTGATATTCAAGATTGTAATAATTATAGAGGTATAGAGTTGTTCGGTCACACTATGAAATTATGGGAAATGGTGATTGAGAGAATGTTGCAGAAGAATATTTTGATATCAGATAACCAATTTGGTTTTACGCATGACAAGTTGACCACAAAGGCGATTTATTTCCTTCGAAGACTCATAGAATTGTACAGAGATAGAAAAGTAGGTCTTCCTATGGTGTTCATAGACCTGGAAAAAAAAAAGGCATCTGATAGAATTCTGTGTGAAGTGTTATAGAGATGCTTGGAAAAGAAATGAGCGTCATCTGTGTAAATTTGAGTTATTAAAGTTATATATGAGAGAGGCAGGACGATGCATGTTAGGATGCCAAGAGAAGTTACAAATGACTTCTACATTGGTATGAGCATGCATTAGGGTCCGATTTAGGCCATTTTCTTTTTACTTTAGTTATGTGTGAACTTACGAAAAAGGATTCAAGATGAGTTACCATGATGTATGTTATTTGCAGATGACATTGTTCTTATTGATGCGATTAGAGAGGAAGTTAGTGATAAGTTGGAGCAATTGAGACATACATTGGAATATGGAGGTTTTAGATTAAGTAGATAAAAAACCGAATACCTACATTGTTGTTTCAGTGAAAGAAAAGATGAGGGGGGAGAAGTCACCATTGATGGGATTACAATACCAAAGGTCGAGAAGCTTAAATATTTATGCTCGATTATTCAACAAAAAGAGGATATTGACGAAGACATTAACCAGCGCATAAATTAGGTTGACAAAAATAAAAGTATGCTTCAAGATTGTTGTGTGATAAGAGAATACTCGTAGGACTAAATGCAAAGTTTATTGTATGGTAGTTAGACCTGCTTTATTATATGAATCGGAATATGGGCCTATAAAAACGATACATGCTACAAAGGTTGATGGTAGCACAGACGAGGATAATTAGATGAGGGAAACTAGATTTAGGTGGTTTGATAATGTGAAAAGAATGAGTGTGGATGCTCTAGTGAGGAGATACGAGAGGATTAAATCCCTGAAGGTAGAAGAGGTAGGGGGTGACCGAAGAAGAGTTTGACGAGGTGATTAGAGAGGATATGAAAGTTGTAGGGTTGACAGAGGACATGACTCAGGATAGGAGACTATGGCAGAATAGGATTAAAGTCTTAGATCACATAGAGATGGTCTCATATTGTCATTCGATTGCAGCATGGTTGGTTTGGTCATGGTGTGTTTCTGGATTTTTTTTCGTATGTCATGTTTGTATGCATGTAGTACATATATCTGAGAAGAGACATTGTTTGCCAACATCTGTTTGTTAAAATATGGTACTTTCCCCTGCTATGTTATACTTATATTTTACATAGTTACTGTCACCTGTTTTATCAGTATTTCCTAGTTTATCCGTTGTTGCTTATCCTTATTTTTTTCTATAAAATGTTTTCACAGAATTTTTTTTTTGGGGTGTGGATCTATTGAAATTAGTCTCTCTACAGATAGAGATGTCTGTAGAGGTAGGGTTGCCTGCATCTGGATCTCCCCAAACCCTATCAAAGGGGGACCCACATTGGAAGAAGTTGTTGTTGTTGTTGTTATTATCGTTGTTGTTTATTCAAGCAATAAAGCTATTAACCCAATTTAAACGAGGTTTTGGTATTTGCTGATGATATCTCTAAATTAGTAATATTGTGACCCCTTTGATGTTTGTTGAGCATTGGATTCTTTATATGATTATTTTTTAATATTAATTTCAATTTATTAATAAATTTGATTTTATATAAGGAAATATTAAGTTTAGAAGTAATTTTAGGAGCAACTTTTGTTTGAGTGTAAGAAAAAAGATCTCACACACTTGAAAAAAACAAATTTTACAGTGAGTATTCACATTGATGACCCCATAAATCTATCTTTTTTAATGGGGGTGATCATATTGTAGGATGAGGAAGACTTGGATAGAGGAGGCATGATACATGCACAGAGCAAGTAGAAACGTAGATATTGATGTGTATATTGGCTTTTTACGTACACATTCATTGGAAAAGAGAACCACTGACACTTTATTTCGCAATATACAAGAAATATATTCATCAGCCAAAAAGAAAGTAATAATTTTCTTGCAAGAAAGACGCATGAAGCAATGGATAGCCAACACAAAATGTTCCAAGACACGTGCAATAATTGTACAACAACAACAACTTTCAGTATGAATCTCGCTTGTACGAGATCTGAGGAGATTCAAATATAAGCGGCCTTACCTTTGTAAGTATTACTGCCCACAAAGAGGTCGATATTCCAATAAACCTACAAAAAGATATGAGAAAACCATGTTAGAGTTGAAAAACCTTTGATACATGCAATAATTCTCAAGGAGATTTTACACATTGTATGTATTAATGAGTTCAGAAATTTTATTTAAAAGTGTTCTTTTTTAAATTTTTTAAAAAATGTTGTAAGTACTGATCAACTAATTTTATGAGTGATTATTTTAACAATTTTTTAATATTTATGTATAGATTTTTTTTATAAAAAAAAATAGCACCAGGACATGTGTATCTGCCGTGAATTTGTGGTATATGGGGATTTATTTAAGCAAGAAATTAAAGTTGTCAACTTGTCATATGATTTATAATAGGGTTTTTTTGTTTTTTTTTTAATTTTATAAATTGAGTTAAAAGAGATTCTGGTATTTGTTTTTTTAATAAAGAGATTTCTGATATTTGTTGATCTAAAGCAGTAGCAGTATTTGTATAATTATACTGTTGGAGACATCATTATCTTTCAAAAGAAAAAGCAAAAACATCATTGTTCATCTTTTCTGAAATGCTTTTCCTCAAAATCATCCAAAAGCCTTCATTCTCTCTTTTAGACTGAAAATCTTGATGCCATTTTTTGATTAAAAAAGTTGAAGTAACTGAAGGTTTATATTAATTTAGTTTTTAATTGGTTACTTATTCTCCCCCCCCAAAAAAAACTATTTCATTTTCGCTTATAAAACACAATATTTGAATTAATGATAAAGGAATATTGTCTCAAAATAGTTTGACATTTGCTTCTCTTAAAGTTTCATAATCGAGTCTTGAAAATGGAGAAAATATGCGATAGAAACTTGTACTCCGTACAGGTCAATAATTGCTCAACCTGAATGAAAAGGGGAACCAAAAATCAACAAATTATTTAAATAATATCTTATCATATTTGATTATTAAATTGAAACGGTTTATCGGTTGTAAATAATATTTGACTCATAATGACCATATTTCAAATTCTAACATCATACTGGTATTTTCATTCATTAAAGAAAACATACAGATAGAAAAAGGACATTAAATTGTAAGCTAACAAGATTAATCTAACCAACGATGTATATATAGAATATTTGAAAAATATTTCTTAGCTAATCTATTTTGTAATAGTTTTAAAAATTGTTTAAAACATGAATTTGAACTCACTTTGTTTAGTGTGTATAATTCTAATTATGGAACACAAAAAAAAAATCTTTTTTGGATCACAAAAAGGGGGGGGGGGGATATGATGTATGTTACAATATGAAATTAAAAGTTTGTAATTGTTGGAGTCAAACCATAAATACTTTGGGGTGAAAGAAGTTTAAAATATGTTTTGGTGGGGGTGGTTTATATGTTGGGGTTGGGTAATAGGTAGTAAAATTAACTTTTTTTAATTTTTTTTTTTTTTAAAAAATAGTAACTTGCCTAATAAGTCCAAAATAATAAGAAAAAAAAACCCCCACACATATCCCACAATTACAAGTACATCTCTTGTAAATCCTGCATAAGTTAAGGTACTAAAGAAGTTAAATATAAATAGTCTTAGCCCTTATCAATCGTCTTTTTTTTTTTTTTTTGGAGGGGGCCAAACGAGAAGCTAGACCGCTAAATTATTATTAAGAAATGTGCACATGGTTAGTAAAGGTTATAACAAGGCTCTTTAATGGTGTTCAATGATTCAAGTATCAGTCTTTTAGGTTAGAGCACTATCTCAGCAACAAAGTCTGCACTAAGTTAACAAGTTTACATTCCGAAGAAGAATATAGCGGGTCTATAGATCTCTCGCATACGTTGTGGTACCAAAAGACAACATTTCAAGTGGGAAGACGGCAGCTTAATTAGTATGTATTAAGTTAGAATTATTAGAGTTCGAAGTTCTTAGTAACAAGTACTATTGTATTTGTTTCATTATAATCTCTATTATAAATGTCAGATGACACATTAATATTAAAAATTTGTCTGTTACTTCTTGGAAAAAAAACCATGCACTAAGAGCAACTAGACTCATAAATTTGTAAAATAAATTTTATCATTAAATTTATTATTAATGTTTTAGTGATCTAAAAAGCTGGTCCAAGTTCATGTCAAATTAATTTAAAGGCAATATGTAGATTAATTTCGAGCTAACTTTAAGTCTAATCATATCATGATCAACTTTAGATTTTTCAATCAATTGCCAAGAAGGATGAATATGTTGTCATTTGAATATTGTGTTGGCTCAATTGACATATTTCACTTTGTTTAATTTAGAGTCAAAATAAGCTTAGGATATTTTTATACAGATAAATTTGTACTAACATCTCATCAGATAAATACAGTGGCAGAGCCACGTTGATGTAAGGGTATTATATATAGAAATTCTGTAAAAATAATCAATATATATTTTTTGCTGTTAGTGTCATGTATTGCAGTGATTCTTCCTTCCAATGTTGCACGAATTGTTGGGGTATAAAACTCATTTTTTTCGACCTTCAACAATCAGCTTAAGAACGTGAAGTGTGGCTGTTGCAAAAACTCCCTATATTTCGCACAATATTAAATATAATAGCTGTTGAGATTAATTGACTTTATTTAATAAATATATAATTTGTCAAAAAAAGAAAAAAAAATCTGTCAAAAATATATCTGCAAAGGAAATATATCTCTCAAAAAAGGAAATATTTGACTTTATTTATTACATTTGATGTCATTATAAATTACTAATAATCAAGAAGAGTATATAAAGATTCAAAAGAAGAAAAAAAAAATAATGCTTGAAGTTGCAGGGCTTAAGTCATAAATCCGTGAACAAGTAAATTCCCGCGCTTAAAAATTCAAAAACTATTGAAACAAAATCTAAACTAATAACTAATAAAGGCTTATTCAATTCCCATGTCACTTTCATAAGGAATAGAGTGAGTTTTTCTTCTCACTAGTAATTGACAAGTAAAAGTCGCAATATTATTTTTCTTTCGGATTAGAGATCCGGACACTTTTTTTCAAATTACGTACAGAATAGGGTAATGAAATTTGTACATTCAGAGAGGACGAGTTTCAGACATTTTCTTGCAGGAGGGAAAATGAATCTATCAAATTTCAAATCCCACCTGTCCCTTAACCAGTGTAAATTAGGTTAAATCGTATTAATAATAAGTCATTCATACAAATTATGAAATCAATTAACGTCGATTCACACATAAAAGAGAATTGCGACAGTTCAAAATACAAGTATTTATTCTTTCGCCGTCTTGAATGCAAGTGGGTGAGCCCCCATTCGATGCAAATAAATTGAAATTTCAATGTCTAGAAGAAAACAACAAGGCGATTCAATGTAAAGGAAATATACATAGAATTTGGGAGGGGTTGACATTTGACAAACCCTAATTTAGGGGTAGTAAATTAGGTTGCGTACCGTTGGGGAATGGTTGTCCAACGACCAACAACCATAAACCATTCACCTTGGATGTTTGTTCTTTCCCTTCCCAACTGCATTCCACTACATATTTTAATTTCTCCTTTTTCTTTTTTCAATGTTTTTTTTCTTATATTTATTATGGCATATATGCTTATATACTTTTATTTTCATACATATATTAATATTGATGTCCCCCCCGACCCCTCATGGCCCATGGGGAGAAGTTCTTCAAATTCATTTGCATTCCTGTGAATTTAGTGTTATTTACGAGTTACGAAGTTATATTCATAATTTGAATTTTCACCCATAAGAAATCATATGTAATAATATCCGAATTCCGCCGTAGTGCAAATTCTATCTACACAAGAACTGTGGCCTGTTATGATATGCAACCTGATCAATTCATTAAGTAGTTAATATAATCAGCAAAAAGGCCGTAGAGCCTTCGATTCAAATTTCGTTAGGGCATCTTACCTATGAAAAAAAAGGGGGGGAAATACAGTTCCCTTGAATTCAAGCATACAAAGGTACAAGTCTACAAAATAGATCCTATTCAAGTAAGGTTATACGGATATCTGAACTTTGGCATGGAAGTTTCCATTGTCACCTTGACTTAAACAAAAATCACAGTTACTAAGATCTTTCAATGATATAATATTCACTCATTCATGCACAAGCAAGTTATCTCAGGATTACAGTGACTAAAAGCAGAAGCTTTTCGGTTAAAAAGATAAACTTTCCTAGGTAGTTTATATAGAACAAAACTTGGGAGCTTCTACAGTGAACTGATCTCTCAAAGCCGACCTGTTCGAAGGTCTCTATCGAGGCGTTCTGCATTCAGTGTTCCCGGCAGCTCTCTGAAATCCTCATTAAAGATTGAATATGCACTGCAATCAGATGTAAAAAGAACATTAAGTTGGCGCTCACGTTCGGCGAACCAAATGGGTTTTTTTACATTCATTTAAATTCGGTCTGGTTAATCTTGAGTTGCTTTGTGTGATTTGATGGAAAATAGGTCATGTTTACAGTAGGCCATTCGGGTTTAGCACATTAGTGTAAGGATCACGGCCTGCATTAGCTCTGATTATTATCACTAGGCCAATAAAATACGGCTGAAACATTTAGGTGTCTACAATCAGGTCCGGTCGATCAAATAGTCCTGGAAATGAAAGCAATATTAGTCACTAAAGTTATGGGTCCACTGGGTTTTGGCCAGGTTTATTTCGGAATTAGTCAAAATCAAGCGCCCCTCGGTGGCTTTAGATTAGGCCTGCTTTGGGTTCATTCAGGCTGCGTAATTGAGTATGGCCGCAGGGGGTCAAAATGTAACAGAGGACTAAAGTATGCTATACACCAGTGGCCCCAAAAAAAAAGATAAAAGAATTGTCCATTCTGATTCGTACCTGAGTTCACCTGCTTGCCGACGGCCGAGATTTAAAAAGATAATTGCAAATCCGGTTCCAATTATCTGAAAATGACAATACAGATATATGAAAAATCAACACTACAACAAAAGTCAGAAAGGGAAGAACTTCTGTGCACCTATCTTTTATTCTACAGTAAAACTTTATGCCAAGAGAGTAAAGCTAGGAAAATCAAAGCTTAGCTTCCAGTTGGTTGGGGGTTCGACAATTTAGGTCTTGTCCATATCTCCCTCACTCATCAATCGAAGGGTCATGAAACTAGAAAAGAGCATAATCATGGAACTGAGTTATGAGGTTTACATATATTGGTCCCAGATCCCATTTATGTGCAACAGGAGCCATGATAAACCACAGGATGACAAAAGCCCATGCCTTTAAACTGAGAGAGAAAATTGCGATCAGGATGATATCTGAGAATAAAAAAGAAGCAATCATTAGCACATCTGTATAGTTATGTTGTGTATGATTCAACTTAGGTACTCACCGGGAAGCTTCAACTTGTCATGTAAAATGCAAAAGAGTCTCCACTTCCATCCGCTTGCTGTTTCTGGAGGCTGGAACTTCTGAAAAACAAACAAAAAAACCAAGGCAGACAGAGGAAAGTGACTAGTAAGAAGCTGTCTCACCAATAACCAAAGGAGTTAATTGAAATTACTTATTCATTGTTCTCACCAAATCATCATCTTCCTCCTCCTCATCATATCCGGCTCGAATATGCTTTGGTGGTGCCTTTGGTCTCACTGCTACAATGAGGGAATCTGAAACATAAATGGGGATATAAATATTGGAAAAGGCATCAACATGCGAAAGCACCAAGTCATTCGCCAGTTCTACAGTGTTTGTAATTCCTGTTCACTTTCTGGGCAAATGAAAAAGTCACTTTTGGGCAATAAAATTTTAGGACACAGTGGATTACAAAATGCTGTGCTAACCTGTCGTCTACTTGTTTCTAAATCTAGGTTCCAATACATAGAAAATTTTGCTATGGAGTAGAAGGCAGTCAGGGGTTTCTAAATCCAGGTTCCAATACAGTCTCTTCGCAAGTTAAGGGTGCATACCCCACACTGTCCACATAAGTTCTAAATCTACTTGTTTTCTAAATCTAGGTTCCAACAATTGTGACCTAATTCACCATGGAAAACCCGGCACTGTCCACATAAGTTCTAAACATTGGGTTAAGGAATTAAGGCTGGAACTATGGCTTTCCAAGGAGAATAGGAAGAGGCCAGGGCAGAAGGCACTCCGCGAGTTTATGTTAGTTAGTTTACAATCTGAATTGTCCTACCATAGAGGAAAATTATACCACAGTCTTGCATAAAGATGGAGCCTGGGTGGCACTAATTAGGTCACAAAATCAAGCACATCAATCATATTCATTTCCAATTTACACATTATGGTTAGCAATATTAATTCTTCAGTGTGCATTCATTTTTTGACATTGTAATGTTTCAGAACAGTCACTCTGAAGAAATGAACTTCTCTACTAGACAATAATCACAGGTGAAGAACTCTTAGTTCTTCTAGAAGAGGACAACTCCCCCTAGTGACAGCCTATTGGAAATCTTGTTATACTAGACTTCCCCCTAAGTGCTGATTGCACTTTTATCTAAGCAGAGGGTCAGGGCCCCGATCCAAACATCCATTGACAAGATACTTATATTTTACGTCTCTAGATGACACTGGTACTGAGATTTCCACAAATCACGTAATAGTAGTGTAGTGAAACTTTTTGTAGTGTCTTCACAGGATATTTTCTTCACCATTGACATCAATGCATGTGTTCGCTAATACTACACATGAGTCTACGAACCTTTCACATCCCTTAAGGAATTTCTATCAATATGTATGCAAATTCAGGACCTTCAGGGCCTTGTCACTTTTCCAGCATTCATGCATATCCGGCATTTCTTTTTCCTTTCTTTATTTTTTTCCCTTTTTTCCCTTCTTTTTTCAATCAAGTATCCCATGGCAAAAGAGTCATGTACATAAAGTGTACCCTGATATATATATTCGTCACTAGTGATACCCACAGGCTTAACTCCATATATTCAACTGAGGCTTAGGCACACTCCAATGAGAGTTTTCATAGTTATTTTGAACTGTTACATAAGACGCAAGAGTGGAAGGGAAGTAATCTATGCATTAACCAATAGGTAGATCAGTCTGTTAGGGTAAGACCAGGAAAGTTCCCTCAATGCCTTGAATGTGTTATTTTACAAATTAATAAATGCATAGCCTTTTTGAGGTCAAATTCCATTAACTTCTATTTCAATTTTCATGCTTGATAAGGAGGGCAAGCTAACATCCAAAGTTGGGCCTTAGGCTAGAGATACAGCCAATAGGAGAGGGGGTACATAGGCTCATAGGCAAACACCAGCTAGTCCTCCAAAGTCCAAAGTCCAGGAATGACATTTCAGTACAAGAAACTTGAATCACCAAAGGATATCGGCATGGGAACTCTACCACTTGATCTATCTCCCCTTCTCCCATATTACTTGAGCATCAATAGTCCTGGACACATCATCAGATGTTACTCTATCAAAGATGTACTACTTTATGCCAAGTCCAGTGGACAAGTAAATAAAAGAACAAGAGCTAACATACACACATACAGACAATGATATCAACTGAAAAACCATACAGGATGAAAGATCCTAAACTAAGAAGATAGCATAGAAAGAGGGATAACCAGCCTAGTTGATTCAATTGAAGCACTCAAAGTAAGATTTATACCACCATCGGCAAGTTTGATGTAAACATCCTCTCCATTCTTGCTATCATGCAATGCGCTTCCTTGCGAAATAAGCCTTAAACTCTCAAAGGGCAATTGTTTGTTATCAGCAATTAATTTTCTCAAATCACGTACCTATTTCACAAAAGGGTGTACAAACAAACATATTAACAAATTCATGACCAAAGGAGACTGCAATACTCTAACTACTCTAACCATATGTTATTTCAAACGTCTAAACGCAGCGTTTCAAATCATCATTTCAACAACTGAAGGTAATTGAAAATACTGACAGTGAACTTCAAACTCAAACTTCGACACTGACAGGATGAAGAGATTAGTTTACTTTGGGCCATCAGCCTGTGGCACCATGTATTAAGATCTCAAATAGTTAAAACATTACTGTAATTTCACTGTTAGATACACATATCACACTCATAATAGCAGCACAAACCACTTTGTAATTAGTTAACATATTAAAAAAAAACAAACAACCAAATGGGTAACAAGGATACATTCAGCATCTGCATTGCATCAATTTTTTTACAACTTAAGAAACCCTAATGATTTGCCTTCAAAGAATTCCCCTTTCTCCGCCCACCCAAACAACCCCCCCTCCCCAAACAAAAAAAAAAAAAAACCCAACTATGATGAAGACCGCATTGCTGATGGTAATTCATAGCATTCACTAAACCAAATTACTCTAAACATCAGCTTCAATCACTCAAAGTCTTCCAATCAATCCGACAAAAAACCTAATTCCGCGATTAATCACCGTTGTTTCAAGAAAATATTGGAACCCACAGAAGAAATTCAAGAAGGGGGAGTTAAACCTATGCAAGAACGATCAATGAGAATGACTCACCTTGATTCGACAAGGGACTTTGAGGCGAGTAGGACGAACAGGGCCAACAGTCTTGACAACGATTTCGACGAAATCATCTTGTGTTGTAGTGTTGTTGCTCGTTTCATGATCATGATCATGATCTTCAATCTCCCCCATTTTTATTTTGATGATTCTACTCAAGTTGTCTTTTTCAATTCTGCCCACAAAGGGAGAGGAGGGGAGGAGGGGATGATAGTCTTGGTTGGAAAAGTGGGAACCTTTCGTTTACTTACAAGTTCTATTTCTTTGGCCTTCGATTTGTTGGACAAGAATCGAACCCGGATCTCGGGGCAGCTGCACGATAAAGTCCTTGAGTTGTTCCTACCCTGTCAAGATCCCCTTTTTTTTTTTAAAAAAAAATCCCCGATTGATTCAAGTGTTTTGATATTTTTAATACCAAATCTTGTAAAGAAAAAGCTTTGAGTTCTTGTCTTGTAAATTCAGAAATCTGTATTGAAAGAAGTTGACTTTTACTCCTCATGAACCAATAATTAGCTTGCTCCAATTTACTAAAAATTAACAGTATGTTCTTTTCAACTTATCATAAGTAACTTATTGCTGATCAGTGCTGAGATTGTGAGTAGAAAATATTACTAAGTGTTGATGAATGCTGATCTGATTTTGACCCTAAATCGACACGAATTTATCGTTTAGCATAAAAGCATGTTATTTTTCAATTTTGGCAAAATTGAGCTGATTTTAAGGTTGGCATAAAATTAACCCGTTTATTAACTGGGTCGACCCAACCCTACCTGTTTCCTAACTCTAATTGATCTATGCTAATGAGGTTTAATTGATGTTGAATGCTGATGATGAACACTTATAATATGTTGAAAAGAACAAATCCTAAAGACTGAAAAATATAACTTTTTTTTGAGGTTTAGAGACATCTTATTTTTGTCTTTTAATCAACCATCAAGATTGGGTCTAAATAAAGAAATACAAAACAAATGAAAAAGTTTTTCATCCACAAGAATAAAAATTAATTTGGAACATATTTCCCATGAAGAAGGGAAAAAAGATACCAATATGACCAAATTCAAGTTTTTAAGTGGATAACCTCATCTAAGTCATATGGAAGCACTTTGAGTAGAATTTATAACTTGACACTTTGCCACAAACAAAAGGACAAAATGCAAAATATTTTTTTTGAAAGAAGAAATAATTGGGAGAAAAATGGCAGTGAGCGGTCTTGGATGAGGGACTCGTTGTCCACCATCCAAATATGATCATACTTGCACTGACTTATGGCCTTTTCACCCCTCTTATCTCGTGAACACAAAACCATTCCCATAATCTTGAAAAATATCCACAAGATTCGTATTTCATAATCCAACAGAGTAAAGCTTCTCTAGGAAGAACCAAAACAGAGCTCAAGAGACAGAAAATGGCTCTGAGAATGTGGGCTTCTTCTGCAGCCAATGCTCTTGGTGTTTCTTGTGCACCCAAATCACATCTTCTGCCTGCCTTTTCTCTCTCCAGATGCTTCTCCACTGGTATTCAACCTACTATCTTTTTCACCTTTTTCGTTTTTGTCTGATCGGATATTAATCAGAGTTGAATTACTGTCAGCCCATTAGAGTATACATCTGTTTTTGGGTTTATTTAGTTCAGTTTGCATTTGGCTATTTGAATGTGTGAGAGTGAAGTAGGTAATGGGTTTTCCTGTTGGGTGTTTGTGCAGTTTTGGAGGGGTTGAAGTATGCAACAACACATGAATGGGTCAAACATGAAGGTTCAGTGGCCACCATTGGAGTCACTGATCATGCCCAGGTTCATAAATGCCCACTCAGTCTCACTTACACTTTGCTTTTAAGCTCTTAGGTCTTTCAGGTTTGTGTGGGTCTGAGGTGATTTATGACTTCAGAAAAATGCACTTGTCCATTCCTCCTATTCAGGGCAAAAGTTTGGATCCGGGATTATTTGAAGATGTCGAATTAAAAAGTCAAACTAGACAAATCGACAAAGATACACGAGTAGGAAAAATAAAGCTCGAACAATATAAACAAGAAAAATGGTCTCGACTTTTGGATTTAACCGGAAACTTGTTGCATTCTCCTTTTTTCCCCTTGTCTAACACAATCATTTTACTTAGTTTGTATAAGATTTTGCGTACATTACAATAATTCAAAAGGCCAATATGGGCAGAATGTGAACCAAATCTGTGCACTGTCAAGCCGACTTGAGACTTGTCATCAATTAGACTAACTGATACCCATACCGGCCATACGAATCAAAGGATTGTTGCCATTTGAATATTTGCCCTCTGTGTTATCAAAGATGGGAAGATTAATGCTGTCATTTTGGGGTGTATGTAGAGCCATCTTGGAGATGTGGTGTTTGCAGAGTTGCCAGAAGGAGGAACAGTGACAGCAGGACAGGCATTTGCTTCAGTGGAGAGTGTCAAAGCTACAAGTGATGTTAACTCTCCTATCTCGGGTGAAATCGTTGAAGTTAACACCAAGCTTTCTGATTCTCCTGGTTTGGTGAGTCCTCTATATGTTGTTCTTGCCACTTTACACACCTTTCATTCATATTAGCTATCTTTGTATTGTCTGACAATTAAGACCTGGTTCAAGAATCAAGACTTTGTAGAACTCAAAATAAAACAGTAACGATACCTTATCTCATATCCTACGTTCATTTACCTTCAAAATGAACAAAGGCCCACCATGATGCGACATAAACTTGAACTTCAGACAGTACGTTTAGGGATGAATGTATCAGTTTAGCTGTTACTTTGTAATAAAGAGATTTTATATCACATGGCAGATAAATTCCAGTCCGTATGAGGAAGGATGGATGATCAAGGTGAAGCCAAGTAATCCAGCGGAGTTGGAAAGCTTGATGGGTTCAGAAGAGTACAAGAAATTCTGTGAGGAGGAAGATGCCCACCACTAACTCTTCTTCAACAATGGGTTCTAGTTCCAAATCCTCTAGTGTTAAGAGGTTGTTATTTGAACCTTGCTTGAAGTGCGTAAAGATTTCTAATTTCCAAGTCTTCATTTGCAATTAACTAGCTTATGCCCAAGTTTTGCATGAGTGTTTAGATTAGAAAAATGATGCATGAAAACTGACTGCTAATTTTATTCATTTATTTGACCTTTTTCAAAGGTTAACTCAACAGAGAGCAACTTTTTCGACCTAATGAATGAATAAGACTCGAACTTAAATCCCTATACTTCAGGCTTTCAGGTCAAATCGAAAGAACAGTTGATCGAACAACACAATGACGACTATGGTTATTCAAAACCGATGTTATTTATAGTGGTCAAAACACCTTTGATTCAAGTAGAACATAAACTATTTCAGCAAAATCCCCTCTTCCCATACAAAGCTGCATACAGTGACATATATATATGCATTCCCAACGCTTCCTATTCATCAATATTCACAGATCTAATAATCTACCTAAGTTAAACCAGAAAACCCAACTACCCATACGCACCTCGGAAAATTTGTTGCAACATGCAACAGATGCGAGTTTTTACTACAGACCATGGGACTAGGAGAAACATCTATTTACAGCAAAATTTGCTCCTCAGAAACCTACGTGTTTTTTGTGTACAGGGGAACCAGTGTTAATATTAACAGAACCTCTCCTTTGCCCTAGTTCATGAGCAGTTATCCAAGGCTTCTTCTATTTTAGGGGTTTCTTGCAAAACCACATCATCATAAGCTTTCTCCTGCTTCACCTTCACAAATCCTCTGCTAGCCAGCACCTGAAATAGCAATGCGATGGTCATAGGTACAAGGCGTACAACAGACAGATGTTGGTCAATAATATAGGCTCTATTACAGTACGGGCCATGTATTGGCAAACAAATCATTTTAAAGATATGTTTATATTTATGTCGAGCTTCTGGACAGTGAGCTAATTTTGGGCATTTTTTTCACTGCGGATTAGTGGGCTGAAGCAAAATCCCCCTCTACAATATCCTCTACCTCCTTTCCTAACCTAAGAGAACAGAGGGTTTGATGGTTTTCTAACATGGTTTCAGTCGTTCTAAACTCACCAGTACTTCAAAAAACAATCTGGCATTTTCAGCTTTTGTCCTACGCCCAAGAATGGAAAGCAAAGAAACCGATTCCTCCCCTTGTTGCTTCCTTCTGTGCATTACCTGATGCAGGTGCCTTGCCACAGTTCTGCACACAAGTTTGAGACAATCTCGTCAACACATTTGAAAGAGGGCCGTATACTCGTATGATGGGAAAACTGAATAACAGATGGATGCTAAGCCATTTACCTGGTTCTGGTAGACATACCATCTGCAATTACCAGAGGATTCAGTTATTGCAAGCAGATTGAGAAGTGGGAAAAAAAAAAAACCATTGCTTGACCACTGAAAATTTATTTTTAAAATAGCCTCTTTCATTTGGAAAAGAGCCCGGGGGGGGGGGGCTTACTCTTGTTCTTTTGGGGTTCTTGGTTATTTTCTTCATTTGCATCCATCTGCAGAATTATAATTGTCATTGAAAGATTCATTCACATAAAAAAAAAAACATAACGAGTAATGGTAAGAAACCTAAAATGCCTATCAGCCATTGCAAGGGATAATAACTTACAAGAGAATTTGGGTCTATGGACTAGTGAAATCTGAATAAACTCAGCACCATGTTTGATCTCTTCCAGTCGACATTACAAATCACAATGGTTATACGAGTGACTTGCTCTAGGGCCGTGTTTTCATATGTGAGAGGATGTTTGAGAGGGAGAAGGGATAGCAAGCAGGCATACACTTTTAAAATTCCCACAGAACTCACAAAATTACAGAACAAGACTTAAATAAATCTGACTTGGTAAGAAATTGAGGATGGATTGAGCCATGTTCTATATGAGGGAGAACCTTGTGGATACTGATAGTCAGCTCACTCAAGCTAAACGACCAAATTATTGCAGAAGATGTAGAACAAGTAGACTAGTGTGCTGATCCGATATTTTCTCATAATTCTATTCATGCTACCTCAGGGCAGCCCTTGATGACTCTTATTCACTTATGGAAACTGCAAAGCTTAAACCTATCTGGCTCTCAAGTTTGGACCTATTATAATTCTACTCTGCGTGTCCTAGTACTTGTTGAGTAGAATTTTATTCCCCCAACTCGAACTATATGTCTGAAAAGCTTAAACATATTATGTATTTCACCATGATTTTCCACATATCTCCCTGATCCTGGAAGGAACAGTTCCCATCTTTGCTCTTCCTCATTTGTCGAGCTTCCCTTCTATCATTGCATGCAAAACATTGCACACATGCGAACCCATACCGTCCTCGCCAATGCAGGAACCTAGTAGCCTACAATGGGCATTTGTTGCACTCAAATGGAGTATTTTTAATTTCTACATTTGTGTTTCAATGCCCTTACTTTCAAACTCTGACTTCAAGATATTAACATTCAATAGTATGATTTACTAGCTTTAACCCTTAGATCCCCTGCCCCAAGGAAACATCGTATGTACAATACTAGGGGTAAACCTGTTATGTCTCACAGCAACAAAACCTGCTTAGGAGGGAGTATAAGGTACAGATCAGGCATGGGAAGCACCAAATTTTCTATGTTTCAGCCATGTTGATATAACATACATCCAAGATGGACTGGCAACCCTATCGGTAGTTTAGTGGTAAATGAATCTAACTGAAACGGAGATTTCCAGTACAACCTCAATTATCTATGCATGACATATAAATGGGTTCGGTAAAAGCAGGGCAACCGCATGAAATTGAAGACACTTGGTATACACACACTAAGTTGAGTCAATAACTATGGACACCAGCTATGTTACTAGAAGAAAAGTTGACTAGAAGAGTCCCATTTAGACATGTGTCCAGGTTTTAGACTCAAGCCATTTGCCCATTTGTTGAAAATTTGTGCCTTTTTGGTCTTAACAAGTATTAATATCCATAGCCATGTCCGACCGTCAAGTGTCAGTAAAGGATACTACAACTTTACCCCTCTGCCAGTGTGCTGTAGGGAAGCAATTTCTACATCTCCCACCACCCTCCAAGGATTACTGCCCTGTCCTGTTTGTACACTACAGATCAAGGTACAAATGATTCCTACCTCACCATGTGGTGCAAATGCACATTAACAATAAATTCTGAAGACGCCAGTGCAAGCAGAGACGATGTTCAATCAACGATCACAATTAGTGTCCCCTTTGGGTGTGATTTGAGGATAACAAGAGGTACAAAGAGCAGAAAGGCAAACAGAAGTCTGAATTGGTGGCAACACTGATCTCAAATTTCTGAGGCTATTATAGTGACTTGTCATCCAAGCTTTACCTCATCCGTCAGAAGTGGACTGTGATCTTCTTCATCCTCATGGACAGAAGGCTCCTTTCTCGCATTTTCATACAAGTTTTCAAGGTTTTCTCCATCTGAGTCTGCAGCCCTGGGACTTGCAAATAGTCTGGCAGATGCTGGACAACGAACTGGTGTTCCTGGAGCAATTGCCAATCTGCCGTCAGCTAGGCTCCCTGGGGAACCTACATCATGAAGCTTACCAACCGCTTCCACAGTCTGAACTGGATCAGCTGTGGGGCACAAAGATGTTTTGGTTTTTTCTGTTGTCTCACTATAGAAGACATGTTGCATCTCCAGCGCAGCACCTATAATTTCTGATGATTAGTCTATACCCTATACAACACAAACTGCAAATTAAAAGATAAAAGGAAATATACTCACAAGGTATCAAAGGCTCCAAGAAGTTCCTTGTTGCAAGCGTGGGGATGTGGGAAAACCTCCATATATCAATGACTGTATGAGGAGCTTTCCTTCTCTTGCATACCAGGTCACTTGCATCATTGATGGCCTGCTTCATTGCTCTGCAATAAAAGAGCATATCTCAATAAGCATGACTGACTTAAAAGCTGCAAGCACATCAGATCATTCAATTCATGAATTTCCTGGATTTATAGACTGCTTTTTTTTTTTTTTTTGAGCAGACTGCATTTTCGCCCCACGACAACCACAATATGCAACGCAATTGCTGCATTGGACCGATTTTGCAGCACCGTGACTGAAACAACAACTATGACCGAAACCGCATTTTGAATCCTTGACTAGTAGCAAGGTATGTTTGACAGCTTCTAAGATGATAACTGACGATTTATTGTATAAAAAGTCTTGGCTAATGCTTAACAGCCTATACACCTATCTTTACACCATCGTCGAACTATCTATCTTACCCAACTGATATAAAATGAAAACCAAAAACACTTACTGGTTATCCAGCACCAGAGTCTCATCAATTATCCATTTTCTTTTGAGCGGTCTTTGAATGCTCTCCTTAGGAGGCGTACGTACAGCTAAGAGCTCTGGGATAGCAGCATCCGCATTCATAAGAGGAAAAGAACTTGAGTATAAAAGGCATAAGGTCTAAACATCATCATCATCTTACTAACAGTACTAATTCTTTCCTCTGGTCATGATCCTGAAAAAATAGATGGTAATTAGCACCTGCTGTGTCTGGGACTTCTGAGTTGGGAGGCTTCTCTACAATTGAGGGCATTTCCTTATCTTTCAATGTAACATGGTCATGTTCTTCCAGTGTTACTTTCTTCAGATTATCCATATCTCCATCATCAGCTTTTTGTTCTTGATATTCATTAATAAGGTTGAGAAGTTCGACATCCGACCCACAGATCATATCAATGTCCATGCTCTCTTCTTGAGTGAATCTCAACTCTCGAAGCTTCTCCTTGCCTGTTTGAAAGGTTTTGATTTGGTCAGGAGAGCTAAGCTCCATATCCTTGTCCAACTGATGAGAAGAAAGAACTCTGAAAGCAGCACCATAGCACAAAAAAATCACTCACCAATTCACATAAAGGTAAAAAACAAAATCTTGAAAAGTCAAAACTCAATTTAGATTCATTTCCATACATATCAGGCGGAGTATAAGCATTGGCAGAAGTTTCCCGGTCCGCAGCTACTTTATCAGGTGTCTCAAGGGATGAACAAGCTTGCCGCTGTCTACTGATCCCAGATGATGCCTGAGCATTATAGTTTTTCTCCAAATGAGGAGAGGCCTCTTTATCAAAATGGTTCTACAAAACAACGGGAGCACACCACATATTGATCAAGAAACACATCAGAACCAACTGCTCAATACCACATCAATCATTGCAATTAAAGAGTCAATTTAGTACATCTCCATTCACCATGATACCAATAGAGGATGATAGAATCTGGTCAAGTGAGCCCTGTTTCTTGTCAGACAATGCAAGTGGAGATCACAAATTCACATTAACCAACACCATTGTTTAAAGTTTATCATAAGAGCTTTTATTAAGAACATTTGCATCAGTGCACATGCTACAAATGATGAATGACAGGCCCACCGCCATTAAGAAGGGGAAAGCGAACAACCCAAATGCATGATGCTATTAGAAGAAAGAAGCATGAGATCACCTTTTCCAATTTCTTGAACTGTTTAAGACTGCTTAGCATTCCTCGCACAGATGAAATTCAGTTTATTTGGAGATAAGAAGTATCAAAAAGACGAAACATGTTGGAAAGTAGCTCACAACAAATCATATTACTAATGATGGATATTTGGCAACACACTTAACTAGGCAATAAGCTATTTCCATCTGTCATGGCTTCTCTGTGAAGGGCTAGAGAAGCCACGCTATCCACCATAAGCATTGATTTGATACGAGCAAGGATTCAATATACACTTTTGGTCATGGTTCAAGTTTCACAAAAGTATTCTAACGAGGCAATCACAGTACAAATCACGGTTGTCACCAGGTCAAAATGCCATCTTCTTGACCTCAAAACCTTTCTGATAAAAATAAGTGTGCAATGAGGCATAGAGCTGTTGTCGTGGAACGGCCACATTTGAATACACTTAAGGGAAGTCTCCTTCCTCCAAAAGGACCAAAAACCTTTGTCCACTTTAGGCAAATGATTGTACACCATGGCCGGTGATCACACCATCTTTCTGCTCTTTTATTTTATTTCTCGGTTGCATGTCACTTTCATAGAGCATATTACTGCATATAAGCAATAACTAACCCTTGGTGGACCCCCTCCACTGCAGGACATCGAGGAAATCATAGATCTTGTCTGTTAATCCAACCACATCATGTCATCAATCATCAACATACTATATTGCACTGCTAACAAAACAACCTTGCAGCAGCACATCTATCGACAGACAATGCATGTGTAACGTGAGCATCAGAGTTTAAATAATACCAAGTAATACAAATCCACAATTATATGGCATGTCTTACGCAACTATAGCAAGCACGCGTGAGATATTATTGATCTTAAAATATTTAGGAGCACTCCAATGGAGTGTTACAGAGGTAAACCTGATTGTTCCCTGGCAAAGACAGGAAAAATGATGTGATGATATTGGTAGCTAATGCAAAATGATTTTAAAAGAAGAAAACTCTAAGCTGAAGAAAATTCTAGGCTAAACATGCCAAACGAACTGCTTTCTGCAGCTTAACAGTTTGAAAATAAAGAAAATACCTTGTCTGAAGACCATGGCCCTGGTACATCCTCCCTGTCATCTGCAACACACAATGCATCTCAGCGTCAAAATTTGCACCGGTATGATATCAACCAATATTTTTTGGAGAATATCAATACCTTGAAGAATAATGTCTTCACTTCTTGCAGTATAGCCACTGGGTAGGTAAACAAATTATTCATGATTTGCAGAAAGAATGAAATCAGTGAATACATTATAAATTGAATCTTGAACTGGCAAAATGATATTCTTACCTGCATGGAGCATCTGCAACCTCCAGTTGAAATGCATCGAGTTCATACCTCTCTGGGAGGAGAATGGAATTAGAAGAGCGCACCAAATCTCTAAAGGGGATCACCTTTTTCCCAATGGAGAATCTATTTATGTCAGAGACAGTTCCATGGCAGTCCCGGAACAGATATTCCACTTTCCTTGAATATATTCTCACCAGTCCAAGAAGAAGATATGCCAATATTCTATAAGTAACTGAATCCAGTCCTTCCAGAAGAATTTTATCTGCAAAGTAACACGAGACAGAAAATACATGAAAAACATATATCAAGAATGTAGAAATCTTAATATCAAGAGTAATCAGTAAGTGAAAAACGACACTCTAAATTCACTTATTGCCATTCTTTTTATACTTATTTGTACAACAACAACAACAACAAACTCCCAATGTAGGTCCCACTTTCGCGGGGTCTGGGGAGATCCAGTTGTATGCAACCTTACCTCTACCGGTATTCCTACACATAGAGAGGTTGAGTTTTTATACTTATTTGTAGTTTTACCAAAATATTTTTTATCATTCCAAAGCTATTTTTCAAAACCAAAAATTTATGTGGTTGTCTGAAAAACGGCATCGTTGCTTGCAAGGACAAGGCTATGGCTAAGGCTACTTAGAAGTGTCATGTAGCTCTTCCAATACTTTGCTTAAGCAGGATCCACATGGACATGGGGTGGTGGTGTTGTGTGTTCTAACTTAAAATTAGACAAGGTTGACATCTAATATTAACTTCATAAGATCTTTTATAGGATGCCAACTATCAACACTTTGCTCTAGATCCCACCCAAACTCACCAATTAGGAATGTTAGTTTTGACTTGTCTGCATTGAACGACATCCTTTACACAATCAACTGCACCTTTTGACAAACCATAACAGTTGGGATAACCTAGTAAGTGTAAAAGTACAGCTGCTAGTCATTCCTACAAAGATCATGCAATTGGAAGATAGAAGGGAAATAAAACAACAAAAAATTTTAATTCAACAGAAAAGTGAAAACCAAAGAACCAGTTGGAAGTATATGAAAATGGAAACACAGAAGATTAACTAGTTTTATTGGGTTAGCCATACACGTCATACGTTTCTAGTGATTCACATAGCAACATCACATGAGACAAGTCTTGGATAAGAATCTACAACGCACTAGAAAGCCCTTGTTGACAATCCTTTACTTCGACAACATCGAGGATTCCTCAAACAATGTGATAACTAAAACCAGGTAAATCCTTAACCCTTCCCCCCTCTTACTAAGCCAACATAATGTTCTTGTAAATTATGGTCAATACAAGGTATAAGCAGAGATATCAAATCGAGAGGTTAATCGTTAAGGAAATCAAAGGGTTGTTGCACAAACACTCACGAGCTCGTGAAATTCTTTCTAAATAAACAAGTATAAGAAGCAACGCTACATGTGGATCCCATTGAGGATGGAGATCCAAGTGTAGGAACCCTTATCCTTGCTAGTAGAACAGCTATTTCTAAGAGACCCACAAAACCTTCTCAGGAGATGATTTTAAAAGGCTGAAGTATTGTCAAAGGAGAAATAAAAGAGATGATGAAACATTACAAAGCAAAATGCAGGCAAAGGTTCATAATGATTTAGAGCATCATGTAAAGATGGTGCCATGAAGTACTCAGTTCACATAAGCTAAGGAGGCATAGCAATACTTAAATAGACACTAAAAACATCAATTCAATTCCATTGAATAAATGAATAAGGCCACTCTTGGTACCTATTGATTACAAGTCTATGATATATCTCTCTCTTATCACTTTCTTAGATGCATCATGAACAAGCTTTCCAATTGCACAAACTGAATCACTCAAATACTAGACTGACATGATCTTCCGATCAAGGATTGAGATTAAGGTACTCAATTGGATCCCCAAAGCATCAAGAGGAACTGCAAACATTGAAGAGACGAGATACTATTGACATTCATTTGATACTTTGGCACAGTTTTAACTGCTGAAGTGTATGAAACAGAGACAAAAGGAGTTCTCCATTTCCCATCATAAATGAAGGAATAACAAAAAAGAAAAGACCAAATACTAAATCAAACACAAGTTGTCATCCTCTGGAAGGACTTAAACAGCCATGAAAGCGAAATAAAGAAATTCTAACAAATGCAAATTATGATTGACGAATAATTTACATGTTAATCAAGGATTATGAAGAAACATAAAGATAAATGCGCCCATCTTAAACATTGTATAAACCATATAAACAAGACAATAATTCAAAAGCATTTGGGCAGAATTTATTAAAGGACGAACACATAAAACAAAACTCATCTAATGCTTCTTAATATCAAATTTCAAACCTTTATACAACACAATGCTAAGCAGTCATCAGAACAGCACAGAAAGCCAACGGAAACCAAAACCCAAGAAGGCAATTCTCAAAATAATGCCAAATAGAGCGCACATTTAAGAGAAGAAGACAAAACCCAGACGAGAAAATGCTTAAAAAAACTGAACTAAAACAGAGAGAGAGAGAGAGAGAGAGAGGACAAACCAACAGAAGAGGGTATATGAGTTTCAGCAACTTGGCGTTTTTTGAGGCGTTTGAAGCAGCACCCAGCAACCCAGATCGCAGCCAAAGTTCCCTTCTTTGATAGAAGGCACTGCGAATAAAACATTGTTGTTGTTGTTGTTGTCTATCTCTCCTACTGCAATCTTCTTCTCACCATGAACAAGTTCGAGATTTTTCAGACTAAATAGCGAGTACCCAGTTCATCAAGGGAGGTTTTTGAGGGAAATAAACGGTCGAATGGTGTACTAAAGAAGCTACCTTTTGTGCTACAGAAGACTTACACGCAAATGTGGTGCTGTTTATTCTTTTTGAATTATGAAAAAGGAGAATGACAGAGATTTCCGTGAATATCCATTCACTGTTGCCCTTTTATTGTCTTCCTTCTTTTATTACTTGATTTTGACAATGTAATTCTTCTTCATCGTCATCCTAAATTCCTAATGAGACTGTGAGTGATTTTTCTCTTTTTTGGGATAATATTTTAAGAAATCCTTTTGATAAGGTCCTCTCTAGATTTGGTAGATGATTATTTGATTTAATTCAAATCACGTTAATTTTAAATATAGTTATCGGGCTAATTTTAAATAGAGTAATGTTTAGGTTAACAAGATTTGATTTTGTTTTGGTTTTAAAATATGTCATTTTCGATTTGAATTGATTTCGGGTTGATTGATATTTAGACCAATTTATTTGTCCTATAAAGAAAAATAAACTTTAGAGGAAAACGATTGCCAGATGGAAATACTATAAGGCCCTGTTCTATTTCGCGTTTTTTAGGATTTAGCTAAGAGCTTACATCTTCTTACATCTTCTTACATCTCCTTACATCTTCTTACATCTCCTTACATCTTCTTACATCTCCTTACATCTCCTTACATCTTCTTACATCTCCTTACATCTTCATTTTATTTATTTTGTATTTTTTTTGTTTTTTTTTTTTTTGTATTTTTGTATTTTTGTATTTTATTTTATTTTATTTTTCATTTTTCATTTTTCATTTTTTAGTTCTTAATTTTTTTCATTTTTTTTTATTTTAAAATTTTTAAACTTTTATTTTGTAATTTTGTAGTTTTGTAATTTTTTAGTTTTTTTGTTTATTCTTTTACTTTTTATTTTTTTTTTTTTTTATTTTTTTTAGTTTTTAATTTTTAATTTTTTAATTTTGTATTTTATATTTTATATTTTTTAATTTTTTAAATTTTAATTTTAATTTTTAAAATTTTTCAAAATTTTTATTTTTATTTTTTATTTTTCATTTTTCATTTTTTATGTTTTTATTTTTTATTAAAAAATTAAAATTAAAATTTAATACTAAAAATTAAAAAATTAAAAATTAAAAACTTACGAATTAAAAATTTTAAAAATAAAAAACAAGAAATAAAATTAAAAATTAAAAATTACAAAATTAAAAAATAACAAAAAAATAAAAAAATAAAAATAAAAATAAAAATTTAAAATTTAAAAAATGAAAATAAAAAATGAAAAAAATAAAAATAATAAAAATAAGAAATAAAAAATAAAACAATAAAATAACAAAAATTACAAAATTACAAAAAATACAAGAAATAAAAAAAGTAAAAAATAATAATAATAATAATAATAATAATAATAATAATAATAATAATAATAATAATAATAACAAAATAAAAATACAAAATACGGCTTCTTAAGTATATTATTTTAATATTATTATTTTTCATCTAAAACAAATTATATTATACAACTCTTTTACAATTCAACAGCTCCTTATATCTATCCTTACAGCTTCTTACAGCTCCTTACAGCTTCTTACAGCTCCTTACAGCTTCTTACATCTTCTTACAGCTTCTTACATCTCCTTGCATCTTCTTACATCTTCTTACAGCTCCTTACATCTCCTTACAACTCCTTACATCTCCTTACATCTCCTTGTATCTATCTATCTATCTATCTAAAACGCGAAATAGAACAGGCCCTAAGTCTCAAAAGTTGAACATGTACTTTTTTATTGGGAGAAAAGATTTATGTCACTAAGGGCCTGTTCTATTTTGCGTTTTAGATAGATAGATAGATACAAGGAGATGTAAGGAGCTGTAAGGAGATGTAAGAAACTGTAAGGAGATGTAAGAAACTGTAAGAAGATGTAAGAAGCTGTAAGAAGATGTAAGAAGCTGTAAGAAGCTGTAAGGAGCTGTAAGGATAAATATAAGGAGTTGTTGAATTGTAAAAGAGTTGTATAGTATAATTTATTTTAGTTGAAAAATAATAATATTAAAATAATATACTTAAGAAGCTGTATTTTGTATTTTTATTTTGTTATTATTATTATTATTATTATTATTATTATTATTATTATTATTATTTATTTATTTTTATTTTTTACTTTTTTTATTTCTTGTATTTTTTGTAATTTTGTAATTTTGTAATTTTTGTTATTTTATTCTTTTATTTTTTATTTTTATTTTTATTTTTTTTGTTATTTTTTAATTTTGTATTTTATAATTTTGTAATTTTTAATTTTTAATTTTATTTCTTATTTTTAATTTTTTTAATTTTTAATTCATAAGTTTTTAATTTTTAATTTTTAATTTTTTAATTTTTAATATTAAATTTTAATTTTAATTTTTTAATTTTTTAATAAAAAATAAAAACATAAAAAATTAAAAATGAAAAATAAAAAATAAAACTAAAAATTTTGAAAATTTTTAAAAATTTTTAAATTAAAAATTAAAAAAAAACATAAAAATTAAAAAATTAAAAAATAAAATTTAAAAATTAAAAAATTTAAAATTTAAAACTAAAAACTAAAAAAAATTTTTAAAAAATAAAAAATAAAAAAAATCAAAAATAAAAAATAAAAAGTAAAATAATAAACAAAAAAAATAAATAATAGAAAATTACAAAATTACAAAATTACAAAATAAAAGTTTAAAAATTTTAAAAATTAAAAAAAATAAAAAATGAAAAAATGAAAAAAATGAAAAATGAAAAATAAAAAATGAAAAATAAAATAAAAGAAAAGAAAAAAATACAAAATTACAAAATAAATACAAAATAAATAAAATGAAGATGTAAGGAGATGTAAGAAGATGTAAGGAGATGTAAGAAGATGTAAGAAGATGTAAGGAGATGTAAGGAGATGTGAGCAGATGTAAGAAGATGTAAGGAGATGTAAGAAGCTGTAAGGAGATGTAAGCTCTTAGCTAAATCCTAAAAAACGCGAAATAGAACAGG
>JACYFF010031956.1:3107181-3134917 GCA_017589665.1 Selenicereus undatus | reverse complement strand
TTACAGCTCCTTGTATCTATCTATCTATCTAAAACGCGAAATAGAACAGGCCCTAAAACGCGAAATAGAACAGGCCCTACATCATCTTACATCTCGTTACATATCCTTACATCTTCTTACATCTCCTTATATCTACTTACATCTTCTTACATCTCCTTACATCTTCATTTTATTTATTTTGTATTTATTTTGTATTTTTTATTTTTGTATTTTTTAATTTTAAATTTTAAATTTTTTTGTTCTTTATTTTTTAGTTTTTATTTTTTATTTTTTTATTTTTTTTATTTTTTTTATTTTTCATTTTTCATCTTTTATTTTTAATTTTTTAATTTTTAATTGTTAATTTTTTTAAATTTTTTTTATTTTTCTAATTTTTAAATTTTTATTTTGTAATTTTGTAATTTTGTAATTTTTTTTTATTTATTCTTTTATTTTTCATTTTTCATTTTTTATTTTTTTTATTTTTTATTTTTTATATTTTATATTTTATATTTTATTTTTTATTTTTAGTTTTAATTTTTTAATTTTTTAATTTTTAATTTTTTAATTTTTAATTTATAATTTTTATGTTTATTTTTAATTTTTAATTTATAATTTTAAAATTTTCAAAATTTTCAAAATTTTTAGTTTTATTTTTTATTTTTTATTTTTTTATTAAAAAATTAAAAAATTAAAAAATTAAAAAATTAAAAAATTAAAAAATTAAAATTAAAATTTAATATTAAAAATTAAAAAATTAAAAAATAAAAAATAAAAAATAAAAAATAAAATTAAAAATTAAAAATTACAAAATTATAAAATAGAAAATTAAAAAATAACAAAAATAAAAATAAAATAAAATAAAAATAAAAATTTAAAAAATAAAAAAATAAAAAATAAAAAATAATAATTAAAAAATAAAAATAAAGAAATAAAGAAATAAAAAAATAATAAAATTACAAAAATTACAAAATTATAAAAAATACAAGAAATAAAAAAAGTAAAAAATAAAAATAAAAAATGAAAAATAATAATAATAATAATAAAAAAAATACAAAATACAGCTTCTTAAGTATATTATTTTAATATTATTATTTTTCATCTAAAACAAATTATACTATACAACTTTTTTACAATTCAAGAACTCCTTATATCTATCCTTACAACTCCTTACTGCTTCTTACAGCTCCTTACAGCTTCTTACATCTTCTTACAGCTCCTTACAGCTCCTTACATCTCCTTGCAGCTCCTTACATCTCCTTGCAGCTCCTTACATCTTCTTACAACTCCTTGTATCTATCTATCTATCTAAAACGCGAAATAGAACAGGCCCTAATACAAATGTCTATAGGTAAATTTTAAGAACTTACTACTTACGACAACATGAAGTTTAGAACAATGCATTTGATTTGATTACCCAAATTTGTCTGGCTTATAAAATGGGTCCAATCATGAATTTATGTTTGAATTTAAAATTCGAACAACTGGTCATATTTGAATAGAAATTCAGGTTTCTTCTGTGTTGTTTGAATTTTGTAACCAATTGTAACAACCTGAATATAAACAACGCCAATTACCTTGAACTATCTCAATTTAAATTTAATTAAATTGGGCGCCGTATTTTCATTTAGTATTTTATATTTGTATTCATGCAATTACAGGTTGAAATGACATGGCAGCCTCAGTACAAAACTTGTTCATGTGGTCATACCCGCCTTAGGTCTTCAAAATTTATGAGGAAATCCACTGCATACAAATGGCACCATAATAATAATGTACAAAAATAATATAATGATACTAAATAAATAAAATAAATATAATATCAAAATAGGACTTAATAACATAATAAATGCAAGGAGTAAGGAAATTAGAAGTCTTAAATTTTCTTTCAAATTTTACACCCAAATGATATAAAATTAGCCCACAAATTCTAGCCCAAATATACATTAGGTTTTTTTTTTAAAAAAAAAAGAGAGAAAAGGAGCCATAAAGAAAAAAAAAATTCAGAAAACTCTAGAATTAGAAATCTCTTATTAATTATCATCTCACAATTTCTCCTCCTCCTTTTTTATATTGTCTTTCAAAATATTAGGAATGAATAATTATTTCCATATAAGGAAAAACAGGGAAAGATAATTAAGAATTTCTTTAATTGGCAAGATGTCGGTGACAAACAAAATTTGACATAATTTGCCCTCAATATCAAAATTTATCTATTTTCCAAACCCTATTGAAAGCTTAGTGATTTTTTAGAACTTTGAAAGAAAAAAAAATTGAGCGAGTTTTCAAATTTTTTCCACTAATGCTATTGCAATACAGAAAATAGGGATTTGAAATACTACTACATGTTAAGAAATGCAGCAAGATGAATGATAAAAAGAAAAGAGAAAAAAGGAAAAGAAATGCAAGGTGACATACACTTTGATAGAACTATGATGTAGTGGCGGGTGATGTGATCATAATAGCAAACCGGTCTCAATACATTGACTATACACTTCCATACACAGAGTCGGGTGTAATAATGGTGCTTCCATTTAGAGATAGCAAAACAAGCAAAGCATGGTTGTTTCTGAAGCCCCTAGTTAACTTGAGATCTTTGGTTCACTACTACTTGTTTCTGTCTTCATTGCTTTTGTTGTTTGGGTTCTTGAACATCAAGTCAATGAAGAATTTCGGGGTCCTCCCTTGCATCAAGCTGGCTCTATTACTCATTTTCAACCATGGTCTTTGCTCATATATAGTAAGTTCTATGATTGTCCTCTATTTTAGCTCATATTCATGTTCTGCATTTAGAAAGGTGTTGTACACATCAAACATTGCGCATCATGAACAGGTGGCAATGTGCTCAACGACCTAGCTCGGTTCATTATGGTAGTGTGGACCTTTGCGGTATTCATACTTACTCAAAGCTATATCGCGAGCTTAACTTCCATGCTAACAGTTCAGCAACTACAGCCTGTGGAGCAAGATGTGAATGAGCTGACAAAAAGAGGGTAATGTGTGGCATATCAACAAGGCTCGTTTGTGTTCGGGCTTTTAAAAGAGCTAGGATTCCAAGAATCAAGGTTGAAATCCCACAAAGATTGCGAGGAATTGAATGAACTACTTTCGAAGGGGAGGGGAAATGAGGTAGTGGCAGCAGTTTTTGATGACGTGCCCCACATGATACTGTTCGTTTCAAGGTTCTGCCGTAAGTACACCATGGTTAAACCCACCTACAAGACTGGTGGCTTTGGATTTGGCTTTGTAAGTAAATCAATGCCCCCTTTCTAAATTTCCTATTTAACCTCCAAATTCTAACGTAGGACCCTCATTGAGCATTGTTGCTTTGCTTATTCGAAATGCATCACTAACATGAAGTGCATTATGGGTGGCAGGTTTAGGGTTCACCTCTAGTATGTGATGTCTCGAGGGCAGTCCTAAATTTGACAGAAGGGCAGAAAATGGCGATGATCAAAAAAGAATGGATCCAACAAGATACATGTTTGAATTCCAGTAGTTTAAATGTTTCTTATGACAGTTTTGGACTAGAGGGGTTTCTGGGGCTCATCATTGCTGATTTGACTGCACTCTTTGCTCTTGGTATTTATGTAGCTACTTTCTTGAGCAAATATTGGCATATTGTGAAGGACGCAAATACTTCAATTATAACGAAACTTAAAAATCTGGTAGATGTCTTTGATGACAAAGATAAACCTTCCCATAAGTTCCGGAAAAAACAGGAACAGTTAGAACAAAGTGTTTGACATTGTCAGAGGGATGATGTGGACAATGTAGCAGAAAGCATGCCTAATGCTCACTGCCCTCCAAGCCCAAATAATATAGACAAGAACTTGGATTTTTCTAGTGTTGAAGGAAGTCCTTCACCTGCGAACTTTTGCTGTCATAACTAAATGTAACATAGAAGCAACTCTAATTTGCTCATGGATTTCGGGTAGTTTCTCTGAAAAGCATATGTGCTTGCATATAACATCCGATGTTGATCATCAGTTTCAGTTTATTGATCATAATGTGCAGTTAGTGAGATACTGAAAAACTCATATTGACATGAATACATACATATAAACACAGGAAGATATGATTTTTAATCGGAGTCAGGCATTTCAATTATCATTTAGAGAAATGATACACTACTGTTTGTATTATTTCAACCATGGTACAACATTTTTGAATGATTCGGAGGGACAATAAAAAGAGAAATGTGTACATTAATAATCATGGCCGTATTACAAAGCAACTAGGAAACCCTGATAACCTTGGCAAGACAATTATCAACAGGCCTTGAGATTGGCAAGTATCTTACTGGGCTTCCAGGGTTAACTCTCTCCAGTCTGCATATGAAATAATTTCACACATGTAATAGAAGAAAATGAAACTACGCAAAAAATACACATTGGAATCAGATTCGGGGTTAGGTTAATTTTTGATTGTGTCTGAATATGTTGATGGAATACTTGGGTTTCAAACAAAAGTAGGGCGCCTTATTTTAGGTTGAATAATTGATTGCAGGTCGATTTTGCTAGGTCTAACGCGAAAGCAACTTTCACAATGGATCAAGATACACGGAAAAATATGTACCTGTAGTTTAGGAGGAAATAGTGAAGGAAGACAGAGACCTCAAGCCTTGCCAGATCACGCCCCGGACACATCCTACTTCCAGCTCCAAAGGGAATTAAGTTTGTTCTTGTTTTAGGATCCTGCATAGAATGTGTAATTGCTGTCTGACAATTTTATCCTATGTTTTATGGGTTAAGCTGCATAAATGCATCATCATATATATAGTACTACTTACATCCCATCTAGAGGGGTTAAATTCCTTGCAGTTTGGGTACTTGTCTGAATCGAGGTGTGCACTTCTAAGCCAAGTCAAAATTCTCCATCCCTTGGGCACAGTATAACCTTTCAGATAAAACAGACATTATCTTCAACTGCACATTAGAAATGATCATTTCCAAGCAAAGACACTGACCATTGATGGTAACATCAGTAGTTGCCTCTCGGAAAAGTGTAAATGAGATGTTCACCACTCGTAAGGTCTCATCGATAACCTTAGCATTTTCAAATCGTACAAATCAGGTTCATTAGTCGAAATTGCAATGATCAGAGTTTCATTTTGTTCAAGACATACCTTAGACAAGTACTCCATTTGCCTCGTCTCTTTCAATGTCAATCCTTTCTGATTTGGTGGCCTACTCTTTACAATATTTTCTTGTTCCTCCTAGCATAGATTCAAAAGCCCTTCAGCTCCTTTGTGACTCCGGACAAATTTAGATTACACAGATTTACCCCAGTTCCCGAGGAATGGAGAAACTATTTCCAAACGACCCACAGAAATTTCACTGTTTCTGAAAAGTTTTTTCTACATTAAAGGATTGCAGTTTGGCGTGGGCGGCAACTAACACAGTTGGTAAAGAGTTTGGAAGTTTTTGACAAGGACATGGATTCAAATCCTGCCTATATCAGCATTTGCACCTCATATGCACAAAAAAAGAATTACAGTTTGACAATGTAATGTAATGATCCAGCTCACCTTGGCTTTTTGAAAGATCTGAGGGTGATCTTGTAAGAGCACAACTGCCCACATAGCTGCATGACCAGAAGATTCATGTCCAGCATTTAAAAACATGATGATTAAGTCCACAATCTCTTCATCGCTCAATTTACCCCCAAGCTCATCCTCAACCCCCATTAGCATATCCAACATATCCTTCTTTTCTCCTTGCTTATTTACCTGCTTCTCTGCCCTTCTTTCATCTACAACTGTCTGAAATATCTTTTGCAAGTTCTTCCTTGCCTGGTCATGGAGAAATTTGAGATGATTTATTTTTCTAGACATCCTTAAATTTGAGAAGATTAAACATTCTAAATTTGTCTAAGTAGACCCAACCGGAATACCATTGACCCAAAATTTGTCTGCACAACATCAATTGTATTTTCCTATCAGATTTATTAGACCAACTAAAAACATATTCAAAACTGTCCATTTAAATCAAATTTGAAATTAGGTCAACGTAGATCTAACTGAATAATGCCATCAAAATCCTTAGGCTAACTTTTGAATCCTCTTTGAATTAAAATTACCCTAGACATCAAGGTACAGTTATATCCAGACATACAAAAATTACCTTGATTGCATTGTGGTAAGCAAAGCCAGGGAGGTCAATAGCCATGGACTTCAAGCCATGATTCAAAGTAGTATACTCCTTTTCCAAGGCCTCCATGATCAAATGATCAGTGCTCCTATCACCCACCATAACATACATGATGACCTTGAACGCGATCTTCCTCATCTCAGTCAAAAACTCAATGGGACTCGAGATGCTAGCCCATTCCTCCAAGGACTTGATCACGATATCCTCAATATGCCTAACATATATGGACAATGCTTCCTGACCACTGAGGGCCGCTGTGGTTAGCCTTCGCAAGCGCTTGTGTTCTTCGTGAGAGATGCCATGGAATGCCTTCTTCCCCATTAGTTTAGTGATTGACTCAGGAAAACCAGGGCCAAATGTTGCATCATCTGACAACACTTTCTTGCAGGATTCAGGTGTTGTTACTATCACACATGGCTTTCCAAACATTACTGCCCTGTATATTCCTGTTGGTCCAAATCTGTAAGTGTTTTTTTCATCAAGTTAAAAGCATGTTAGTTTGTGTTTCCTTGTATGAAGATCATCCCTTTACGAGCAAAAAGACAGTAAAGATTGTATATATGTTAAGTTCTGTAAATATTAGATTGCAATCATAGAAACCAAGAGAAAATGAGAGAAAAAGAGACCTAGCAGCAAAGTTGGAGATAAAAGAGTCAGGATCATCAGACTTGAAAGCTTTGAGGAAAGAGAGTTGAGTGCCAATGAAAGGCCAACCCATGTCACCAGGAGGAAGAAACTCCCTCTTCTTGCCTAACCTTCTCACATAAAACCACTCATTTGCATACTTCAAGGCCTCATAAAATGCCATTAAGCCTCCCAAAACAACTGCAATTAACACCCCCATCAACATCCAACTCATAGCTACAACTTCTTGATTGGATTTTGTTGTCTTTTGTTCTTTCTCTGCCTGAGATGATGATCAATCTATTATAGTTGTTGTTACTTAATTTGCTGCATTTCAGATTAAGGGTTGCATTTATAGGAAGTAGAGTGCCCATATGATGTTAGAAAGGCTGAGAGAATTCAAAATCCAGGATCAGATTTATTATGATCATATGGGTATCATCTAAAATCTTTGAATGACATACACGAATCAAATGCACAATTTTGCATGTACGGACATGATATGAGAAAACCCTTCAAAAATTAAATTATGAAATTTTGCTCAATGTAACATAAATCAACATGATTGGTCAACAGGTGGGTCCATAGCTCAGTGGTAGAGCATTTGACTGCAGATCAAGAGGTCACTGGTTCGAACCCGGTTGGGCCCTTTCCTTGTAATTACTTTTGTGACTTCTATGTTTCTTTTATTTCTTTTATTTTTTTTTCTCCTCAAGAATCTTTTTAAGATGTCATGATGAGATGAGATTACGGGCGAATTCAACCTTCGCATCTGATTAAATTTTAAGGTTGCATCAGATTGATTCGGTGGTCAATTTTGCTTATGCTAATCTTTGTTGGGGAAGATTTAAATATAAAAGATTTAAATATAAAATGTCAAATTAACTTTGTTTTGAACATTCATAGGGCACAAGTTTGTTGAAAATAGACTTGTCCTCTGTTGATTAGGAACAGGATGTGGGGCTTGAGCCTTAATGACCAGCATAATACTCGCTTTTATGTCATTTTTAGTTAAATTACTCGTATTTTTTTAAATAAGGAATACAACAACAACAACAATAACAGTTCTTAGTGTGAGTTTTATTTTTGAGAGAACTGGAAAGATTCATATGTAGGCAATCTCCCTACAGATGTTCATACATGCAGAGAGACTCATTTTAGAGACCTATAAAAAATTGACATTAGAATTGAGCTTGAATTATCGACATATAAGCATATGTATATTTTATATAAAATTTACCACTCTCTTTATTTATATATATAGAGAGACCCATGCACTTTCATTTTTATGGTTACTTGTTAAATACTAATGTATCAGACCATGATTATGTATATTACATTGTTGTAAATGTGCATATTTCGGAATCTCTTCAACTTTATTACTCGAATTTGTCCGACATACATATAGTAGAAAAAACTACCTCTAGTCACAAAATATCCATTCGAACTTCAAATTTGTAAAGAGTCCAAATTGAAAATTGGGTCAAGTTCAAGTCTAAGAATCCCAGTCCATGTTGTCTGAAACTGATAGCTAATTTGGGTTCAGATAATCGGACAATTAAGTTTGGACATTGAAAAATCGTGTTCAAGTGTAATTTCCGTCTAAAATCTCGAAATGCGTAGACAAACAAATGCAGACGATCGGATTTGAACGTGGAAAATTCGAGTTTGGTTCGGTTACGATGTGTCACTGTCAAAGTCAAAACTTCAATTAAGATTCAAGTCAACCAATTGGGTCCATAGCTCAGTGGTAGAGCATTTGACTGCAGATCAAGAGGTCACCGGTTCGAACCCGGTTGGGCCCTTTTTAATTTTATTTTTTTTTGTGATAGCTTTTTTTTTTTTTGCTGCAAAAACAAATCTAAAATCTTCGCAAGATATCGTGATGAAACATGACTATGAGGGACATTGTGATTGTATATCACGTCTTCCAATAATCAAGCGCATCATATCATATTCATTATGCATAATTGTCCCTCCAAAACTTAAATAATTAAGTCATATCTTCATCTGACAACGTGAATAATCATGCAATCAGACTGCAAACAACAGCAGAATTGCACAATTTTTATGTTCTTTCTGCTAATGACATACAAACCCCCACACTTACAGCCTCCAGCAAACATCCACGCCACCACATCTGTACTCAAAATCCACATTTTCCTTTCCCAGCAAGTTTATCACAGTTCACAAGCTACCTGGGGATCATTGCCTATATATGTACATATTCACATAGATAAACTCAACATTAAGAATCCTACTTTTACGCAACTGTCATTCCTCGATGCCCATTGATGGCAGTGCAATCTTGTCTGGCGATGGTACATAGGAGATCGATATGAGTTCCGATCTAAGCTCTTCTTCTGAACTATTGCTGTTCACTTTTGCTTCACCGTTATCACCATTTAACTGCGCTTTGTCAGAACTTGAATTGATTTGATGATTGTCTGGCGGAGATTGGGATATTGCTATGAGCAACTCCCTTGCGACATCCAAAGGTACCTCCTTCCCTGCTGGTGGGTTTATATCCATACAATGACAAGTTTTGCTCCCTGGGGAAGAAAAAAGGGGACAGGGGAATATGATCAGAAAAGTTCAATGCATAACAGCAAGAAAGAACATGAAGCCCTACTGCAGTTCAAGGAGTTGACGCCTGACAAGCTATTTCAGGTCAGGAGTATTTTGGATCAGCTCAGAACAGGTCAAATACGTTCAGGTTGAATTGAGTTTGGGCATATTCAGTCAATTGCCAAATTTTCCCAACGAACTTGTTAAGAAAATGCAATCAATATTCTCGTTACTCCTCTATAAATAGACTTGACCACAAGGATGCTGCACCAGATTAACTACTAGCATGATTGTTTCCCATCTTCAGTGCAGTTCTATTTATCTGTGCCACTGTGAAAATACAGAATTCTGTATCTGTAAGCGTAAGACGATTTCATCTAATACAATTCTAGCTCTTTGAGCTTAGAAATCTTCGACAACTTGTACAACATTTGGCAATACTGATGAATATCCAATTCTCAACACAAACAATCCAGAACCAAACCCTACCCGTAGACCAAAATAGGGTAACCCACTTTTGGTCTAGCTTGACCCATATCCAACACAAATTTAGGGGTCAACCTGAGCATGACTCAACCCATAAAGGCATAAACAACCTAACCCAGTTTGCTTGTACTAAAGTAGTTGCTCCCATGGTTAGCAGACTAGCCAAAACAATTCATGACATCCAAGCTCAACATACACCAGTTCAACTCAAAATCGAATAAACCCGATTTTGACCTAAACCCAAATCAGTCATGCCCCTACTATCCATCACAAGTAATAGGATCCAACCCAAATTAACCCGAATCAAATCCAAACCCGGCAAAAAGACCTGCTTGCCAAAAGTAACTTTGACTAGGCTTTCTGCCTTCATAAGGCCAGCAAATCCAATAAGCAAAAACATGAACTTGTTCCAAGATTTATTTTTTGTTCAAAAAACCCTTTTTAAATATGAGATATTCAATTTCAAAATCATCATCATTGTGCTTATCTCTAATTTCGTCCTTCTGTACTCCCCACGTATCAGAACACCTAATTAACCCTCCAAAATCAAAATCATTCATTATTGAAAGCATGACAGTAATAGTACATTTGATTCGATAAGACAAGAAATTCAAACAGAATCTATCAGAAGAATAAAGGAAGAAAATTGACAATTCACAAACAGCCAATTGGAGAGAGAGAGAGAGAGAGAGAGAGATTCGCGCACCTTTGTTGTTTTTGCTGGATCGCTTGTACAAATTGGGAGTAGAGAAGAACTTATTAATTTGCGACAGTTGGAGTTTTCCAGAATCTGTTTAAATTGGGATATTAACTGTCAACTAATTATTGTCTTGGATATTAATAGATGTTAGTGGCTTATATTAATTGTTTTGATTAGTTATTTTTGAAATTTCTTTTATCAAACCAGTTATTTTTTGAAAATTGACAAAAAAAGTAATATTAAAAAATTTATCGTTGACACCATTGAAAGGTTCATTATAGTATTAAAAGAAAGCTAATCTTAACATATTGATAGTTTGGAGTTTCGAAACACTATTTTATCAAACACGGCTTATAATTACAACAAAAAAAGTTATCCAAAAAGCTCTTTACCTAATTAGTCTAGTAGCTTTGCCGATCAATCGGATTGATCTTTGATCAATCCGATTGATGCGAGTTGGACACAACGAGTGACCATGATGCCATAAACCCCAAAGAAACCGTCTTAGTTTTGCACAAGAAATTTGCAAAATTTTAATATGGACCCCAAAAAAAAAGCATAAACCAAAAACAAAGATGATACAAGCCAAGGCAAGTATGGTTAAACTTAATCTACTTTCTGAACTGTACTACTTTGTCAGAATACATTATGTATTGTATGATTCCAACCAAGTACCTATGGCAAAGGGGAACAACAATTTCTCACAGTATCCTCAAGAAACCATCGCGTAAAATCTAACTTCCTTTCCCCCTTTGTCCATCCACTTGCCCACACGAACAGTTCATTACAATCTGATAAAGAAGAAGAAAAACCCGAATTCAACCACGCCAGCTATTTTGCCTCTTAGCTTCAAAGGATGCACCATCATTCAGCATGTCCTGAGCATCGCCTTCCATTCCTAGCTTCGACAATGCCAATGCCTGTAAATAGAAGGCTGTTGGCCACTCGGGTATGCACACTTGAGCCTGCATGGCATCTCTCAGGGCAAGCTCGGGCTGCCCGATCATCAGGTAACAGAGGGCTCGCCTTGCAAATACTGTGGCTGAAGGAACGGACATCATCACCACCAACTGCTCAATTGAAGCAAATTTAAGGTGGGAGTTAGCGGAATACAGGCATGGTGACACGAGTTTGGCAGAAGAAGAATTTTGTCTATGAAACTTGTTCTCAAATATCAAGAGAACTTTGTGTCTCTTGGAAATGGCCAACATACTTGCCATGGATAATGCTACATAGATCAGGATCTCTCTAGATGGTGCTTCGGTTTGTGGTGACTGGTGAAGTGGAGAAGTACATGTACCTTTGAATAATAGTCTACAGCACTCTTGAAATCGTTGTCTCTGAATGCAATGTCTCCAAACTTCTTGGTATTCAGCATATCTTGAACTTGCTGAGTCCATTCTTGGAATGAGAGCTACAAGACATTGAAACAAAGATTTCAGAAACACAACAGAGGACTCAATAATTGAAACCACCAACGCCTACACTACGCCCCCCCCCCCCAAAAAAAAACCGAGGGCCCTTGGTACCCTCACATGGTTAACCAGCATCGTGCCCATATAGGGAAGCCCACTTACCATTGGAAAACAGCCAAAAAAACCAAAAAAAACAGAGAAGAAACCAACCCAATGCCTATGGCAGCCCGCTAACTCGCTAAGGGCAAGTCGTGGCAAGTCAAACGTATATAGCATTAATCCCACAGTTAACTAGCAAAGAGGTTGCTTCCGTTTTCCTTTCTGGCAAGGTGTGATAAATTATTTGGCCGTCCAGTAAATTCATGACTTCCAAATGTACGAAACACCATACTAGAGGAACTATATCGATGCAATAGTAAGAGTTCTAGGAGTACCTCATTCTCTGCACCCTCTTCGTCTTTGTAGCCAGTTTTAAGCAATATGTCATGCACAGCAGTGAGATCCATCCTTGCACAGGCCTTTCCAAGGGGAGAAAGCACCGTCGGAACTACAACTGGTGCACTTTTAGGCAGGCCCATTAAAACATGGGAAGCAACCTAGGATCAGCAATTCCCATCAGTAATGCATAAACTTGTGCACTAAAGCAAAATGGACAACAAATCGTCCTTTACCTCTTTTGCTTTTTTCTTTGCAAATGCCTTGCTTAGGTAAAACACTTAAGGTATAAGTTTGGATTATATTTGAAAGCACTTTTACTCTAAAATGTTGCGAATAATTAGACTGAACCTCAAGCATACCTCTGGCTGTTTTTGAAGGGGTTCAACTTCTGAAAGAATAAACTTAATATTAGGCCGATCCTTAGCTTCATATTGAAGACAATGTGACGCAAGCTCAATCATTTTAGTAGCATCCTCATTTGCATACTGTCCTTCCAATGAAGAATCCATTAAAACCAATGCATTCTTTCCTCGTATGATGTCCAGTGCCTGAGAAGCAAACCATTTGCTCAGCTTACTACAGCAACATTCCAAACACCAGGCAGAACAAACATTCATAAGTAAACAACAGGGATTGATTGTGATTAAGCAATCTGAACGCACTGCCCCAAATTTGCAAGCAGATGGACAAAAGGAAATTCATCTGTGCGGACAAAAGGAAAATGCACTATGTGATGGTAGTAGGTAAGAAAGAGCTCCTTCATGTTTGACCCACGCTAGCCTCTAAATTGCGCAATAGAATAATCTTAAAATAGATTTTACATCATGAAAATTAAAGTAGACCAGGCTATTAGTATGAATCAATCCCTGAACTGCTTTAGTTGCCCGCTAAGATTTTTTTTTCATCTCAAAATTGACATTGGCATGATATTGCTGTTTAGTTACTTAAAGGCCACAGCCACACAACCTGTGGCAATAGAATTTATATTTCTAACTGGTGAGAAGTGTGGCCCACCTGCCGCAAAACATCAACAACAACAACAAAAAACTTCACTATGCAGTGTGAATCCCAGAAAAGCAGGATCTTGGGAGTTTCTAATGTGGACAACTTTAGCTGTACAAGCTAAGAGTTTGTTTCATGGGTCATGCTCCACCTACCCTCTGGATATAAATACTCCCTTATGCTTCTAAATCTTATACAGGAAGACCAGTTGATGCCTAGTCAAGTTCTAAAAAACTTGCTATTGGCTTATTGCATATGATGTAAAACCTCATAAATAATGTTTCCATTTTCCAATACACAGAAAATATTCTAAGCACATTAAAAAACAACAAAAGGAAAACAAAAGAGAAAGGAAAAAGAGAAGGCCTCTAGACTACATACATGGCTAGGAGGGATGTGCTTCCCGCTTAAGAGGTCAAGTAGAATGGTTCCGTAACTGTAGATCACGCTCTCAGGGATGACCCTGCCTGCAGAATTTTGGTGAATTAGAACTTAAAGGTGGCTCTCAAATTTCAAGAAATCAACTTTTCTACTAAAAGGAAAGAAAGGGAAACAACTTATACCAAAAATACAGTAGTACTTGAAGTAAACAATATGATACCCAACCTTAAGAATTTGCATGAAACATTGGAAATGGCAAATGGAAGTAAAAGATAAGAAATCCCAACTCCTTGCCAAGAATGAGCGGGATTGTTTTCCCGTTATTCCTCTCCTTACATGCATGTTTTATTATCCCTTATGTATGTAAGTGGGTTTAATAAGGGTGCATTTAAAACCTTTCTGATGCTACAAAAAGCTAATTAGCTTTCTCCAATTCAGATAGTTTCAGTATCAATGTCAGTCTACAGAAGTTGTCAACTTCCTAACCAATGATCATTTCCAGCTTTTTTAACTCTCTAGAGTGCTGACTACTGAAGGTAAGTGGCTAAGTGCAAATGCAACAGTAGAGAATGCATAGTGATTGACTAATGACTGTGTATACAAGGTATTAAACATAGTATCCAACGCGGACATAAGCCCTTAGAATGTGAGACAGAAGAATGACATAACTATCTATTTTTTCAGTCAATGCAGCTCTTTTTTAGTTTGCCAATCTGAGGGTCACTAATAGCATTTTCTATGGTTGGACTTGTGCACAACGCAGATGTCACTTGATTGGCAGATTTTGTAGAGAAAATTTTACCTGTCCTCATGAACTCAGGTGGTGTATATGCCAAATTTGTACTGTAACTTTTACCATCTCTACTGTTCTTCATTAGGCCAAAAGTGGACAAACGGGGATCACCATCCTAAAAAAGAGCCAAATTTGTCATAAAAGCTCATTTGATAAGGAATGCAGAAAAACATAACAGCTGTCTACATCTGATTACAACCGAGTAAAAAATATTTCCCAAAGCATAGATACTATTTGAAGACGTCAGCCACAGGAATAACAAGCACGATGATTAATGATGCTCGATCAGATGGCAGATGAACATGGTTGCCGTGAATGACATTAAAAATCAAATTTCGGAGCATGAGGTTGGTAAGCATAGATGAACAGAAAATGGATGTATTCGTACAAGACAAATGCTAGCACGTACTGTTTCCCTCTTTAAAGTCCATCCTCCAAATGAACTGTCTATATTGACAGATCTAAATGGCCCCTACCAAAGATCACACAACGATGACAGACATTTGGATTAAACACTTCTAGTTAGAAGTGGAATCTACTGTTTTCCTCTTTAAAAACCCATCCTGCAAAATGCAAATGAACTGTCCATATTGACAAGCCCTAAACGGCCCCTACCAAGGATCATAGAATAATGGCAGGCATTTGGATCAAACGCTTCGAGTTAAAATTCAATCACCAACAAATATGAAAACTGGAAAAGGTTTGCATCTCCGCCAAAAGGACATAAAACACAGACGACCAAAAGGGTAATGTATAGTAGAATAGTTGCAAAATATTAGTGTCTCCAGCACATCATTGCGAACCGTAAGCCTAAGCAGAGAAGTACACACACCTCATCAAAAAGTACTCTGTATGCATTTAGGTCATGATAGATTTTCCGGTTCTCCGCATCACAATGATCAAGTGCCTGTGCAATATAATATGCCACTCTCATGCGCATTTCCCAAGGCAGAGGTTGTTTATCATCTGTAAGCAACAACCAAATAAACAAAGTTCAAACAAAAGCAACTGTGGAGAAATTAGTTAGATGCATATTACGCACATTCAAACACAGTATCTACTTGTTCAAGAATGCCTATCCCAAAAAGGATAGCTTTGAACATAGCAAAGGCCTTATCGAGTTACTATTTGTTCCCTCAAGTAATTAAGTCGACAAAAATGTACGACATACAGAGTAAGTGCACGAGTAGGAGTGACAAACACCACGTGAGGAGGGAACTCGTAAGCATTCCCTATCCAATAGGAGACATCGGGGATTCAAATCCTACCAAAGGTAAGGTTTGCCCCTCCATTTGCAAGGATTCAACCCCCCCCCCCCGGGGGGGGGGCAATGTGGGTCCTTCAAATCCTAAGTTTGTGTTGGGGATTCAATTCCCACCAAATGTAAGGTTTGTCCCCGACATTTACGAGGATTCCCCCTCCCCATGTGGGTCCCTACGCCTCCTAAGTTTGGCGCAAAGGAGGGGGGCAAAAAAAGTTAAGGAGTCGGAGCGAGAGACATGATACATACAATGGAAAAGATGCTTGGAAAGAGTGTCATGGGGCATGTACTCAGCCACCAACAGTCTCTCATCCCCCTCAGCACAACATCCAATGAGGTTAGCCAATCTCTTGTGCCTAACCTTCCCAACACCAGCAGCCTCTGCCTACAATTTTACATTCAATTAGCTCAAGTTGAAACAAAAATAGTAGCAGTATTATTTTACAGCTAAACAAACACATCATTGGTAAAGTCATTGAAGTTCAAACATGCTGCAATAAATTTTGACGCCTACTTCTGATGCTATGAGCTTTGGAGGATGTAAGAAAGTCAGCAACTGTTTGCTTATGGAATTCAAGATATACAAAAGGCTTTTTGACTTTCCAATATGGAATTCGAATCAATACCTTTACAAAGCTGGTAAAAGCGCATAGAAAAAGGCAACAATTATTGCTCAAAATTTTGAATAAGTCACAAACATGCGGCCCAAAAGTGACTGAAATGCAAAAGGGACATACAATTTCCTTTGCATTTGACATCAACCTCCATCAAGTCTTGTTGCTTTTCTAGCAATCGAGCAAAAAAAAGACTGCAGCACTAATATTCCCTACTTACACAGTCACTAAACAGAATATACCTACAATTAGATGTCAAATTCGAGCTCGTGAATGCAGTTAAAGGTAAGAAATCAAACCACAAACTGCTGAGCATCAGGCCAAGACTGCTTAGAGAAGCGTTTAACAGCAATGAAGCGATTAGTGTCAAGCCTGCCTCTATACACTACATTAGGAGCTTTATCCCCACTTTCTGACACTATACAATCTGGGCTGAATCCATTTGTAGCTTTTCTGAGCTCGTTCAAATTGTACTCCCTAAATGCAGGAATTTTCTGGGCATCCCCACTTTCCCCTTCTCCATTCGCTGCACACAGTACACCCATTTAAGCAAGGAAACCAACAAACCCATCAAAATCAAAGCAAAACCCAGAAATAGAAACAGCTTAATACAACAGGGAAATCAGGAATGAGTGAAGAAAATCAGCAATCCCATTCAAGTTCAAGCAAAACCCATTAAAATCAAGCAATACCCCGAAAGAGAAATGCCACAATATAAGATTAGAAGCACTACCCAGAATCAGTTGGTCCAAAATCAACAAACCCAGTGAAAATCAAGCAAACCCGAGAAAAACAAAACCATAACCCGAACCAAAAATGTTGAAAAACTAGTGGGAAATCAGACCTGAGACTTGCTTATCGGCGTCAGGGAGGGAAGGGGTGTCGTTTGCAGCAGCAAGGTGTGTCGTTTTGGACTGTATGCAGCCCATATTTTTACATTATCAGGTGGGTAATACAAAGGCTTGAACTTTTAACGATCAGATCGACATTGGACCTTCAGGGATGCTCAATTTCTCAAGTGTGAAGCAGAATTACAGTGAGCAGATTAGAGACAGAAATTAGAAAGAGATGGGCAAATAAATGTGATGAAGAAGCAGGTGAAAGGAGAGAGGGGGAGGGCTGAGGAGGAGGGTCACATGACAAGAGCATGAACGAGCACGTGCCGGGGAACTGCAGGGCAGTGAGGGAGAGTGAGAGAGAAAGAAGCAGCAACTGCAAGCATTTAATTGTTGCTGGGAATCTCTTTGGGAAAGTAAGACTTTTGGGTATTGGAGATATCAGGGTGGGGGAATGAAAGTTGACAGAGAAGGGTGTCTGTGTGGGGTGTTTGTGTTTGTTTGAAATTAAAAAGGGAAGTTTCACATTTCACATTCACACCTAATCTTTTGTAAGTTGTTGATTCTGGGTTTGGTGATGCTGGTGGTGTCTGCAGTGAACTCTATTGAACAGTACATGACACATGCATAGATGGAGCAGGAGCAGCATAGAGGTTAGGAGACTAGGTGTAGGACCATATGTGTTTTCCCTGCATTTTCCAATGACTGTCTATTTTCAAGCAACTGGTTCTAGCGGATTAAAAAATTCCCATTTTGAATTATATAATATGTTGATGCATTCTAATCAACAATTACGAGGGGAAAAAGTCGGATTCTTAAGGCAACAACAACAATAACAATTTTCAGTGCAGATTCTGCTTACACAAGATCTGGGGAGGTCTAGATGTAAACAGTTTTATCCCTTCAGGTATCTACTCTCATAGAAGCGGTTTCTTAAAACAACAAAAACAACAACTTTCAGTATAAATCCTGTTGCATTATGCTAATATTTTTAACAGTGTTACTGGTCATATCAAGTTTATGATATACACATGATCAGGATGTGATATACATTGGTCAGTATGTAATATACACTGGTCAATATGTGATTTGATGCAATAAAACTGATGTGTTTTTTAATATAGATTTGCAACAATACATTGTTTTTGGTATTGAATATAAAAGTATTATGATGATAGATGTCCGCCAACCACTTCTTTTGTTTTTTTTTTTGCGCGCGGGGGGGGGGGGGGTGTTGTTGACATGCCCATTGAGTATGATTACCAAGTACATGAATTCTGCTCTTGGTTGAACTAAAAGGTAAGATGAAATGCCATTGCTGCCTTTCTACTACTGATCATATAATAACCCCTCACTAAATACCTCTTAGCTCCAAATTTCCAAACAAATAATTTCATTATCTATCACCCTAATGTGAATAACAAGGAATTTAAAGACTAAGGGCCTGTTTTTTCGTTGGTCTTTTTCAATTTATCAACTTCAACCTACTTTAACTCACTTCAACCAACTTCAACCTACTTAAATTAAAAATACCAATTTCAACCAACTTCAACACTTCCCTCAAAATTTTATTCTCGTTATTTTAACCAATATACAGAATATACCAACTTCAACTCATTCAACAAAAAATAACAACTTCAATCCATTTCAACCTACCTCAACCAACTTCACCTTTTTACCAACCTCAATTTAGAACAGGCGCTAAACGGCAATATATTTGAGCAGCTTTAGTTTTGATGACAGGTATTTTTTTATTATTTTTTGGATTTAGTCATGTTCTTTCTTTTGGACAGATGGATTTTTGTGTGTGCATGCATTCCTTTGTCCTCCCGGTAGGAAGAGGGGAGATGTTGGATAAAAGGGGGTTTTCATAAAAACAAAAGTTTATTAAGTCATATGATGTTTATGTTGAGAATTTTCTCATAAAGAGTAAATCTAGCATGTCAAAACTAATCTATATTCCAACAAAGTTAATGATAGATATATTTATGGTCAACTATATAATTGCAACATCATTCTGGCCACAAACCGCATTATTTAACTTTAGTCTATGTTTCTTAAACATAACATATCTAACTTGAAAGAAACATCATTTTGATTATCTTATATGAAAGTCCATTTTTGAATCATTTTTAACCAAACCTAATAAAATGAATTGATAAATAAGAAGAATACTTTCTAACTAAATCAACAACCTGATAAAAAATTAGCACAAATAGGATAGAGAAACAACTTACAAAAAAGGTGAGAAATAAACCTTAGAAAGAGAACTCCTAACGCTCACTAGAAGGAGATAAACCCCAATTTTCCCAATGAAAAGAATAGGCTGTTAGTTACAACCAACGACTCGTGTGGATAGTCTTGGATCGAGTAGTGACTTACTACCGATTATAATTAGATCAGTAATAGCCTCAACAAACTAGATAAGAAGAGGCAAGAATGAGTGGATACAAAACTAGAGTTTAGGGAGAAGGAGAATGAGGGGAGAAGAGGAGAGCACCAAAAAAAAGAGAAGTTTTTTTAGTTATTGACCACCTCTTTTTTATTAATCGAAAAAAAAAGTTCATTAATGCACAGTCAAACGGCGTCAATAACTCTCTAACAATAATGAACCTAAAATATCAAATAAATTTCTATTTCAACAAAGTTAACTGTAAATACATTTCTCATAAGCTCTATACATGTAGCATCATTATGGCTGCATATGGCATTCTTCGACTTCAGTTTGTCTTCTCTAAACGTCAGCGAGTGATAATTTCGTAGAGCAAGTATCTATGTGATATAAAATATCTAATTTGAAAGAATCATCATCTTGATTGGCCCATATAAACTTTCATTGTTGAATCAATTTTCATCAAACCTAATCAAAGAAATCGATAAATTAGAAAAATAATCTCTAACTTATTTAATAATCCTAATAAAACTTGTAGCAATTAAAAAAAAAGCCTCGCATAAAAGGCAAAAAATAAATCTTATAAAGGCAGATCCTGACTCCCACAAAAAAGAAAGAAACCTTAACTATCACAAGAAGGAGAGAAATCTAACCCTCACAAATAGAGAAAACTTATTAGAATAAACCAACAATACTATTAGAAAAGTAATAATTTGGCCATTAGCAAGTAACAACCCTAACAAGTTAGACAATAAGAGAAGAAAGGAATAGATACAAAATTAGGGTTTAGGGAGGAAAAAGAGGAGGAGAAGTAGAGATTCATGACATACTTCTTATACATAAGAAAAGTAAAAATCCTTCTAATCTAGTAGTTATGAATGGTTAGATTTATCTCATCTCTTGTGAAATTTTTAATTATTTGCAAATGAAAATAAAGTCATCTTAAGATTATTATCTTAACTGAAAATTTTAGCCGTTTCAGAGCCCAACCCACCAAAGATTCCAACATGGTCGTAGATGTAAAGCCCAGTATTGGCCCATTTGAAGGAAATATCATATCATGGATTCAATGAGTGGACCAATCATCGTTGGGCCCAAACCAACTTGAGCGACAACCTGTTCTGGGTATGAACCCTGATCCATTGGCCATTATGAATCATTTAAGCACCTTCTCCTTTTCTTTCCTTTTTTTTTCTTTTCTTTCAATTGGGCTTCAGAGCCCCCTAACCATTTTTCTATTAGGGGTGGACAATGCATGAGATACTCATTTGATTAAGGGGTCGACCTGTTTAAAATTTGGCCAATAAAGGAACGGGTCAATAGCAAGCCAACCTGTTAAATTATATTAACATGTCGGACCTAGCCGAGTCATTAATGACCCATTCAGTGATATGTTTCTTTTCCCGACGTACTTATCATACTAATTTACATGTTACCATTAGTTAACTTACTAAAAATACTTTATATGTAACAATAATTATTATACAGAGTTCTTTTTTTTTGTGCAAGTTGTTCCATTTTAAAATGGACCAAAAGCAAGTCGTCCATAGGCTAGCCCTGCCCGTCCCATTTATTTATATGAAAAGTTTGGCCTAACCCACTTCATCAACAAGGCTAGCCATGAGCTGACCCGAAACACTTTGTAAACAAGTCGGCCCTAACACAAGCCGACCGGGTTTGTTTGCCCACCCCTAAATTCTCTACAAACTTTAATAATATTGAGAGAAGCACATGATCGTAAGAAATACGGTAAACAGATCTCATGTTTGAGTCTTCAGTGAAAAAGTAAAAATAATTAACTGATACTAATGAACTTGACCAAATGTTTAATTTCGTCAAAGTTTTATGGACTATCACCTAAATATTTCCTCAAAAGTGATAGCTTCATTCTGGCATTGATGTCAATTAGTGAAGAATGGTGCCATTAATTACACATTTATGTTCCAAGATTTATAATGTTCAACACAATCCAAAACCACAATGCCAGTGCAGCCTCACAGTCTTCTCAATTGTGACACTGCATGGATTAGAAATATCAACCTACTACTACAAGCCACCATGGTCTATAGTCTCCTAAATGAACTCCCTTGCTTTTATTGAGGTTCCAGTATAATATTCCTTGCTCTTCATACCCTTTGGTATCAAGATCTGCATTTGTATAGCTCTTCTCAGTTCTGGTTTTAAGCATTTGGTTAATTGTGAGGAAGTGCATAGAGATTGCTACGCATAAAATAAAATAAAAAAATGAATCTACAATTTAAAAAGTTTTATCAAAGGAAATATCATCTTCTCCAAAGTAGTTCTTTTTTTTTTTTGGCTTTGGGATTAAATTTAAGGGGCTAGAAACATGGTAAATTATTGTGTAGTGATCCTAAATATCATCAACAACAACAACAATACCTTCCAGTGTAGGTCCCACTTTCGCGGGGTCTGGGGAGATCCAGTTGTAGGCAACCTTACCCCTACCGGTATTCCTACCTGTAGAGAGGTTGATTCATCCTAAATATCAAATATACTATATATTTTTAGATGTATTTGTAATATATTTATTTTTAGTACTTTTTCTTTTTAACTTATCATAAGTAACTTATTGTTGATCACTGCTGATGAGTATTGATCACTGCTGATGATCAATGCTAGTCATGACTAAAATTGTAAGTAGAAAATACGTCTAAATGCTGATGATTAGTGCTGATGATAAATTGAAAAGAACATATCCTTAATATATAATGCTTTTGTGTCTACAAAACTCGATCAATGTAGAGTTTTTCTTTAAAACTTTCTCGAAAACTCCATAAAAAAAATCCATGGATGGAAAATTCTTCAAACACAAAAAGATTAAGTTACACTCAATTAATTACCTCAAATGGTAAGCACTATCTAAAACCAACGATTAGAAGAAATAGAAGATAATAATAAACACTATACATATGAAGTAGGCACAAATGGTGACCAGCTTCACAATTAATTGGGGTTATGTTTGCTTCTCTTTTCTTGCTCATCATGTAATGAGGAGTCCAGCTAATAATCACACATATATATTATACAACTTATAACTTATCCAAACAAGCCACAAAAAAAGCTCATTTTGGCATAAGATACCATACACCTAACACTAATGCATGGTTTCATTTCCATTTTCTTTTCTTAGCAATACTTCTCTTTCACCTTTTAACTCGAATCCTAACTTGTGTATGCTTTCATAGTTGCGTGTTAAAATGTATTGCTATCATGCATAACAATTAAGAATGTAAAAGTGGAGTTTTAAATAGAGGTGAGAAAAAATCGGTTAATCAGTTCAACTTTTCTAAAAAATTCGATTCGATTAGCCGAATTAATTTTTTTTAAGTTTTAATTTCGGTTTCGGTTTGGCCGTTTGAAATTTAGTTAACTGCACGGTTAACCAACGGATTATCAAAACTAAAACTTAAAAAAAAAATTTAAAAAAAAACTATATATTAGTCAAATGTAGATTTTGGAATTATAAAAAGATAAGACTAAATATAGAATATTGTGAAAATTAATACCCAGTATCTTAAATAGTTAAAATTAAATAAAGAAGCCTAAAAATTGAAATTTTACTTTTTATAGTGATGGTTAACCAATAACCAAATCAAAAAGTTGTTTAACTGGACCAAAAAATCGATTAACCAAAATTTTTAATTTGATTACAGTTTATGCATGTATGTGCTACTTCTCATACAAGAGACATGAAGGGTGTGTTTGGTAGGGGGGAAAATGATTTTCCCAGAAAATCATTTTTCATAAAAATATTTTTCCAAGAAAAATAATTTTTCACTTACATTTTCAGCTGTTTGGTAGAATAGAAAATTATTTTCTTTCCACTTCATTTTTTGCTATTTGATAGAATGAACCCCCGTCCTCACTTCATTTCTTTTTACCATCAACCCCCTTCCCTGCTCACTACTCTGACCTTACCCATCCAACGAATTCTGCTTCTCTCTCCTCTTCAAAATCAAACCCAAAACATCAATAAGAAATATACCCCGTAACAAACCCAACAAAAGAGAGAGTCAACATTAATGAATCTCAATTTTTTCACTATTCCCAAGGATTACCCATTTGGCTTGGAGTGATATTAAATCCAGATTAAAGAAAATGACGAACGGGGAGACGATGAGTATCTCAGATTGCTAAGTTCTTCAAAAAGGTAATTGTAACAAAATCAGAGAACTCAAGAAATAATTACAGAGATTAACGATGGAAATTATCGATGAACATGATGAACATGAAGAAGAGGGCAAGAATGAGAGACAAAATGAGAATGAAAATAGAATGATTCTAGGCACAATTAAAAGAAAATAGAACGAGAGACAAAATTGGACAACGAAAATTGAGTTTGGAAAATCGTTTTCCCTATTTTTTCAAGGGAAAACAATTTCCTTCAAATGAAGTAAAATGATTTTCCCTTGAAAATGATTTTCCCTTTCTTGTTTAACCAAACGGCGTAAAATGAGAAAATTATTTTTCGGGAAAATGATTTTCCCTCCTACCAAACACACCCGAGGTGTCATTAAGTTCAAGCCTGGGACATGCGACACGACAAGTGAAGAGCGCCCCAATCAAGCTACTGCTCAATAGGGATGCTACTCATGCTAGGGCATCAGATTACCCTCAAAATGCACTAATCAGCAGTAGCCTTCCTCAAAATATTTCAATCCTTCTTTTTGGTACGTGGAGCCACCCACTGGGCCCCATATCACAGGGATACCCAGTGGGCCAACCGGCCAAGGGGAAGGGGAAACACGCATGCCCAAACCCAAGTCCACCCCCTTCACTCTTAAAGAAATGACAGTAAAGAGTTTCCTCCCCTCGAATGATGGAGGTGGGACAAGCATAGTAGTAGAAAGTACTAGGCTATTACCTCATTGATTCAAAACATTTCAGTCTTAATTGCACCTCTATCTATTCCTTTCTCTAATTAGTAGACCTACATTCTCATTGTTGTTGTTTTATTTTAACATGTTAGCTTAAGTGTCAAGAGTTTGATGAGAAATACAGAAGTTGAAACAATTGAAAACAACATAAATGGTTGCATATTTGATCTTAGGAGTTACTTTACAGAAGTCACATATATACGTGTACTATTATCATGTAAGCTTTGAAATTTTGTACTGTTTAAGGTAAATATTTTATTATGAAAGCTCTTTCTATTGTTCATTTGAATTTTTCGAAAAAGATGAGTTAGATCCTTTTCACATATAAATAACACTTTAAGGGCAACCCGGTGCACAAGCATCCTACGTTCACGCAGGGTTTGGGGAGGGGCCGCACCCCAATGGGTGAATTGTAGGCAGCCTAACCTGACTTTGTCAGTGACTGATTCCACGGCTCGAACCCGTGACCTTTTAGTCACACAGAGACAACCTTACCGTTGCTCCAAGGCTCCCTTTTACTTGATAGTTAAAATTAAATTGAAACTCTATTTGCTGATAAAATTTCAGAAATTCACTTTCCTAATGTATACACTAATGTAAATGCATGTTGTGTTTATGGGGTTTGTTGCACTTAGTATCTTTCAGGTTTTCGACATTAATTTTTTCAACCCAAACAGTGTTTTCTACTTAAATTTGATCACCCTCTGAGCTTTCAATAGTGTATAATTTAAGTGATATTCCGGCTATAGTTTGAAAAGAATTGATATACGATGACCGTTTTGCCCTCATTTAGTATTATTGTCTACGATGGGGATTCGGCTCTCTTTTACTCTCTCTCTCACTAAAAAACACTCTTAACTCAAATTTATCCTCATTCCCATTGTCTCTGTATGCCCTTTTTGAGATTCTTTTTATTCACTTACGCAATTTTCAAATTACTAAGTCCTCGACCACTCAAAGAAGAGGGTAATTGAGACAATTCAAGGTTAACGTTGCTTTATTTGTCATTTCATTACCTCATCAAAGTTCGGTCCTACATAAATATGATCAACAATTAAAATGTCAAAGTTGAAAAATATGTCGAAAGCCTGAAGGGTGTTAAGTGCAATAAATCTCATATTTAATTATGTCATGTATTTTGAGTATGAGTCATTTGAACCAGAAAAAAATGTGAAAATAAAAATAGAAAATTGCTATACATTGAGAGAGAGAGTGAGTGAGAGAGAGAGAGCTGGCATCACCAACCCTCAACAGGAGGGGGAAAAAGAGAGGTAGGACAGAGTGAGAGAATATAATGGTGAGATGACAAGGAAGCTGGATCAATGTGCAACTAGATATGTTACTTTGTTACTGTAGATGATCAAAGCAAATTAAATCCAAAGCTGGAAATCACCCACTGTCACCCAAACATGCAGCATTTTCTACAGACCTAATATATTTATGCTTGTTTACATCATGACCTAATTACTTGACAAGATATGATGGTCCAATGCAAATTAGAAATTCCAAATATTTTATTCTTTTCTAGGCAGCATTAAGAGCTAATCATTTCTAATTTCCCCTTTAAACATCACTTGATCTTCTGTACAGGATTTGCTGATTCATAGTTGTCGGAGACAATAAGCTGGTTATCCAATCGATTCGAGGAGAAGTCAATGTATACTGGTAAATACAATCCATAATCCAAGATATAAAGATATTTATCGAGAAACAAGTTAGAACTGGGTTCCATCATATATTTCGAGAGGGCAACATGGATGCTGATTGGATGACTAAATATGCATGTGTCTCTCATGAAACTGTGGTTTTTAATTATTCAGTATATAAGAATTTTCTCTTTATTTTAGCTTATGACAACATAGGTAGAACCCTTCAGAGAAGGGCTGCCTAATGTTCAATGTACTTACCTTGTACTAACCTTACCACCAAAAAAAAAAAGAAGAAGCATGCTTTAATAGTTTAATAAATTTGTTGGGTAAAGTTACCACTGTTGTATGACCATTCCAATTGAAGCATCACAATCAGATTTAATCCAGTAGTTTTAATACATTTAATTAATTAGGAGGTTAATTAATCAATTAACTAGATAACAACTAATAACTTTATTGGTGGACAACATGTGTGGTTCTAGAAGTTATCAGAGTAGGCCACTAGCCACCAAATGTCCATTTCCACTAACTAATACTATCATGAAATTAATTAGGACAACTTGCTAAATGTTTTTTTAGAATTTACCCTGACTGGCTAGTGATGTTATACAAAGATTATCTCATGAAAAATGCAACATCCTCAAGTTATCAGATCTATGCTACCATGTTTCTCTACTGCCTTTATCAAATATGTTTTTAGAGAAGGGAATAGGACAACTGATTGAATTGTCAAATTAGGATGTTCGATGAGGTGATCTACAGCTATCTTTTCCGCATCCCCTTCCTCAGAACTTTTACGTATCATTGTTGATGATTACTTATACAGAACCCTTGAGAGAAGAGCTGTAGACGGTGTTCATGTACGTACCATCCAAATAAAAGAAAAGCAAAAAATGCAGCATTCTCAAGTGCATGGGATTGACAAATAATTAATAAATGAATACTTTGATGTTTCTTCTTCAAACTCCTTTCTAGTTAATGAATATTGGTAGAGTAGATTCAGTAAAAGTCTTACACTTTTGTTGATCTAGAGAAGGTAAAAGCTAGGCAGGGATTATTCAAATCATTTTACTTCTTTAAACAACTCCATTTCAAGATATAATTTGTAGTTAAGTGACATCATATAAATTAAAAAATATTATGTAACTTTATTATATTGTTAAACCATAAAAAAAATACTTGAAATACTATAAAATTGACTTTAAGTAATTTTTTTGTTGATCAAACAACTTCAGAAAAACAAAGAAAATGTTCCATGTAATATGATTTTAATTTTACTTTTATTTATAAAATGATTTCAAACATGTCCCCTTTTTCCAATTCATTTGGTTGTAATTTAATTTTTATTCTCGTATTTTTTTTAAAGAAGATTGAATTGTGAAACCTTGCCCTTCTTTCTTTTTTTAAATTATCTGTTTATGCACAAAAATGTGGGCAATTATTTCACTTAAAAGAAATAATGATTACATGAATGTTGTAGAAGTAATTAATGATCTTTCTAAAAAAACTTTTGACTTCTTTGAGTTGTGGGTTTTTTTCTTTTTTTTT
>JACYFF010031956.1:3018482-3101671 GCA_017589665.1 Selenicereus undatus | reverse complement strand
ATATATATATATATATATATATATATATATATTTGGTAGGCTTTTTTTAATTTTGAACCCCCAAAAATCTGTTTTAACTTATGAGAGAGAAAGCTTATCCATCAGTAGTAGTAGTAGATGACAACCCAACACAAGCTCAGGAGAGAGAGAGAGAGAGAGAGGGCAATGGCATGCAGATGAGTTGAGAAAGAAAGACGTGCCTCACACGAAAAATGCGTACAATAAAGAGAGGGGGAAGGGAGAGGGGGGCCATTTGGTTTTGCATGACGTGTTGGGCAAATTTCTTTTTATCAGAACGATTGTAACGTATGAAATCTACATCATACATACCATCATTCATTCAGATCTGTACTAACAAACAAGCCTTTAATTAGCCTAAGTTGATCACTCATTTCAATTATTTCTTTTTCAACATAAAGAAAGACATGAATTCATAATTGAAGAACGTTATTGATAGAAATTGACATAATTGACGAGTAAATGAATACAATCCATAAGTCAGGGTTTGTAAGTTACCGATCAATGCAAACACCTATGAGTATTTGCTATACGTGTCTTACATTTGATTTTTAAAAAATCCTTAATGCGATAAATAACTTTCAATCTATGTAAATTTTTTCATTACCCAAAACGGAAAGCACTGAAATATTGGGTTGAACCTTATTTCTGAAGATCTACTTGTTCGAAAAAAATATTAGCTGGATAGGTCATGAAAATCATGCTAGGGTACCACAATTACGTGACTGAACTTGACATAATAATTGATTTTGATTGACAACGTAAAGAACTGAAAGTATAAGTTTTGATTAGATCACATGATCATATCCCATGTGTTGGGATTTCGTTTCAATTTGTTTCTCTTTAATTACACAAGTCGCATAATTAATTACGCCTAACAAAATATCTGAATTTGGTTCAAGTCACAATTAAGAACAGTCAATATTCATGATTAATTCACATGATAAATGCAAGCTAAGCTATTATTGACATACATTTTGCCAAGTTATGTTTTCGTGTAGTATGTACAACTAACCAAACTGGGTTGTAGAAAGGAACAAACCAACGAACTCATCAGGATATTTCTTCCATCATTAAACACAAACCAACCTGAAATCCGTGACATTCCCTACCAAATTTCCCTTCCCTATTCACCAAAAATACAGGAAAGGTTGTTTAGGTAAGGCCAATTTCGCATCAAACCGAAACGGTTTATGGGATATTTGGATTGGACATACACTGCTAAATAGGTCGTTTTAGGCTTAATCGAATTCGGGACTATCATGGGATTTCCTATAAAGCATGTTAGTATTGGTCTGGACTAATTAGTAACATTTCGGGGGGTTATTATAGGAGATTTGTATTCGAATCCAACCTATACAGAGCTTTGTACCTTCCTTGACAACAGAAAGGTTTCTATCGAGCATGGTTTTAATTATTAGTTCGGTTTGATCAGGATAGCCTACATGGGTGACCAGCATACACAAAAATGTAGCGTGAACAGGAGGAGAATAGAACATCCCTATAAGATCAGTCCAATTATGACAACTAAGAACATAAGACAAAAGGACATCTAAACTCAAGAAGAAATTCAATGCACTGCCACCATTCCTAGATGCTGTCTTTCTTGTAATTGTCAATAGCAGCAGAACTTGTTCGGGTGCAAAACAACAAACAAAACCTTCCTGTAAACCACATTGGCAAGCTTATTCAAACAGACACCTGAGTTATCAAGCAGATGTGGGGTACACAAACTGTACTGAAAGGGAAGGGCTGATAAATGACAATACCTAAAACTATTCGTAATCGATGATAATTCAAATGTCTAGTCAATAATTGGGGCCATGCTGATCAAGATCGATGAAACCTATGAACACATTCGATCAGACCGAGGGTGAAAGCGAGACCAGCTTTCAATTTGAGAGAATCAGTATGCACCCGATGTTAAAACTCATCGACAGAATCATAAAACAGCAGTACTCAGTAGCAGCAATTCATCTGCTATTCATTTACTGAAGGTAATAGTATAACAATAGGCGAAGATCAACTGTGCTCTAGAAGACTAGGACTTACCACCAGAGACTCTTTTTTCGACCACCAAATCTGAAGTCCTAAAGAAGCTGCAAAAATAGAATCCACAATATGAAATCGATTTAGAAGGATGCTAAACTTTCATAAGTCGTACTTTCTGGAAATACATGTATGGCTTCCACTATGGAACCACCCAGCTGGGTAGCTTTATTGACAGGTCTATGCAGGAAAAGCTTGCTCCTGTGAATGACAGGATCAAACTGCTGATATTTCAACTGATCTTGCATAGTTAATCAATATAACACAAGTTTAAAGGTTTCAAACCCTGAGAGTTCTTATTCTCCTGTTCATTTGAATCAGTGAATCAAGGCCTGGCTACTCTGGCATTTTTCGGAGTAGGTGTGAACCTGGTGCTGTTCTTGACAAGGGTGCTGGGGCAGAACAATGCTGATGCTGCTAACACTGTTAGCAAATGGACAGGAACAGTCTACATCTTCTCGCTTGTTGGTGCCTTCCTCAGCGATTCCTACTGGGGAAGATACAAAACATGTGCAATTTTTCAAATAATCTTCGTTGTGGTAAGTAGTCGACAAAGTTTACAACTCAGAAATGTCATTTTCAGAAATGCTGAAGGACTTTACTGTATGTTCTGCGCAAGCTATGAAAACCAGATCTTAACTTGGATGTTCTTGATGACAGGGCTTGGCATCACTGTCTCTATCATCATACCTCTTCTTGATCAAACCAAAAGGTTGCGGAGATAGGCTAACTCCATGCAGACAACATTCAAGCATGGAGATCGGGTTATTTTACCTCTCTATCTACCTGGTGGCTTTAGGAAATGGAGGGTATCAACCAAACATCGCAACATTTGGGGCGGACCAGTTTGACGCAGAACATTCAAGAGAGGCACACTCAAAGGTGGCTTTTTTCAGCTACTTCTACCTAGCTCTGAACCTCGGATCCCTCTTCTCTAATACCTTACTGGGATACTTTGAGGATGATGGGATGTGGGCTCTTGGATTTTGGGTGTCTGCTGGCTCTGCTTTTGCAGCGCTCGTCTTATTTCTTATCGGAACACCGAGCTACAGGCATTTCAAGCCAACTGGCAACCCTTTCTCAAGGTTTTGCCAAGTCGTTGTCGCTGCCATGAGGAAATGGAAAGTTCAAGCTGAAGAACAGGAATTATATGAAGTAGAGGCTAAGGAGTGTACAACAAATCGAGGCAGAAAGATACTTCATACTGAAGGATTCAAGTAAGTGAATCACCATACAAGCGCAATTTTCTAACAGCATAAGAAATCAGAATACCTATGCCAAACTATAACAATGCTGACCTAAGCTCACGATATCTTGCAGATTCTTAGACAGAGCAGCATATGTTAGCTCTGGGGACTTCCACAACCAGGACCTCGGACTATACAACCCATGGCGTCTTAGCCCCATATCACAGGTCGAAGAAGTCAAGTGCATATTGAGACTACTCCCTATTTGGATGTGCACCATAATCTACTCGGTGGTGTTTACACAGATGGCATCTCTCTTTGTTGAGCAAGGTGCTGTCATGAAGACTACAATTTCAAACTTCAGAATCCCACCAGCAAGCATGTCCAGCTTTGACATTCTCAGTGTAGCCGCTTTTATTTTCATCTACAGACGAGTTCTTGATCCTATTGTCAGCAGAATGAAAAAGACAGATGCGCGAGGGCTTACCGAGCTCCAAAGAATGGGTGTTGGCCTGATTATAGCAGTGATGGCCATGGTCTCGGCTGGAATTGTCGAGTGCTATAGGCTAAAGTATGCCCCAAGGGACTGTCCTCGTTGCAGAGCATCTAGCCCCAGCTCACTGAGCATCTTCTGGCAAATCCCTCAGTATGTTCTCATCGGGGCTTCTGAAGTTTTCATGTATGTGGGACAGCTGGAGTTCTTCAACGCCCAAGCCCCAGATGGGTTAAAGAGTTTCGGAAGTGCCCTTTGTATGACATCAATCTCCCTAGGAAACTATGTGAGCAGTCTGCTCGTCTCAATAGTCATGAAGATCTCAACAGAGGACCATATGCCAGGATGGATACCAGGGAATCTCAACAAAGGTCATCTAGATAGGTTTTTCTTCCTCCTAGCAGCTCTGACAACAATAGACTTTGTCCTCTACATAGGATGCGCAAAGTGGTACAAATGCATCAAGCTAGAAGGACAGTCTGAGGAAGATGACAACACACCCGAATGTAATGTGTAATGTTTCCAACACTGTCCGAATCATCACGACATGGCATGGCACGGTATCAGTTGAATATAAATAAGAGGCATCAGGTCCCGTTCACGAGGAAGATATTTGGGCATATCTTTTGGCCGGGGGGATGTATTGGGTGGTAGGAACAGAAAGATTGAACCCCGCAACTCTTGTCTGTGGGTGATTGAAGGGAGCTGGATAGTCATCACCGTTTCCCTAAAAGACTCAGGCAATGAGAAGTGCATTCAAGGGGATGGATTTCTTTTTTGTCCTCCTACCCCACGACTCTCTGTAGGTTTTATGATAGGGAGCGAACTGTACGACATTGGTACTATCACCTTCTGTATTGAGCAGTATCAATTGGTTTTGTTACACCCATATGCACCCCCCAAAAAAAAAGGAACCTAAAAGACAAATTACACGCATATCGGGAACAGAACATGAAGAAACCTATGTTTGCGCTTGAAGAAAACAACAAAGAAATGTATCGAACCCAGAATCAGCAGCGAATTATAAAAGGACCCGATCATCAAAAAAAAAAAAAAAAACCCAGTTGCCAATATTAACAAACCACATCAAGTAGCAGAAACTAGAAAGAAGGGAAAAAAGCTACATTTATAAAAGGCTGTGGGTATCTCAAAAATAGCCTCTATGCTTGCAAATATAAGGTTGCCTACATTTACCCCTACGGCCCCTGTTCAGCTACACTGATTGGTATTACAGTTCTACACTTACAAATAAGCCGTCATTTTTTCCAGAAAGTATGGTTTTAAGGAGCCCAACAAGGTAACAAGATACAAACGCGTGGACTCCCAATTCTATCAGGTTCCTATGGAGAGAGATCATAATCACCTATTTGATTTAACCATACAAAAATGAAAGTAGATTCAGTACTAGTAACTATCACCACTAAAACTTGCCTAGTGTAATATTCAGAGAGACAAGACAACTAAACACAGATATGTTTGCCTTTAACCAATCTGGCTTCAATAATAAAATCAAAAAGCATAGACCACCCAGCACTGCCAAAAGGAAGGTCATGAACATGCTAGAGGATTTCATACTTCATTTAAGGGGCAAGCGTGCACCCAATTTATAGGTGCCATCATGAAAGCTCAACTTTATGAGATGTGAATCCGGCAGATATATGTAAAGCAAAAAAATTGACATTCAAGCCATGGCAATTAGCCCTAACAGAGAAAACGTGGCATCTAAATGTTCTTGCAAAGCCTTACCATAGAGGAAACTTCCACAGTCCGAAAACTACAGTAGCTAAAACAACAAACAACATCACTATCAATAAATAACAAAAATTTATACTGATTAGAATCACTAGCTTGAGATTTTCACCATTCTACGTAAAGCTTAAAGTTTTCACAATACAAGCTAGCCTTGGACCTTACGGACTTGTATGTGATGGGTGGATTCCTCACGCCAAATTGGTTGTGCTCCACTCTGGACCAGAGTAACATGCTGCCCCTCTTTTAGTAGTTTCTTGCTCTGCAGCACATGAAATAAGTTTTTAACATAGGGAGTGAATATTAGTAATGAAGAATCAGCCACTAGCGAAAGAAGATTACCACTAATAGCTTAATTGCCCTAGAGAATGTCTCCTCTGCATCATCTGAAAACTCCATATAGATAGGCCTAACACCGTGATAAATAGCCAGCCTCTGCTGGACCCTTTTCCTGAAAAAAACCATAAATTTAAGGTAATTGCATGTAGCTGATTACAATAAGACAAACAACTCTATGCTTAACAGAATAAAAAAGTATGCAAGTAGCTACATCGATTCCACAGTATCTGGTTTCATGTTGCTATCACAAACTGAGTCAACATCAGGAAATGAAGTAACCTAGAATAAAATTAAAAATCAGACAGAAAGCAATCGTGAAATTCACCTCTTGTGAGATGTATTGGAGGAAAAAATTCACACACCAGCATTCTCTTTATTAATGGACCAAAATCACAAGTTCTAATCTTTACATCATTAGGGTCATCCCAATATATCATGTCTCATCCACTCACTACCCTCTAGATCATACGCATAAGACACTGCACAGAGAAATGATCGCTCTAATTATTATTATTACTATATCAACTGTCATAATAAGTCATTTATGATATCATTGATTCTGGCAAGGCATTAATACTCAGAAGAGAGTGGCTGGCATAGCATGGCGCATACATATCACAAAACCCACTGAATGCACATTGGATGTAAAATGTGACTCTTTGCTGGCATCAACTTCACCTCCTTCAGCTGAAAAGACTCTTACCAACAGCAAGGGCTTATTCGGGTCTAACTGCTGAATAATCAAACTCTGCCACTCTGCTTCTCTCCTTTTGAAATGCCAACAACTAACTCCATGTTACAATTTCTATCTTTACTATCATGATCTTTCTCATTACTTGTGACCCGCTAATGTTCGCCCTGATACCAAGAGGGGCTACACAGTGAGTCAGGCCATGGTCGAAGATCTATGCCCCAAACATGGTGGGGGACTAAGGGAGTGTGGAAGAGAGAGAAGCACATGGATCAACATCTTGTGGGCCAAGGAAATGGTCCCTACTCCCTGGTGACCGGGGCAAGGACACAATGGCGATGCCCATGGATCCTATGACCTTGTCGACCTCTAAGAACCACCACAGTGAGCCACTATGGTGGAAGAATGACTCGAAGTAAGTTGGGGTGACAGAGTTGACAGGAAAGGTACTCACATGTGGCACATCAGTTGAAACAAAGCGAACCAGGCACAAAATAAAGCACGTCTAAGTTCAGATTTTCCTATCAGTAATGAAATTGGTTTTGGTTATGTTAAGGTTGGGAGTCTTGAGTTTTAACATGAAAATTACTCGCTTTGGCCTGTTTAATTTCATAACATGGTTTACAGACCCATGACCTGTTTGTTGTACATATGGCAAACTTATTTTGTTATAAGGTTCAAAATATAACAGTTAGCCTTCCAAATTTGCTAGTTTTATTGTCTTTTATACTTTGCAAGCCTTAAAAATTTTCATATGCATAAAATGATGAGCAGTCAAGAAGCTCTACTCGAGTCCTTGTCAGAAGAAAAAAGGCACTAAGGTTACCAATTTTCAGCCTTACTCAACCGGTTAAATAGGTTAGGAGCAGGGTTAACTCATTATTGAGTAGGTGAAGCTCAAGCCAAAGATTTCTGACCTGTTTAATCACAGATCAGTTGAGATCAAGACCTGTTTGAATCTAATGAAAAACAAATATCACCTGAACTAACCTAATTATAATTTAAATTTCTGAACCATTGTCCCAAATTTATTTTTTTATATTTTTTGGGGAGAGGGGTATGAATTTGAAGAGATTCTTTTAGTATTTAGTGATTGGTACAATGAACTAATTAAAATTGAAATAAAATCATAGTATCGATCTTAAGAACTGAAGTTTTGAATTAAGAGTCGACATATTAGTGTTTCAACTATTTTCTGTTTTTTAAGTTTTTTTAAAGATTAATATAAGATAAGATGAACTTACTGATTTCGACAGTTAACATAGGGTTAGAAATTTACAGAGTCACTTTCCTTAATGAGAACCCCAAAATCAATTGGTGTTTTTGCTAGAACGAAAAAAGTGAATCAAAACTAATTTAAAAGGTTAAAATAATAGCAGGAAAGAAGGATCTCCAAAAAGTGAGATCATTTAGGGAACACGCAAATAACATAGGCCATGTCATCAAGATGAACAGAATAGATTATAGAGGGTTGAAATTAGTTAACCCCAGGTTAAGCACTAACATGAACACAAGTATGCATAAACATAAATAACTAATTTCTGTATGAATGCTATTTCCAGAAACCAGTTTTAGCTTTCATTGTAAGACCTTAATAAAACCAAGAACAAAATGTAAACCTGGGCCATGTATTGGACTTGTATATAGGAGAACATTTGGTGCATGAAAATGAAATTCTAACAAGCCAATAAGCTATTGTCCAACTTGTTCCACTCGAAAAGGAGGTTGGGGGATGAGAAAGAACTTGTGGATCTCAACAAGCTCCTAATTTGCTTCGCGAACTCAAGCATACGGTGAATTGACAAATACTCGCTCCATCTTCTAAATATGTTCAACTTTGGGGAAAGTAAAATTCTAGGGCATTCAACATCATCTTAGGCTTTGTCCCTTCTCTATGTTTATGGATTTCATTCCATCCCAAGCAAAAAATCTGAAATTTCGGGGCATTGACGAAACGAAGATTTGACAAGTTTCTAAAGAATTAGGACATAGAGAGAGAAACTTTTCTAATCCTATTTAACAGATGGTCTTCTATGTCTTTCATAAGTAATTGTTATTGTGAACCAAATTTTATAAATGTTCTCCCACGAGCACAATATGAACTTACTCATTAGTGAATGCAAAGATTGCTGAAGAAGGTCGATAGTGGCTCAAAAGAATTGCCATTGACCCTGTCCTCGTGAATACAATCAGTGGAGTACCAAGAGTATTAGCCATTGTAGTTGCATGGAAAGCAAACATAACCCCCATATGGCTCTGCAAAGAAAAAGCTAATCGTCAGTATCAACTTGGCCTTGTTGCTTTGCAATATCTACAACAACAGTGTGCTCCTACACCCATGTGGGTGCTTTTACTCCACCACCCCCCCCCCCCAAAAAAAAGAGAAAAGCGTTTACTCATAGTTGTGTGCTTGTACATATATCGTGAGCTTCATGTCACTGAATATTATATGAACATCTTAATGAAGATTTATAAAGGTGCAACATGAACAAAGATACAAACAAGAAAACAAATTGGATTTTCTACAAGTCTTACTAGCATCCAAGCCACCATTGCTACATCAACCATCCTTACACCAATGTCTGATACGTTTTCTCCGCCAAACAGGCAGATATTTGCATAAAAGGACCAGATGGAAAGGAGAGATGACTGCATAGGCAGTACAGAAATCCAACAGAGAAAGCCAATCTACTTTATTCTCAAGAAATTCATCCTCAAACCCTTCTCCAACATGGGAGGAACTGAGGAAGAAAGACAATCACCAGTTTAACACACACCTTGCATGCATCAGCTGGAACTGGAGGACTATTATTGATTGGTTTTAAACTTGTCTCGGTCCTCAATGCCACAGTGTGCATCACTTTAACAGCCTTCAATGGGAACCTTGAACAAACAAAGAGAAATTGAGCAAAAGATAGAACAGTATGATACAATTTAGAGATGTACATATGACAGGTTCTGAGGGCCTCACTCCTCAGTAAGTAAACCCATTTATATGGAGGTTAAAGAATCGACACATGTATCAATTCTGACTTACTTCCCATGAGCAGTTTCTCCGGACAGCATTATTGCATCAGAGCCTTCTCTAACTGCAATTGCAATGTCAGACACCTCTGCCCTTGTAGGTGTTGGATGATTAATCATGCTCTCAAGCATATTAGTTGCCACAATAACTGGTTTTTGCATGCTGTGACACATTCTAATGATTTGTTCCTACAAGTAAAAGCATGTCTGAATCTAAATCAGCAAATACTAAATGTTATTGTATTCCAGTAAGGAACAGAAAAGGGCATTTTTCCCCCTAAAGGGAAAAAATTCCCATTTAAGAGGGTTTTTCTTTCCCTTTTTCACTTTTTTGTTGGGGGGTGGGGGAGTAAATCAACAGGAACTCTCAAGCATCAAAAATCAGAATTCAATTCATGATGAACAATCAAGCTCCTCTCACAATGTTTCTCTTTAACAGGCCATTCTAATTGTACAAAATGAAGTTTACTAGATTCTCTGCATATTTGTACCTCAGAGGAGATCCAAACATAAATCCATGTGGAGACTCAAGAGTCCCACCTATGCCAGGAGATTATAGGCAGTGTCAGATACTACAACCTTACCCTTCAATTGCAACGAAGGGTTATTTTTCTCAGTCAAACCACAAAAAAAGGGGATAAAATAAAGAGCGTCCTATCGCTTCAGACAGGTATTTGGATGGACCAATCTATCACTGAGCGTCCGATCACTTTAGAAAGGAACTCAGATAACCCAATTCATTACTAGCAAAATAAGCTAGTGGAATAAAACAGAACACCAAGTGAGACACCTCAAGAGTAAAAAATTCCATCTGCCCAGAAAGCTTGCGTATGGAGCCACATTTTTATAAATTTCAAGGCCAAGCTCCAAGTTCTTCAGTACATGAAAGGAGTTAACTTCACAAGAACATGAAATGAGACAAGGAAAAGGGAACTCGCAGTTCAGGCTGACAAAAAATTTGATTTCAGAGCTCTAGGTTAAGGCCTCGGTTTGTTTTTTCTAGATTCTAGAATCTAGAAGGCTCACATCGATAACCTGTGTGTTTAGCACTGATGGCAGTCCCTTACATTGCAGTTTGGAGCTCTTAACATCATACCGTGGTAGTAGCACGCTAGACTCAAAAAGAGATCAGATACTTTTATTGTTCACAGGGAGAACTCTATATCCCCCTTTCCCAAAAAAAAGGGAAAAAAAACTAGGAAAAGTGAAAAGAAAAGTGCTGTTGCGGGGAAAAAAAAAATTTGGAAAGGTACAAAATAATACTGTGGCTGAAGCGGCATGCTGGAGTATGGAGGTGGGGATTTGTAAGCTGTGTCTGCATAATCAACAAAATCATGCAAGGAGGTGGAAAAACAACTTTGGTTTAATGGCATTGCTTCAAGTAGTGCCAAATTGTGAATAAATAAAAGGACAACTCTAAGCAGGAACATTGTGCATGCGAAGTGTCAACCCAAGTGGAAGTGTGAAAGTGTGAAATGTAGATAATGGAAGCATACAAGCCTCCAGACAAATATATCTAAAGGACACAGGGATCGTGGAGAAATACTTTGATGTAATTTGATTGTGTAATATCAACAACATATATGCTCTTATTTAGCAAGGCCACAATTCATCTTTCTGACATTGATCATGAGAACTGATATAAGACAGGCTTACCTGTAAAATAGGCACATCTTCAATAGGCAGCTCAGCTCCAAGATCGCCACGTGCTACCATTGCCTGCACACCATCATGACAAGAACATAGGACAGTTATAAACCACACTAATTCATAGCTACTTTACATCATTGTGCATAGTGAACCTCAAGACACGATGATCAATAATTCTATCATCCATGCTCAGCAAGTTTTCTAAAAACTAGATCAGATCAGCAAGATGTGGGACTCAGCCGGCTAACTAGTCCTTACAAGGCTTCGACCTGAATAGGGTCTATGGCACCAGATGACAAGGGGAACTGTGTAACACTGGTGCAACATGGTGCATCCACAGCATTATTTGTAACCAATCAGTGCAGTTTATTTTGGAATATATCTAAATTCTTCCAATTATTTGCCTTCTCCCTACACATTTGTTTCAACTGGCTGCAAAACAGGCTCAGTGCAGCTGGTTGATACATCACCTGCCAGCATGTACTGGTCAACCATCAGATCAGTTTTACAACACTGATTTGGTTATTAAAAAAAAAATAGCTTTGCTCGCCAAATGAACATGATGCAAGCAGCAGCAAATGTGTATAAAAAAGATAACAATAAAAACAATAACAATAAGAAGAAACTAAGAGCAATGTTTAATTAACCACCACAATCTCTGAAGTGCCAAGGCCCCATTTAACACCAATGGTCAAAGCATTACTCCATATTCCACTCAACAATCTCTTGAAAGGTTTCTACGCATCTAAGCTAATATGGTTCCATTCCATGAATATTATATAACATAGCCAAACAAAACTAGAGCAGTGTTCATCATATAATGTTCACTAACCCCGTCTGATGCTGAAATTATAGAATGAAGATTCGGTATGGAATCTGCACTTTCAATTTTCACCATGACATCGATGTCTGCATTACAGCCTGCAGAATAAAAAATTTAGTTCAAAAACTGATTAGTGAACAACAAAATTCAGATCAGAAGGCAATGACAAATTATCACTCTTACTTCTGAGATAATTCTTCAACTCATGAACCACTTTAGCATCTTTCACAAAAGATACAGCATAGGAATCGACTTGATTCTCAACTCCAAATTTAATATCTTCCCAGTCTTTGTCTGCAAAGATGACAGGACCAGAACAAAGTCATCTGAATAACCTGATGCAAAGTCACTTCAGTGAAAGAGAAAATCCACAAAAATTAGACAAAAGAAAAACCAAACCTGTAATTGATGGTAGATTTGCACTTTTACCACGGACATTCAAGTGGCGTCTAGATTTGAGCTCCCCACCATCAATAACCTGGCATTTTACAGTATCATTTGTCTTGGATTTCACAGCAAGTGATATCATTCCACCTGAAATAAGCACAGTGGTTTCCAGATACTTGCTAGTTAGATACTAAAGTGACTTATCCCAAGATCAAAGACATCATTAATTAGACTCAAAGTTATAAGGAGCTCCAAGCCTCTATATAGAACAATAAAGTAACAAAGTAAAGCCATTCACTCTAACCTATGCTATAAATTTTTATTTTTATTTTTAAAAAAAACCTCTCTTATGGGCCCACATGACATTAGAGAACCATCGCAGCCTGAGCAGCTCAAGCTACACAATCGAGACACTGAAAGTTGTCCCATGTTAATATCAAGTAGATAGTATCTAGTGTAAAATCAGACACTATGAACACATCCTGAACGAAATATATAACACGATGAACCTCATAATAAACTCAAGATTTCATGATCACTGATCATATATCGTCTCAACAGAAATCAGTAGCACAACATAACTTCCTAGCAGAAATTCCAGCACCATAAATCAGCCAATATGCTTACCATCAACCAGAAGTATGTCCCCAACCTCCACATCATTTACAAAGTCATCATAATTAACACTGACGGTATCCTGTGTGCTTACTCCTCTTCGGATGGTAAAACTGAACTCTTGTCCCTCTTTAAGTAAGATAGGTTTGGGTACATCTCCGCTTCTAACCTCAGGGCCCTACATGAAAACAAAGGCATCAGCACATACTTCATGCTTCGACTCACACATACCAAGCATCATTGCAAGAGCAAATGTATGTGATATAGTACAAACAGAAAAGGAAGGATTCATGTTGCTAGCGAATGATTGGAAAAAAGCACAATTGCTTTTTCAACAAGAGCTCAAAAACTAATACTGTACAAGAATGGAAACAAAATATGTATTATGGATAAAGACTTATGCTAAGATAAATATACACTTTGGCCATTGTTCATATAGTTATTAAGCTTTTCCTCGGAGCGAGAAGCAAAAATCTAATTGGTTCAAAAAAAAATAGAAGCAAGGTTCTAAAAGGAATTGGACATTTTGTTGAGATATTAATTTTCGCTATGATCAAGTCAACTAACACTGGCCTTTAAAACACAGGGAAGCAGAGCTTGACCTCACCAATACGAAAAACTGAACACTGCAAGTAAAGCCGCACAAGCTAGCCACAAACAATATGGAGAAGGCAATTCTACAGTCTTTTACATAGTTTTGTTATGGTCTAGACTGTGGCAAGCACACAACAAATTCAGAACTCTAGCCTATGGTATGATTTATGGGGTCAGGAACAAATTGCTTCCTTATGTGTGAACTATGAGGGTTAATCATATAATACCACCATAATCTGTTTGAAGTAGCTCTACAAAAAGGGCACATAAAGAGAGGCAACATAACAAATTTTCAAGATATGGTAGATTAATGAATAGACAAAACAGTAACCAAATCTTAGTTTTAAAAAGCGCGAGGCATGAGGCGCATAGTGTCCCAAGGCATGAGGCGCAAAGTGCGAAGCGAAGGCGCACACATCATGGACACGAGGCGCACTTCTATGCAAAAGTTTTTAAAAGTATTTAATATTTCACAAAGCATATTTTGCAAAAACAAGTTACATAAATGCATTAAAAATGTGATTAGACGTCAATATGACTACTAACATAGCAAATAACATTAACATATGTCATCTTATCATTGTAGTTCCCCAATGCATGTACTTATGGTACAAGTTTAGTTCACCTTTTAGCTCACAAGGAAGGAAAAGTAGAAAAAAGGTAAAGGCAAGGCTAAGAAAAAGAATAAAAAGGGGGAAGATATGGTCTCGCATCCTTGAGGCGCACCTCATCCCCTTCGAGGCGCTGACTCGGTAGCCTCACGCCGAGGCGTGCATAGGCGTGCCTCAAGCGGGATTTTTTAAACTAAGAACCAAATATATGTAATCACAAGAGAGATCAAGAGAACAGCAATCATAACGGAAAGAACAACATAAACAATGATGACTAGCTTTTGGAGCTGGCGGAAAGACAAAGAGCTCCACATTTACCTTTGTATCCAGCATTATAGCAATAACCTTGTCATCAAACTGTGAATTATATTCTTTGACAAGATCAACGGTCTTCTGATGTGATGCATGGTCACCATGCGACATATTTAGACGCGCCACATCCATTCCTTCTTCCGCTAGTTTCCATATCATTTCACGAGTGCTTGTAGAAGGGCCAATTGTACACACTATTTTTGTTTTGCGCAAAGCACCCGAATCACGCTTTGATTGATTCAGAAAATAGTCACTTGATTGCAACTCAAAAGGAGCCTACACAAGACAAAGTTTTGAGAGGCATAATATGAGCTCAGCTTGAGAAGCCACCTAAGAATCACTCACAGGTATAAAAGGAATACTTAAGTAATATACGTAAAGCCAAGGCTCTCATCTAAAAGCCCATATCAAACTCCTAGGAGAACGTATTCTCACAAGCTGTGTAAGCACTTAGGTATTAAAAATTGTTTTTGACAAAAACACATGGGAAAAAATATATATACACGGCAACTAAGTGTGCACACTCACGGATGCATGACATACATTGCCTTCTCACCCTATCAATTACTAGATAACTAACCATACCACTTCCTAGCTTGATATGGAAGTTAACAATTTGCGAAGAAGGCAAAAAAACAATAACCAAAACACGAGTTTTCCACAGGCCATGAACTCCTATCAAAAAACGAGTTTTTGCGACAAGAATCTGTATTTTGTTGGCCAATTTGAAACACACTATTGTTTTTGAACGTACAAATTACTCCTGACTAACCTCCATAAGATCCCTAAATAAGCCATAAAACAAAAGAAGACAGAAAAACACCCTTCTTCCAAATCCCAGAGCATGTATATATTTGAACAAAACATAAACAAAAATGCTTCATTCATTCTAACTATGCGCCATTAACTATTACAATGAAGCAGGTAAATATAAAACGTCAAAGAAATTCAAACCAAAAAAACGAGATTTTGGTGCAAGAATTTGTATTTCAAAGTTTGCGGTCTAATTTGAAGCACTCTATCGTATCTGAACGTCGAAATTCCTACTGACTATCCTTCATAAGTCCATAACATTCATAAATAAGCCGTGAAACAAAAGACGACGAAAAAAAAAGCTAAAATCTCAGAGCATGTATACACTTGAACAAAACATGAACAAAAATGCTACATTCAATCTTAAGTCTCCGCCATGAACAATTCACAATGAAGCCAAAACCATAATAAGTCAAAGAAATTGAAATTGAGAGGGAAAGATTACTTACAGGAGAGATAGAACCATTAGGAGAGGCCAAATCAGAGCTCTGGCTAGGACTAGGCTCAGTGATTTTCACAGATCGAACAACGAATGCATCCTTAGAAACGCATCTTTTGCGACTCCTAATACTAGTAGCACTAGTACCAATGCAATTAGCGCCATTGAAGAAGAGCTCGTTCAAATTCCTAGCCGATGAAAGACGATCGGAGACGACGACCTTCACTCCGTCGGACTTCAGCATCGCCATTTGCGCCGATAGATTCATCGTCGCCATTAGAGAGATACAGAGAGAAAGATCGGAGAGACAGAGAGAGAGAATGAACGTAGAAGTGGTGGCGGAGGTCCTGAGGCAGAGAAGGAGGGACAACCAGAGAGAGGCCGGGGGGTGGGGTTTAGGGGAGATTTTTGTTTTAATAATTGGGAGAGGAGAGAGAAGGTGATGTGCTGTAAGTTCTGAATTGTGATCTTTAGAGTGAGAAGGCCAACAAGGAAAAAAAGAAAAAATAATAATAATAGTAACGAAGAGGGAGAGGGTGACCGGTTTGTTTGGCTTGGAAGTTGGAAGTCGGAGGTCAGCGTGGTGGACCATCTGCAATTCACCCACCCGAGATTCGCAACGTGCTTCTTTTGGGTTCCTGGAACAAAAATATTATTTCTTTTTAAAATATTATTTCTGGGCTCATGATATTAAAAAATCGAAGGAATATTTTTTAAAAAATGGTCTCATTTCTCAACCTTTCGAAAAAATTATATATATATTATATATAAAAGCAATGTTGTGATGATGTGAAATTTTTTTACATTCTCATTAATTAGAGTTTTCGAACCCTTTGATTCATTCTCTCTTCTCATCACAACCATCCGATTGTTGAAAATAATTAATTTATAATTTTCAAATCTCTTACATAGTAGTAAAGAAAAAATCATTAATAAGAAAATTATCGTAACAAAGTATAATCTTATGAAGTATAATTCCATAATTGTTGAAATGAGGATTATGGAGTTTTTTTTTTTTTAAAAGAATGATTATGCAGTAATTAGTGATTATAAAAATTATAAAAAAATATCCTTCTTAAACATTTTAAATTCATTCTGTTTCCTTATCACCATTAAATTGTAGAAAAAGATTAATCCCGAGAAATATAATATCAGGAAGTATAATTCCGTAATGGTTGAAAAAAATCATTAACAACTAAGAAAATGATAATAGGAAAGCGTAATCCCGAGAAGTATAATTCTGTAATGATTGAAATAAAGATTATGGAGTGGCTATACTTTTAGTATTATTTTAAATAATAAAGTCAAATCCCAATAAAGAATAATCCCATAATTATGGAAATATGAATTATGAAGTAGTTAGCAACAAATAACTATGAAAATTATAGATAAAAAAGATATCATTCTTGAACTTTCAATATTAGTATAAATACTCAAGTAGTTCTTACTCATAGTTGAAATTATATATTAGAATACGTCTCATAGTTGAAATCAATTCTACCGTCTTGCTCATTGCTCATGTGTGTCAAAGTGATCTTTTTTACCACACTTCCAGATATATAATAATTATCATTCCCTTCCTCATATATTTATTTGTATTAATTTGTTAATTCGTTACGAAGTGACCTCCTCTTTTGTAATTATTAGTGTCAAAATGCTTGATCGTATTTGATTGAAATTTTTGTACTTTTTTTGTTGTAATTCCTTCCTATATGTGACTAATTTTCTTTTCTTGATATTTAATCTTTCACTAATTGATGTCGTCATTGATTTCTTGCTACAATTTATAATCTCACTTTTTAAGGTGTAGTTTTTGTCAGGCTTGATTAATAGTGGTGGTGTTTGGTTTGATTCGTTTATATTCTTAATTATTTCCGTCCGATTTATGACTTAGGTTAAAAAAAATTTGCTTATATTATATTATATTGTATTAGTAACTTAATTGTGTTTAGATTCTTTTATGTTTTATTTATGTTGTTCATTTATGGATTTTTATTTTTTAACAAGAAAAACTCTAATAATTTGATCCTCTTCCTTGGTGTTTCAAATTTTTAATGGAAACAACAATGCAAACTATTTCACATGTATCTAAATTGTTTGGTGACCCATTATTTACATCAATTAAAAAATTTTAAATATCTATACTACAAATTATAATATGATTTTCAAAAACTCTAATAATTTGATCCTCTTCCTTAGTGTTTCAAATTTTTAATGGAAACAACAATGCAAACTATTTCACATGTATCTAAATTATTTGGTAATCTATTTATTTACATCAATTAAAAAATTTCAACTATCTATACTACAAATTATAATATGATTTTCATAATTTATAAAAGTTCCTGTTAAGTTATATAAAAGAAACCACAAAATTTGACTTCATTTTTTATATACGTAGATAAGAGTAAAGTCTTTTATATCTTTGAAAGTTTTGCTATTTTGAAAATTGAGTGCGGTGGTCAGGTTGGAGTCTAGAACAATATGGAGGGGGTATTGGGGGATTTCATTGGGTTAGGAACCTTGGTAGTAGGATCAAATTGCATTAATAGACATATGGGATGAGTTTAACATTAAAAAATTTATCATAATTTATAAAGTCTTTAGAACAATTTTGATTAGCCTATTCACCTCCAAAGTATGCCTCCAACATTAATAAATGTAATTGATGTAAGTGTCAAGGGAAAACACTACCCAAGCCACTACACATCAAAGGGGAAAAGAAAAGGAGAGAAAAGGCCACGGCAAGAGGTGGCACGGTCGTGCCAAAGTGCTGTCCAAAAGCCCGTGAAAGGATGGAATGGCACGGTTTGGAACCTTTTGAGTTGTGGTTCGTTTTTGGCAACTTTTGGTGAATGGAAAATGTGAAAATTGGTCAAGTAAGATGGTATTTGAGGTAAGAAAGGGAATGGGAGTGAAAGATTAGCAAAGTATAAGTAATTAAGCACTAATCCATGCTAATTACTTCACTAAGCAAATCATGGAGATGAATCTAGAATAGGATAGAACTAAACTTAAGATTGGATACAGAATCACCACCAACCTTAAAGTTTAGGGCCCTTAAGCTTGATTAAGATACAGAATCACCACTTAATCAAGTTTAAGACTCACTTGGACACCACTTAGTTTGGCCTAAACTAAGATAAGCAAGCAAGGTTTTGTGTTTGAGAGAAAACAAGGTTTTCTAAGCTTCAAGCTGAATATTCTGAGATTGATTGCTTCTTCCTTGGCCAAAATGGCCTTACATACTAGTGGAAAACACAATACTAGGCTAGGAAATGTCCACATCACTTTCCTTCCTAGTGAGGAAAGGTGTTAAGACTAACCTAATTACAAGATTAACTACTAACACAATATATTACAACATTACATGATTAACTAACATCTAATACATTAAACTATGCTTCTAATCCTTGTCTAGCATAATTATACACTACTTAAGCCTTGGTTTAACATTAATACATGCTGAGATTTCAAGGCCACTTGCACATAGTGTGTTGAAGAAGAAATCGGCTAGCCAATCACAAGCAAGCACATGGCAACACTAGTCTTCATCCCATTGGTTGTTCTTTTCAAGACTTTCTTCTTCCCAAGATGACTTGAAGAGTGTGCCAATCCTGAGATTGCAAGTTTCAGCATGTGATGAGGGGGGGGTGGCCGGCCATAGGGAAAAGAAAGAACCGGTTTTGACAAAACCGGTTTTTGTGAACCGGTTTGACCGGTTTTTTTGGTGCAATTTTTTTGTGGTGCAAAATGGCGATAACCTGAATTTTAAAGGTGGGGGGGGTAACTTTAGGATGTGTAGAATCCCCCCCATCAATAAAATTAAGGTCTCGACATGGTTTTGTGGGTTAAATAAGTAGTTACTGCAAACCGCGCAAAACCGGGCAAAACTGGGGTTACTTCAAAAATGACTTGATCTTCAATCCCTTTGAATGTATGACTTGAAACTCTTTTTATACCTGCAAAAACAACACCAAAAGGATTCCAAAAATGCAAAAATGTTAGTCATAAGCTACAATGTAGCTTAGGAAATCGAATGCACAAAACCGGGCACTTTGAAACTAGTGAACCTGTTTGTGCCAGCTTCTCCTTCTTCCAATATAAGAGCCATTCTCTTGGTTTGTGATCTTGTTCGTGGATGTGATGGAATACTCTTCTCTTGAACATGATCTGGACTGGATGGGTTTCCATCATCAATATGATGTACCTGCCGATGACCAAGCTAGGGTTCAATAGAATACAACCAACTTAGTAATCAAAGGAAGATAACATCAAGGGGAAACCAAGGAAAGTGGTCACATAAAATGATGGTTGTGAGGCATCAAGTATGTGGAGGGAGAATGGTGCTTAGAATCAAGTGATTCTAAGTGGGAAAACAATGATCTTTAAAGTGAATTTGATGTATGTGTCTAGCATGGAACAATTATGAACTAAACTTAGCTAGACTTGAGTAATTTTTCTGTTTTCTCTTTAAAATAATCGCATATGTTCAATCCTACATGCACGTTTGAATCAATGTAATTTCCTTTTTCCATTGTTCAGTTAGAAACTATAGTGCATGCTTGAATATTTCCATTGTTTAGTTAGAAATTACGATGCATACTTGAATACTATTTCTATATATTTTTTATCATGGCATACGTTCAATACTGTAATTGATGCTTGAATCAATGTAACAGTTTTTATTGTTGAGTAAAATAGTGTAATGTATTCTTGAATAATATTTGTAGGTTTTTTTTATAAATCATGACAAATGTTCAAAATCATTAATCATGTCATATAGTTAACTTAAGACACAAATTACAAAGTAATGTTATAGAAAATTTTAATTTCTTGGGGGTTTTTTTTTTAAATCATGTGTTGATTGAGATTTTGATGGGTCCTTCTGATTTCAAGAAATAAAATAACCCCATTTTAGGTTAGCTAATCGAATGAACAAATTTAGAAATACTATTTTTGGATTTTTAAATTATGGGTTAACTAAACAAACAGTCAGAAAATCACAACTGTGTGGGTAATATGCTGCAACTAATTATGATCCATGATTTAACTAGAATATCTTAACATGCTCATTTCTGCTAACTCATTATCTTTCCTTCTGAGAGTGGACATCTTATATAAATTGGTAGGTAGTTTCAAATCAATAGACCGGCTACCATATATGATAACTTTTATTAATTTTTCATATCTATCCACTATTTTTACAGTTCCCCTTTTTCCAAAAAAATAAAATTTGCTTAATTCAAATCACCTAAAATCACTAAATCTATGGTCCTAAATCTAACAACTCATTTGTATTGCAACTCATGATTTAAGTGGAACACTAGAGATATGTTGTCTAAAGAAGAATTTGATGACACATATTTCAACAAAAGGCTACCTAACTTCATGATGTCAAAAGGAGGAGCTTAAGCACATCATGGATGACTAATTTTGACGTATTGTAACTACATATTGAGATAGCTTGAATGAAATAGTGACCAGAATAAATCTATTTTCAAAGATAAAAATTTCCTAAAAGAAAAGGATAAAAAAAGTATATAATACTAAAAAATTCTAACTATAATAACTAGGCTTATTAAATTTTTATAGTGAAAATTTATTTTTACTTATAACAACATCATTTACTAAGTAACTTATTTGTGTATTCTTTTCTAAATAATAATAACAACTATGTGTCTTTTGTAAACAACTTATTATCTATTTTATAAATCATCGAGCAAAGCACGGGTCTATACTAGTAAAATCTAATGCCCATGTTATGATTTATGAAGCATTGTTAGCCTACTGCCTACCTTGGCCAAAGCGCAAGTACAAATCTTCTTTTTAAAAAGGAAAATCATTATATTCGCCAGATTAAAAATAGGACACATATTTGTCCTTTTATAAATTAATTCAATACACCGTTCATGATTTAATATTTAATACAAAATAAATCTGCTCCATATGCAAGAGACAACCCTTGAAAAAGAGATCACTTGTTACTTTTCAAAGCGATCAAAAAAAAAAAGAAAGAAAGAACAATGACTATTGTGATCACCTTCTTCATAAAATTGCCATTGTAGAAAACTAAAACATCTAGAGCCTTTTCTTTTCAATGATCAGAACTGATAGTAAATGTAAGAAAGATAAAATTTAGCGACAAGGGGTAAACAGTAGTGACAAGACTATGAAGCAATAAATGTTAGTTGAAAGCGGTTAGGACAAACATGCTCAATTGAAAAATATTTGGTTGGCCCCTTGCTCAAGCCCGAATGAGGAAAGAGATCTTCCAGAAATTCTTAAATAAATCGAATAGTCAAATTTTAGCATGAAAGAAATCTTTTTTTGTCTAAAGTAAGCTAAGTGACACTTATCAAACATAATTAAAAGTTTACCCTCAGGTGGATCAAATAAGCAATATAAGGTGTAAATGGTTCTTCTAGCAAAAATTTTTTCAATATAATTGGAAGAATTTTAAGTTATAGGCATGGGAGAATATGGTGCATGATAGAAAATTCTTCCGCTCTAGGATATCGAGGATGTGGGATGCATGTAAATTTTCATATATTGCTGCCAAAATATGTGTTGTTCCTGTGAATCCTGTCCCAATTTCAAGACTAGGGACTTGTTTTTCTGGGGTCATTTAAGTAGTGGCAAATTTATTGCAAAGGTGGCCATGCGAGAAGCGCTTGGGAAGCTAGGTCCTGGTATTAGTGGTATCCCCCAAGGGGGAGTTTAAATGGATTTGGAAGTTGAATGTGCTTCCTATATTAAGGAGTCTTTTATGGCAACTGTGTTATAAATTATAATGTTGTTCGCTCAAGGGGAATGCTCATCAAACAAGATCACTTAGAGACGACTGTGATAAAAGTCGTACTTAAATAAACTATTCGTAGTCATCGAATTAAAAGTTATTCTTAAAAATTATTAGTCATCTCAAAACATTTTAAAAGTCATCTTTAAGGTCTGTTTGGTCCTTATAAAATTTGGTGGAAAGAAAAGTTGAAGGAAAAAATGTTAAGGAAAAAAAAGTAGAGAGAAAATGAGTTTTTTTTTTTTTCTTTTGTCTAGATTGAGGAAAAAATACAAGAATTTAGATAAGAAATTTGAATGTTAATGAATTACTTGAATCATGTTGATACCATCTAAGTTATGTGAGGTTGGAGGAGGTTGACAATTTTTCTCAAACTTTCCTCACAGTTTTATAAGGAAAATCTTATCACTTGTTTCTAACAATTTTTTCACCTAACTTTCCTCCATATTTTTTTATTTATGATTTTTCCTAAACCAGATACAAGAAAAAAAAGTAACTTTTTCAAATTTTTTTCTTTCCACCAAACTTTTCAAAGTTCAAACGGAGCCTAAAGGACTCTGTCTTACAATAACTTTTATGTAAAACGGTTTCATCTAAGAATTTGTGTTTAATTTTTCTTGTTAAATATTTGCACTGGTTGTATTTTCCATCTAATTATGACATTGCTCGACAAAATTAGTTGTTTAGATATCGGCTAACGGTTCAGGAAACGGATAACTGTTTAGATAGTTGAGAGCGTTTCTAATTTAACTATTAGTGGATAACTGTTTAGATGAGCGGTTGAAGCAAATGTGTTCGGTAAATTAATTTGTTGGGTTAGCTAGTTAATCTAGATTGACACAAAAGGACATAGATTATTTCAAAGGATAAAATTTTCAAAGGATATTGTTTGGCTAAAAAACATGAAACGCTACTATTTAAATGCCAAAAGTTAATATTATTAGTTTCTTTTGAAACGTTGATTAAAATAATAAACACTATTTGAAATGCTAGTCCAAAATACTAGGTTACTGAACACTAACAATTGATTGATTAGTATACTAATTTGGTCAAAACGCTAAACGTTACTAAAACTATGTTACCGAACATGGTCTATATTACATTATTTTGATTTAGATATGGTATTTATATTTATTAGTGTATTTAGAATGATCGAAAAGAAAATAAATAAGATCCCTAAAGTTTTGCTTGGATCTAGAAAAATTAAACGGAAAGACAATTCAAAGAAAAAAACAGAGGGAAAATCATTCTTTCAACTCCACTGGAATCTAATAATTCAATTTTTCCAATTATACATTAGCCAAACCCCAAATCTTCATCTCCCAATTCCCTTAGAAGGCAAACAACCTGTTATAGGATATTGAAGAGGGTGATGTGTCAGGTTGTTAGCTATTCAACCAAAGTTAGTTACAGGTTGTTATGAATCACTTGCAAGTCAGTTTTGGCCGAAAAGGTGTATAAATTGAGAATTATAAGGTAACAGAGAATCATTCATTCAATCAACACACAATTATCTCATTTTATCCATCTCTCTCTCTCTCTCTGGACCAAGCTGTAGCTACCCGAAGGAAGTTCTCCATTACTATCTTCCTTCCTCGAGCTACACCATTAGTATCAAAGCCCTTCGAATCCGGGAGATTTGATTGATCAAACTGGGGGGTCGCAACAAGGAACAAGTCGGCAGCCATGCCTACAGTCGATGAGATGTTGAAGAACTTGTTGGAGCAGCAACAAGCGATGACGAATCGGATGGAGGAGCATAACAGGAAGATTACTGAGCAACAGGAACTTCTGTGAAGGATGGCCACACGATTGGATAGTCTTGAGAAAGGTAATTGGGAAAAAAGGGGAAATATCTAGCAAAGATGATGATGCTAATTCCGGCGGTAATAAGCATGCTTTGCATTTTAATCCAAAGGTTGAATTCCCAACCTTTGATGGCTCTAATGCTCGCAATTGGATCAAGAAGTGTGTTAAATACTTTTCTCTGTGCAAAATCTCTGAAGATCAGAAAGTTGATTTAGCTTCTGTGTACATGGTGGGAAAAGCTGAAGTTTGGTTTAGCAGTTATACAATGACTAGGAGGAATGCATCATGGGAAGATTTTGTGGTTGATGTATATGCACGGTTTAAAGATGAAATGGGCTCGAGGGTAGTTGAGGAATTCAATAAGTTGCAACAATGGGGATTTTTGGATGACTATGTAGATAAATTCGAAGAATTGAGAGCACTCTTATTGATAAAAAAAATTCTTTACTACCTTATGAACATTTCTTGGACAACTTTGTGGGAGGATTGCAACCTCAGCTTAAATCATTTGTGAGAGCCTTCCAACCTAAAACCTTATCCCAAGCTATTGAATAAGCCAGGTGCCAAGAAGAAACCATACACGCCATGAAAAATCAAGATAAACCTACCAAAACCTTCACCCAAGCCTCATACTCTAAGCGTTTTCTACCCAACCAAAAGCCCTTATTACCTACACCTTCAAGAGTTCCTTTCATCAGCACCACAAACACTACTCAGAATCCCAATACCAAGCACTTTCCTAGATTTATACCAGCTGCAGAAAGGGCTGAGAAGATTGCTAAAGGGCTTTGTTACTATTGTGACAAACCTTTTGACAAGGGGCATAAGTGTGCCACTACGGGTACTCAGTTGTTTTTGGTGGAAGTGCCTGGGGTTGATGTGTAGGTGGGTGACAGGGGAGACATTCAGGAAGATGAGGAGATTCTTTGGCAGAGAGATGAGGACGGTTCTTGGCCTGTAGACGCTTGTATTTCTGTGAGTGCTCTGCATGGAAGTCATAGCTTTCAGACAATGCGAGTTACTGGTTACCACAACCAGAAACCTCTTCACATACTTATTGATTCTGGCAGTACCCATAATTTCTTGAATATAAGTATTGCTAGAAGGTTGGGGTGTAGGGTGGAAAGCATTATATCACAAGCTGTGGCAGTGGCTGATGGCAATAGCTTGCAATGTCAGTATATTTGCAGGCAATTTCAGTGGCAGCTCCATAGGGCTTCCTTCACATCTGATGTTCTCCTCATTCCTTTGGGAGGCTGTTATATGGTGCTGGGTGTCCAATGGCTGAGTACTTTAGGGAATGTCATGGAATTTTAAAGACTTAAAGATGGAGTTTGACTACAAAGGGAAGACTCATGTCTTGAGGGGCATGACTGCAGGAATTTCTTTAGTAGCTGGAAAACAATTACATAGAGTTCTCCATAATTCCATTCAATTATGCTTGATACAGCATGTACCTGCAAGTGAAGAGCAAGGGTTCTTTCAGTGTAATGCTATGGAGACCAACACCAACAGTCATGAAATCTTAGCTTTGTTGGATGAATTTCAGGATATTTTTCAGGAGCCTTCTGCCTTGCCTCCTAGTAGAGGCATATTTGATCACAGAATTCCGTTAAAACCTGATGCTCAACCTATTAACATAAGGCCTTATAGGTATCCACTTAAGCAAAAAGATATTATTGAGAAGTTGGTGCAGGAAATGTTGGACAATGGAATTAGTCAGCCAAGCTGCAGTTCATTTGCTTCCCCTGTAGTCTTAGTAGGGAAGAAGGATGGTAGTTGGCGGATGTGTGTGGATTATAGGGAGCTTAATAAGATGACCATAAGGGATAAATTCCCTATCCCTGTGGTTGAAGAGCTCATTGATGAGCTAGCAGGTGCAACCTTATTCAGCAAAATTGACCTTCGGTCAGGATACCATCGATTAAGGCTCTATGAACCGAATATCCACAAAACGGCATTCAAGACTCACAATGGCCGTTATGAATTTCTTGTCATGCCTTTTGGCTTGACTAATGCACCAGCCACCTTTCAAGGGTTGATGAATCATATATTCAAGCCTTTCTTGAGGAAGAGTGTGTTGGTATTTTTTGATGATATTTTGATATACAGTCCTTGCTTGGCGACTCATCTTGTTCATCTCAAAGAAGTGCTGTTAACTATGTGAGCTAATTCTTTATTGGCCAAGAAAAGTAAGTGTGCATTTGGTGTCACTAAAGTGAAGTGTCTTGGCCACTTTATTTCCGGAGAGGGAGTATCTACTGATCCTTAAAAGGTCAAGGCTGTGCAGGAGTGGCCTCCACCTAAGAACGTTAAAGAGCTTTGAAGTTTTTTGGGACTTGCTGGGTACTACAGAAAGTTTGTCCGGAATTATGCACTGATCAGTGGACCCTTAACATCTCTACTGAAAAAGGGCTCTTTCCAGTGGAGTGATGAGGCTGAGGAAGCCTTCAAATGTCTCAAAACAGCATTGAGTACAACACCTGTTTTGGCAGTGCTTGACTTTTCCAAAATCTTTGTTGTGGAGACTGATGCTTCCATGTGTTGGCATTGGGGCTGTGTTGATGCAGGATAACTATCCTTTGGCATTTATAAGTCGGGCTTTGGGACCTAAGTGGCAGCGACTCTCTGTTTATGAAAAGGAGCTACTGGCTGTGGTTTTTTCTGTGCAAAAGTGGGAGCAATACTTAATCCACCAGCCTTTTATCATTAGAACTGATCAAAAGAGTCTTAAGTGGTTGCTTGAGAATAAAATTTCTACCCCATTTCAACAATTTTGGTTATCTAAACTTATGGGGTATTCTTATGAGATTCAGTACAAAAGCGGAAAAGAAAATTTGGCTGCAGATGCATTGTCACGAGTTCCTGGAGCTGAAGTTCTTTGCATGGCTATTTCTTCTATTGAGCCTCAACCGATTGACGATATTAAACTAAATTAAAGCTAGTTGGCAGCTTGATTTTGTTCTTAAGCAACATTTGCTTCAATTACAGTAGGGGCTGCAGGTTCCACATTTTTCTTTAGTCGATGGTCTGTTAAGGAGGAAAGGGAAGCTTGTGGTAGGTCCTGATGAGGCCTTAAAGAGGAAGATTTTGGAGTGGGGACATTTCTCTTCTGTTGGAGGCCATTCAGGGAGGTATGCTTGTTAAGCCTGTCGAGGGTTACAAATTTAACCATTATTTCGGTTATTATATATTTTTTTATAGCGTAGGAAAGTAGGGATCGATCCACGAGGAAAGATTGCTTTAAATGGCTAGTTTGATTCTAAATAATTTTACTAATCAACTTGTTAAGTCTAATTTTAATAATTCTAAAACAATTAACACCTAACGAATAAAAATATAGAAAAATACCCAATGATGTTCCTAAATATTCTGAATCATATTCTGGAAATAAAACAGTAAAAAGATTTCCTAAATAATCCAGAAAAATAAAATCAGAATATTAACTGAAATTCTAATTAAAAATCAAAACAGCAAATAATAATCAGAAAATAAATATTAAAAATAACAAACAGTAACCTAAACTAATATTATTCAACTTTATAAGCATATATCTCCAGAATAATTTCTGATTGATTTCAGGAAAATTAAATCAGTTAATTACTGCAGAATAATTAAACAGAATATTACATCTGAAATTGGAAATAAAATATTCTGCATAAATATAAATACGAAAATAATAAATAAAGTTACCCTAATCCTAGGACACAATTTTCGGGAATGAAAAACACCTAATAATCGTAAATTAAAATTGAAAATCGAAATTTTCAGAATTGATTACCTAAAAACCTGCACATACCAATTTCACAAAATAAATCTGAAAAATTATCAAATAATTTCCAAAAAATTACGAAATTGAATATGAGCAGACTAGGACACTTTATAAACCCTAGGAATTAATTAAAATATAAAAATAACAAAAATAACTATTTTTAGTCTAAGTTCGAACAAACCGGTAATTTAATACTAAAACTGAATATAAATCAATCTAAAATTATAACTACTCCAAAAATCAAAATTTAAGCTATCTAAAAATACCTAGACACTCCTAAAAGACTATACTTTGGGGGGGGGGTTATTGAAATTATATTGAAGCTAATAAAAATAGAACAAAAATTAACAAACTAATCAAATTTATTCTAAGCAACAAATAATAATCAAAAGTTATCAAATTTATGAAAGATACTTAGTATAATCTCAATCCACCATGCAAATTAATATTTATCATTAACACACAAGTTAATTTTATTCATGAGTTAAACTGTAGAAGAGATCCACCAGCGGTTCTTCCCCGTTTTTCCTTAGATTTTAGCCTACTTTGGTCCAGCCCTAATATAAACCCTACTAATTTGATAATCTTTACACTAGCGCAAAAATTTAACCAAATTAGAGCATTAAGAATTAGAAAAACATCATTTAACACTTTGTAACCAATTTACCAGCAAATCGATTTAACAAAGATCTAAAGCGATTACCTAATCAAAAGAGATGGGTTTGAGCCATCCATGATTAATTAGGGTGATACATAGGCCTAAAAGACTATAACTTTTACGTATTATAATCTTCTAAACTATCAATCGAAATTGTATTTAATCAACTAGCATGCATTCTAATCGATTTAACACGAATTTCATAAACGATAAACACTAATCGCTAGAGAATCATGAATATAAATCAACTAAGCATTAAAGCATAAAACTTGTTTCAAAATGATTAATTTAGCATGACTTCAAGAAAATTATACTAAGCATAAAAATTACTCACTCATGTAAAAATGAAAATTACAATTATAACTCAAATATTTCATGTTTAACAATAATCTAACAAAAAAAAAGATAAAATAAGGTAACCCTACTAGATGATGTGCCGTGATTATGGTGATGCAAGCTGTGATGAAGGATGGTTGTTGATGGGCTGATGATGGTGATGAGAAGATGATGGGAGGTTGAAGTGGAGGATGCCGTGGAGGGAGGTTGCGTGGGTATTATGGAGATTGAAGGAGAAGCAGGTAGCCGTGGCCCTTTTTTATGAAGGAGGCCTGATCGAGGGTTAGGCAAGGGATTGATGAATGATGAGGAGATGAAGGCAAGTGTAGGGAAGTTAAGGTGGGCGTGGAGATGGGCCGTGGTATGATGAAGGTGGAAGAGGCGTGAGGTGATTAAGAAGATGATGAGGGGGAAAGAGGAAGAAGGTGATGGGGGGATGAAGGAGGGTATGGTAGGTTTATTAATAGGATGAGAGTTTAGGGTTTTTGCTTAGGTTTTGTTCTCATCTTTTCCTTAGATTTCTTCTTCTCCAAGAATTGTAGCTTTTTACCAATTCTTGAAACCCTAGCCCAATATAATAATTATGAAAATAATAATTCCCATAATTATTATTTTTGGACCGTCTTGTAGCCAAGTGTGTAACACCCGAGCTTCTACGCCCTCTCTTCTCCTCTTTATTAAATTAATACTATCCCTGAAAAATATATAAAACAAAACAAATTAAACGAAATAATATATATAATATATTCAAAATAATTATAAAAATAATGCATGAATTTTGACTTAACAATGCTACTTTGAGAAGGTTAAAGTCCCTCTTTTCCTGGAAAGGATTAAACAAGTTTGTTTCATCTTTCATCGGAACTTGTACTGTGTGTCAAACTTGTAAGTATGACACAACTACTTGCCCTGGCCTTTTACAGCCACTACCTATTCCCGGAGAGGTATAGAAGGATGTTTCTATGGACTTCATTGAAGGTCTTCCAAAGTCCATGGGTAAGGATGTGATTTTTGTGGTCGTTGATAGGTTGAGTAAGTATGCTCACTTCATGGTGTTGTCTCACCCCTTTACTGCCTTGGATGTGGCTCAAATTTGCTTTGACCATTTTTTCAAATTACATGGCATGACACACAGTATTGTAAGTGACAAGGATCCAGTGTTCCTTAGTCAATTTTGGCAAGCTCTCTTTTCTATCGAGGGGGTGAACCTCTATCTTTCCTCTTCCTACCATCCTCAAACGGATGGCCAAACAGAGGTGGTAAATAGGTGTTTGGAGACCTACCTGCGATGTATGTGCTCTCACTCTCCTACGGACTGGTGTAGGTGGTTACCATTGGCCGAATAGTGGTACAACACCACTTTTCATACGTCTACTCAGCATACTCCGTATGAGGTTGTATATGACCAACCTCCCCTTATCCATTTACCTTATTTACCTGGCGAGTCTTCAGTAGCAGCTGTAGATAGGTCTTTGTAGCATCAGGAGCAAATAATCAAGGAACTCAAGTTTCAGCTTCAGAGAGCTCAAAATAAGATGTAACAGCTTGTTGATAAGCACAGGTCTGACAGGACTTATGCTGTTGGGGATTGGGTGTTGGTTAAGTTGCAAGCTTACAGACAAATTAGTGTGCAACAGAGGTCTAACGAGAAGTTGAGCCCTAAATACTTTGGACCTTTCCAGATTGAAAATAAGGTTGGTAAGGAGGCTTACAAAATCAAGTTCCCTTCCACTGTTCAGGTGCATAATGTTTTGCATATCTCGCAATTAAAGTTGTTCAAAGGTCCCCTCCCTAACTCTCCTTACATTCCACATTGGCTGCAAGGGAAGGACTCTACTGGCCACCCTCAACCTTACCTCATCCTTGAGAGAAGAATCAAGAAAATGAGGAACACAGCTGCTGTTCAGTTTTTAGTACAATGGGAGGGCACTACTGCGGCTGATGCTACCTGGGAATGGGCTGATGAGTTTGAGCAGCAGTTTCCTAACTTTGAGCTTTGAGGACAAAGCTCTCATCCAAGGGGAATGGAATGTTATAGGATATTGAAGAAGGTGACGTGTCAAGTTGTTAGCTATTGAACCAAAGTTAGTTACAGGTTGTTATGAATCACTTGTAAGTCAGTTTTGGTCGAAAAGGCGTATAAATTGAGAATTGTAAGGTAACAGAGGATCATTCATTCAATCAACACACAATTATCTCATTTTATCCATCTCTCTCTCTCTCTCTCTTTCTCTTTCTCTCTCTTTCTGGATCAAGTTGTAGCAACTCGAAGGAAGTTCTCCATTACTATCTTCCTTCCTCGAGCTACATGACAACCCATGGCGGCTGATGATGGAAGTAAGAGCAACGATCTAAGGACAAGAACAATTGAAGTAGCTTGTTGATATTTGCTTTCAACTGTCAAGAGAGAGAAAGAAGGAGTGTATGCTAATATGAGTTGAATACGAGTGCAAAACCAAACACTGCAAAAAATTACTTTCTTTCCTTTTTTTTGTCCGACCTAATTCTTCTAAGTCTGAACCAAACCCAAGTGCATGCATTGCCTTTGCACTTTATGTTAGGCGTTTTCTGACTAGGGATGAAAGTATTACCCGAATTCGAAAAATTCGATTAAAATTCGCCATATTTAACTCCTGAATAGGTGATGAAAATGAATTTCAAAGTGGGCATATGTATGGGTATGGGTATCACGTTAGAAAATAGATATACGTATGAATTCTTATAACCCGTACTCGACTGTGTACCCAATTTATTAGTCAAATGCAATTAAAATACAGTAAAATCTAAAAATAAATGTTAGGCACGAGACTCTAATTGTATAGTGTTTATTTATGTGGAAATAACAAATTAAATTTTTTTACAAAATTAACTTCTATGAATTTGTCTGCATATGAATTTTATTAACGTCGCTTGAAATTACTAGTCAAATATAGCATTTATGCTAATATGAGTTGAATACTAGTGACGCTATGCACACTTTATATATACCCAAATAAAACTTGTTAATCCAAAAAATCCCAATCGATGATTCGATATGGGTATAAATATGAATATTGATGTAACTATTCAAAATTCAATAAATATGAATACAGATATAGTTATAACTTTAAAAACAAATATGAATACAAGTATGATTAAACCCGCCTCAAGCCCACACTACAGTACCAGGGGTGATCAAAACTGGTTAACCGAAAATTCACTTAACCGAAGATCGGTTAACCGGAAAGTTGATTCGCAAAAATTGTGAACCGAAAACCGAACCGAAACTTTCGGGTTTTTCGGTTCGGCAAAAATGTGAACCGTAATCGAACCGAAAAACTCGGTTAACCAAATTTTCAGTTCAGTTAAGCAGATTTTCAATTCGGCTACCGATTAATTGTTAATTTAAATTGTTAATTTTCAATTTTCACTCCTTTTTTTAATTAATTTAACTATTTGAAACACCAAATATTAATTTACACAATATTGTACGTTTCGTCTTATCTTTAAAAATTATAAAATCTACAAGTGACCAATATAAAATTTATATTTTTTTAAAATAAAAGTGTAAGTTTTGGTTTCGGTTAACCGTCGGGTAACCATGTGGCTAACCGAATTTCAAATGGCCAAACTGAAACCAAAATCACAAAATTTTTTCGATTCGGTTAACCAAATCGAATTTTTTAGAAAAACCAGACCGATTAACCGATTTTTCGGTTCAATTTTTCGGTTCAGTTTTTCAGTTTCTTTTTTTTTCCCCAGCCCTGCCCCACACCCACCCCTATTCCTGATCAGTGCAACAAACTTTTTTTTGTTTTGGTAAGAAAGGTAAGTATTACAACCTAAGCAACCCTTCTCTCAAGGGTTCTCATTATATTATCCTTGTAAAGAATAGAAAGAAGGTCCCGATGTGGGACCACATTCCATACAACCATGGAATGTAAGGGATGACCAAAATTTGTCAGCCAATCGGCTGCTCAATTTCCTTCTCTAAAAATATTATGAATAAAAACCTTATTACATAATTGAATATAAGTGAGTATGCCTTGTACGAGTATTTGTATTTCCCATGGCGACTGAATATGACCATGAACAGCTTGAATGAGAGTTTTATTATCTCCTTCTATGTGAATATAAGCAAAACCTGCTTGTACTGCGGCTTTGATTCCGTTGCGCATATTTGTTGCTTCTGCTATCAAGATTGATGATGCTCCTAAATTGAAAGCCGATGCTTGAATGAACTTCCTTTCTCAGATACGAATGATGAAGCCTTCTGCTGCACCTTGTGATGATTTTGATCCATCAAAATTTATCTTGATGAACCCCCCTTGTGGCTTCCTCCATGTTATCCAATATGTCTTCTTCTGGTTGATGGCTAAGTGAATTGGATTTGGTGGTTGAGATGTTTGTGTCTAATACGCTATTCGCGCGGTAGCTTTTTAGCTTTTTTGGCTCTCATCAATGTTGTACTTGGATTAGTGTTTCATTACGAAACACCATGTTGTTCCTTGTTTTTCATATACTTCATAGCAGCGCGACTTATATATCCATTTTGACTGTAGGTTCTGCATATCTTGCTGCATTAAGTGTTTGTAATAGACCATTTCGTGGAATGAAAAAGAGATTTGTGTTAGCCCAGTTATGAGAAGCTACTAATCTCCAACAATCATGTGAAATGTTACATCCTATAAACAAATGGTTCATATCTTCAGTCTCCAATTGACAAAAAGGGCAACAAGAATCAATTTTCATGCCTCTTTGAACTAAGTTTCCTCTAGTATGAAGTGATGCATGACAAATCTACCACAAAAAATTTGTTAGTTTTGGCATGATGCCTAATTTCCAAGTCCAATTATACTCCCAGACAGGTGGGTGCACAAGGTCCAACCCATGAGCCACCCAAGCTAAGTTGCTGTCTTAGTAGAGAACTGGCCATTGCCATAGAGTCCTCAACACACAGAATCGGGAATTAAAGTGGTGGGGATAGGTGTAGCAAGAATCAACTATAAGTGGACAAAGTCTACTAGTAAACTGAGTCTTGCAATATCCCATGCCTTACTCTCCGTAATAAATTGGGATACCTTAAGGGAGGTATCAATGAGGGAGAGGTCCATGACCTTGAGTAAATTGGCTAAACTATTGTTTGCACACCAATTATCAAGCCAAAAATTAATATTTGTTCCATTACCAACTTTCCATCTCACTCATTTTCTATAGTGTTGTCTATTCTTGAGTATACACTTCCAAGCCCAGGAGTCGTGTTTTTTGGCTTTAATAGCAAAGAAGTTTTCGCCAATTTGGTACTTCGCCTGCATTTGTTCTGCCCACATACTCTAATTATGGAACAATTTTCAAGTTAATTTACTTAGGAATGCACTATTAACTGCTTCCATTTTTCGAAGCCCAAGTCCCCCAACCTTTTTGGGTTGACACATTTTCTTCCTAGGAAACTATAGGCATGCCCTTAATGTCATTTGACTTTATCAAAAAAAATCTCTATTGATTTTATCAATCTCGCGATTAGTTTCTTTGGGTAGTTGAAAGCACTGCATTGTATGTGCACGCATTGATTCGAAGTTTGATTGGATTAGAGCCACTCTCCCTGCCTTAGAGACGTGTCTGGTTTTCCAAGTTCGCAATTTTGTAGCTGTTCTTAGTCTCCGAAAAAGTTTTTGTTTTTGGCCGACTCTTGAAAACTGGATATCTAAGGTACTTGCCAAGATTAACTTGGTGTGTAATGTTGAAAATAGATGATACAATTTGCTTGTCATGGGTAGTTGCATTGTTGGAGAATGTTCATGACGATTTATGAAAATTAATGAGCTGACAAGAATTTGACAGAAATAATGCATTATAGAACTTAACTCACGATAAGATTCAAGATTAGTTCTACAAAAAAGAAGGCTATCACTTGCAAAAAGCAAGCATAGGATTTTAGCAGCTCGCGGAGAAAGCTTAAAACCAATCCCGCACTTTTTCCGTCCAAGTGCCCTGTGAAGGATTCTCGTTAACACTTTCACGCATAAGATGAAAAGATAAGGGGAGAGAGGATCCCCTTGTCGGATACCTCTAGTAGATGTAAAAATTCCACACACATTGTCGTTCGCAATCACAGAGTATGAAACGGTAGAGATGTAGGCTTTAATCAAGTCTACCCACTTAGAATGAAAATCCAAAACCTGTAATGTATTGAATAGAAAGTCCCATTCAACTCTATTATAAGCTTTTTTCATATCAAGTCTGAGTGCTACCCAAGCTTTCTTCCATTTTATATTTTTGAATTGGTCATGATTTCATGCGTAAGGAGAATGTTATCATGAATGGATCGCTCAGACACAAAAGCACCTTGTAGAGGATCAACAATCTTTTCCAAAATCAGCCACATCCGATCGGCTAGAATTTTTGAGATAATCTTGTAAACAGTAATTGGGTGAAATTGGGCAGTTGCTACTGGTTGATTCACTTTTGAGATTAATGCAATAAGCGTATGATTAATTTGCTTGAGGAGTTTACCCTCTTCAAAAAAAGATCTTACTGCTCGGCAAACATCATCCTTAATAATATGCTAGTGATTTTAAAAAAAAGCTACTTCGAAGTCGTCAGACCCAAGGGCTTTAAACTTGTCCATTTGGAAAAGAGCTTCCTTAATTTATGTGTCTTGAATAGGCACCAATAATCATTGATTGTCCTATGCAGTTACTAAGTTAAGCATTTCCATCGTAATATTAGAGTTGACTGCCAGAGCTGATTTAAATCTAGCAGTAAAGTCAGTGATAAACATTTTTTCAATTTGTGCAGATTCATCAACCCATATTCCTGAATTGTCCTTAATTTTCGTAATTTTGCTTCTTGTCTTTCTTGCATTCATAGATTCATGGAAATAGCGAGAGTTTCTATCTCCATTTACAAGCCAATCTTTTTTTGTCATTTTCCTCCAATATTTTGGGTTAAAGAGGTGCATCTTTTTTGCTTGCTTGATAAGTCTGTAGTGCCAATTGTTAAATCAAGCATTGTTGGGATCATGCACTAATTTTGTTTCAACTTGTTGAAGCTTCTCTACAGTCCTTTCAAGCTTATGGGGGTGTTTAGCAAACAGCTTTTGGGGGTGTTTAGCAAATAGTTTTTTAAAGAGTTTTTTTGGCCAAAACAGGCTTTTTTGATTAAAAAATTAGCTGTTTGATCAAGTAAAAAGGCTAATCTGGGTGTTTGGTAAAAGAGTTTTTTAGAAGAGCTTTTTGAGTTTAAAAAACTAATTTAAAAAAGCTAATGCCATGAACTTTTTAGAAGAGCTTTTTGAAGGTTTGTCTCACCACTTTATTAGAAACAGTTAATTTTACTAAACAATTTTTCAACAAACAACTAATTGAAACAGATAACTCAAATAACTAACAACTAACAGTTAACAGTTAATACAAATAACTAACAGCTAACAACTGTTTGGAAAACATATGTTTAAAATTTCCAAAGGTTCTCAACAAACTTAAGAACATGTGCAGCGTGCAGCTCGCGCGAGGAGGGAGAGAGAGAGACGGGGGAGTGGGGGGTCAGCTCAAGACTCTGCAGTTGATGGCTCAAGAAATGTTCCTCACGAGTTGGCTTGCTGCCATGAGCAGCTTTCCTGGGCCAATTTTTTTTTTGTTTAATCATTTTTTTAAATATTTTAAATTGGTTTTAGATTATTTTTTAATTTTAAAAATAAAGTTGTGTGTTGTAAAGTAGGTCTATATATATTATTTTATTTGATGGGGTAAAATAATGAGCCTTTTGCTTAAGAGAACAAGGATTATGAGGTAAAAAATTTTAAAAAAAATTAATATAATAATAATAGGCCTTATCGATGAGCAAAAAAATTGGCTTATTCCTGGATTTGCTCTAACCATAGGCTGTAGTTAAAAGGTTGCCACTCAGCATACAACGTGTAAGCCTGCTCAGTTCGACAGGGGGGAACCATCCTAGAGATGAAGCTGTCACTGAAATTCCGGGAGGAAACTCAAAATCACCACCAAAATCCTCTTCTTCGAGCCAAAATCCCAGTCACCATCCTCGGCCTCCCCTTCCTCTCCGGCGTCATCGCCGGCGACTCCTCTGACCTCGCCTTCTCTCTCCGCTCTAACTTCTCTTCCGGCCCCACTCTTTCTCTCTCCTACCACCCCACCCTGCCCACCATCTCCGGCACTTTCCCCTTCTCCATCTCTCTCAAATCCGGAATCGGCGTATTCGGATCCCCTCACAACTCCCCTCTTGTATTCACCGCCAAATTCAATCTCTTCTCATCATCAGCAAACCCTAACCCTAGTTCGTTAAACCCCATATTCTCTCTCCAAGTGAAGCCCCAATTTGGGAATTTCTCTCTCTTCAAATCGGTTTCTTCATCAAGTTTGAGTCCAGTCCAGGTTAATGGGCAGTCCCCAAATGGGAATTTATTAAATGGGTCGGTGTCCGATTTTGAAACTAGCAACGGGTTCGGGAATGGGTCGGTTCGCCCGGAAAAGCCTCTGGTTTGGAGGGATTTGAAGAGTGGTTCTTCTTACCGTGAGATTTTGTCTGGGATTTTAGTTGCGGCTAGGACTTCTATGCCATTGACAAAACGGGCAGCGGTGAATTTCAGGTGGGGTGTAAAATTGCCACCTGAGGGTGGCACCCGTGGATCAAAGACACCATTACCAGTGTTGGTGGTCAATAAGATATCGTTAGAAAGGGTTGAGGAGGCAAAGAAGGTGGAAACTAAGAAAAAAGATGAAGAAGGCAAAGCTGGGGAATTGGAAGTTTTGAATGGAATGTGTTGTTGGATGAGAAGAGAAATGGAGGAGTTGCAGAAAGAGAATAGGCAGATGAAGCAGGTGCTTGAGACTATGAGGTCACAGCCTCCTCGTTCGAGGGGTTGTCGTGATGAGAGAGAGGCTGTGGGGAAGAGGGCATTGCCGTCACCTACCGTTGAGGCTTTGGGTGAGTTTGACAAGTGGAGGAGCAAAAAGAGTGGTGGAAATGGTGGTGTTGATGAGAATGGGAATAGAGGCTCCAAGAAGTTGAGTGAAGTGGAGAGTGAATTGCAAAAGGCTATCAAGGCTGCTTCATCACCCTAAGTGAGGTTTGGTTCATTTCTGCATTTGGTTTTGCATATTCCGTGCCTGTTTGTAAATATGAATTGAACTTTTCTTACTTAGGTAGTGTTTTCTTTGATGGAACTGGGATGTCATATGCCAAGATTCTCTCTTTTGGCCCGATGATAAAATGTAAGACTTTGAATGTAAGACTGGTTGCCAGTTGGAATAATGTAGTACTTGTATCTAGTTATTGCATACAGCTCTTAATTGGTTTCTGTTGCACTTGATTTTTTTCAGTGTGATGCAACTCTAGTGACATGTTTTTGGCACAATGATAAAAATGTAAGATTTTGAATGTAAGACTGGTTGCCAGTTAGTAATTTTATCTAGTTATTGCGTGCAGCTCTTAATTGGTTTCTATTGCACTTGATTTTTTCCGTGTGATGCAACTCTACTGACATGTTTTAAGTTGTTCAATTATTTGCTTCAAAAAGTTCGGGTGGGATTGCTGCTGCCTGGTATTACGTACTGCTAAGATTTTTTCCCCAATCCTTATGTGTTCACTGCCCGAAGCTTGACGATTCAATTGATAGTTGATTGAGTTGTGCTTCATATAGTTAGCCAAGCACTATTAGCCAAGTTTCCTTGTGTGATCACATGTCGTTGTCTAATGGCAATTTTACAGATAAAAATTGAGCCTTTGTGCAAACCACAAAGTTACTGGCTTTAGTTGATCCTTGATGATCATTCTCCTGCACTATGAAAGGTATAGCAGGTGAACGTTAAGGATTCCCCTGCCCTTTGTCTCACGTTGTCAGCTTCTTTATTGTTTTGAAGAGCTTAACTTCGCTTTCATTTGTACGGTGAATTGAATCATTGGTTGTATGCCCTGATGGAGATGAGTACATTCCCCTCTTCTTATATCAGCTCGCTTGATGAATGTACAAATAAGTTTGTGTTCTGGACAATGGAGAGAGTTGCTGCTGAACTTCTCAGTGCAGCGTTGTGGTTTTTTTCTTACTCCCGTAAGGCGACTTGAAAAGCTGCTTCCACCATCGGTTTGTTACTGAAAGTGCTGTCTCCTGATCAGACAGTCCTTCCCCTCCCATGCAATCCTCTCTGGCACCTGGAGTGCTTGGTTTTTATACCCAATTGAGCTTTCTAATTGAGTTCATCTATGCTCTTGAAAAACTGATTGACTAGACCGTATATTGGTCTTAGCTAGGACAAGTGCGCTGAAAAACTTACAGCTGGCTTGATGTTCACCTGCTCGAAGAATCTGGTTCATCCCCTTATAACAGATGCAATGGCCACTGTACCAACGAAGTTTTCATGGAGGCTCGTTATGGGAAGGGCGTAATAGTCGTTTCTCCAACAACACCAATGCGTTGGTCATATAGGGCAGTAACGACTAAACAAGTAGTGATGGATGGAAAAACTGGAGTCTTTGCCGAACATTTTAAACCAGATCCTTTAACAGTAGTCAGTTTGCATTGCAGGAAGGGCTATGTTATGTAGGTGGTTTCAATTTTTTATCGTTTAGTCCCCTTTGAATGTGATATATGATTTTCTCTGCAAAAAGTAATAACTCACAAGTATTTTTGACCAATTTTAGATCTTAGTCTGACAGCTGGTAAAAATTCTAATTTCAACAGCTCACCGTTGAAAATGAAAAAGAACAAAGTTATTCAAATTACTTGTAAGCTCTTATAAAAAAAGGGGGACATAAATAGCAAAATGTTAAATTTAGAATTTATGTCGCATGCATTGGTGGATATGGTACAATGCTTGTGCGAAATGGTAGCTTATCATTTTTCTTCCCTTACATTTTTTGATCAAGTTATCTGAATTACTTGTAAGCCCTTATATTTTTTCAAGTCAAGAAGACAAGGACGAAGTTAGAATAGAATGCCTCATTAAAATTTATCATTAGTTCTGATAAATTATTGAATGAGGCTGGTTTCACATAAGAGTTATGATGAGACAAACTTATTTAATGGTGACTTTTTGACCGTTTTGAGATGAGTAGAATTTTAATTTGTGGTGACTAATAAGTTACCAAATAGTGATTTTTATTAGTCACACTTGAATACAATTATTGGTCACCCTCATCATTGCTAAAAAGTAAAAACATGTTCGACTCTTCATTTTACTATTAGCCTTAGGTGAGATAGTCTGGTGATATAAGACATTAAGACTTAACTACTTATTTATTTTGGTTGAGTTTGTATAAGTAACTGGAGGCTGGAGCCAACAACCTGCGTCAAACTTGAAGGAGGGAAATTCGGTTGGTAAGGATAGGAAGCTTATAATTACTGTGTTTTTCTCGTGATCATCCTACTCATTTCATTTCATACCCTGAATATTCCATGGCATGCTATCCTCCACATCGTCCCCTGCTAACAAATCAAGCTCACTACATCTCCCAAGGGACAGACTCTCTAGTGCAGGAAGATCTTCCAATCCTCTACTAATTGACCTTGGGCTACGCCAGTAGGAGAAGTACAAACAATGAAGAGAAGATAGATTTCTGAGTACTTCTTCAAGGCTGGAAGTGCACAGCAGCTCAGGATCCTGGACATGCAGGTAGAAAGATGATGTTGCCAACAGAACCTTACCCCAAATCCAGTCCATTAAAAGGATTGCAGAATTCAAGCAATGCTGATGTTGCCAACAGATCCTTACCACAAATCCCAAGCATTGGCGTCACTATGATGAGATGAAACTCTGAGTAAGCCTGTGAAGCTACTGAGTTTCAGCAAGGTGGCGGATAGGGAACGTGATTGAAGGATGAGTAGTGTAATGTGGGTTAAAAATTATGTGTTTGTATGACTGAACAAGATAGAGTTGAGCATACAAGCGGACCTTGCCAATTGGGAGAGCGTGTTAGTCTTATTTGGCCCCGGGTGTTTCTTTTAGACTTGTTTTAGACAGCAGGAAAATCCCATGAAGATAGATCGAGTATAATTAATATGTGGGGATATGTTCTTGAGCAGCAATATTTGTTATATCTTCAATGCCCGCTATAGTATGGTGAAACGTCCCTTCCCAATTCATTCCCAATATTGGAATCTGAGTATTGACTAATCAATAAAAATACTAGTACAATAAAAAGTAGAAATAAAGGGAAAAAACATAGAAAAATGGAATGAAAATGTGATCACTTTGCATATGTACATCAAAATTACATCACCTACATCACCTGCACACTCTCTGTGCTTCAGTAGCTGCTTTGAGTTCCACAGAAAGTCTCAACAGACGATATGCGGAATATGCTGGATCTTATGCCAATCCTCGCCGCCTGGGCCTTGACATGTTTTTGTCAGTCCCTTGCATCCAGTAATTTCAAGTTTTTTCAAGTTAGTAAGCTCCCGAAACCCTTCCGGCAGAGAAGTCAATTTGGGACAATACAGCATTACAATCTTCTCAAGAGATGACAGACAACTTATCCATTCTGGGAGTTCCTTCAATTGTATATTTTCTGACATAACCAGGGAACGGAGGTTGGTCAGATGTTGGAGCCCATTAGGAAGTGCCACAAGTTTAGGAATGCCATGTAACTCCAATGATTGAAGGTTGTTCAAGGCTTTCCATGGCATGCCTTCCTCCGTGTCTTCATTTGCCAAAAAATCAAGTTGATTGCATCCCTGAATAACCAGCTTTTTAAGGGTAGTAATATGTTCCAGGCCTCCAGAGAGAGATCTTAAGCTTGTGCACCAGCTGAATTCCAGATGACAAAGAGAGTATAAACTTTTGAAGACTTCTTCAAGTCTAGAAATGCTCAAAAACTCACAATCTTGGATCTCTAAGAAAGAGAGGTGATGCAAGCACTCCTTTGGAAGGAAAATCAGCTCTTTCACATTACTAATGCACAGATTCTTCAATTTTGAATAAGAACCAGATGAGGCTGCGGGTGCTGATGTAGTAGCAGTAGCAACACCTACTCTTAAGCCCGGTGCCATCTTCAAGATTGATAGAGTATCATTGACGTTCTCCAACTCCAGCTCTTCAAGATTGGGACAAAGGGGCATGGACATCAGGTTGGGGCACTGCTCTATGTGCAATTTTGATAAATGTTGCAGCTTGGGTAGCTCAACTGTTTTGCCTTCCTGACCATCACTGACAGCTTCTCCCATTTCTTTCCACCATCCTCTCAGATTAATCATACTTACAAGTCTAAGTTCTTCAAGGGAAGGGAAGAATAATGCTTCTTTTTGTGAGGAGCAAACCTCATGCAAAGCATCACCGCTCTCCATGTAATCCAGACATTCAAAATCTGAAAGGCCAAGGCATTTGAGGAAAGGTAGATGGCTAAATGTTGGCACTTGCTGGCATCTATCAAACCCACCAAGATGAATATCAACAAGATTTGGGAGAGAAGTACATAAATTATCCATTTGTGCCCAATTTGGTAAGTTTTTACCATGATATGATGTAATTGCGAATGCCTTCAGATTAGGGTGTGGTTTCAGCCCTTCCAGTAAGGCTTCGCAATTTTCACTACCCACCTCTCCATTAAAATGTATATGCAACTCTTCCAGACTACATTTGTGACCTAAACTTGCCTCCTTTGCTTCATGGATGGGATCTTTTAATGCTGACCGAAGTTCAATCTTCAAGCGACCTCTTAGGTGATTAAGGTTCTTCAAATCGCTCAACTTAGCTGTACTCTTCTTGCCCCGTTTGTACGTACAAACTGGAAGGTCAGTTAGCTTATGAAGAGAAGTCAATCGCCCTATTCCTGAAGGCAACGAACAATCTGTCCCCCTTACATCAAGGCTTCTAAGGTTGGTTAACTTTTTAAATATATTTGCAGGCAAGCTTTCCAGTTTGTAACATCCCCAGAGCTCTAGTGTCTGCAGGTTCTGAAGTTTTGTGATTGAATTCGGAAGTGCTTTGATGGGTGTTAGGGACAAGTTGAGATACCTTAAGTGAATTAGTTTACCTATTGAGCTCGGCAAAGATTCAACTCCAAGACCATGCAAATCCAACACTCGTAAGCATCTACAGCTTGACAATAATTGATTGTATACCGGTTCTCTTAAAATTGTTCCATCTTGTATATGCTCTGGCAAAAGAAATGTCCGTAAAAGTGGCAATTTCAGCACATTATTTGGCACTCTCCATGGCGAAGTCAAATGATAACCCAGAGAGACATGATGGATTCTCTGATCAAGGTCTATTTCTTCTTGTTTTGCAATAATCTTGCACTCAATTCCAGCTGCTTGCATGGCCAAATCATGTATCAGGTCATGCATTTTACAACTTCTAATATTCCCCCATTCATCTCGTATTGCATCTTGGAAGAAGCACCTGTGCAACAAAGTTAAAAAATACTCTTCACCAGCTTCTTCCACACTCTGACTTTCAGCCGTTGGGATGACAAAACCCTGAGCCATCCAAAGACTAATCAATCTTTTTTTGTTGAACTCATAGTCCTTTGGAAACAGTGCACAGTAAGCAAAACAATTCTTCAGAGTGGACCACAGGTGATCATAGCTGAGTTTCAAAATGTTCATCATGTCACTTTCACCCCCAGTTATATGTGCCAGACTTTTTTCTTTTAAAGACAACCACCTTCTTTCATCCTTGCCATACAAAAGGCTGCCCAAGACTGTTATAGCCAGTGGAACATGTCCAGACTTCTGAACAATTTCTTTCCCCATGCTTAGGAGGTTTGGCCTCTTGCATTCCTCTCCAGGTTTAAATGCCATCTTTTTGAATAAGCTCCAAGACTCTTCCTCTTGCAAACCATCCAAGGCATAAGGATTAGAAACAGTTCCCATAATTTCAGCCACCTCCCATGATCGTGTAGTCACCAATATCTTACTCCCCTCTCTGCCAATATTCAAAAGATCACTCAATTCAAGCCACTTCTCGCGTTTCTCATTCCACACATCATCTAGAACAAGCAGGTATCTTTTTCCAGTGATTTGTCCCCGCATTTGCTTTTGTAACCGGTCTAGTTCAAGATTTTGAGGCTCAGCACCGGTGGCTGACATGAGGATCTTTCTAACTACTTCCTTTACCTCAAAATTGTCAGACACACAAACCCACAATCTTAAATCAAAGTGCTTCTCAACCTTATCATCATTATAAATCAGTTGAGCTAAAGTAGTCTTCCCCAACCCCCCAATTCCCACAATAGGGATAACAGAGACGTGCTGCTCTTGGTATTGATCAAGTATGGCTAAGATGGCCTTCTTATCATCATCTCTGCCGATGATTTTTTGTGCATCTACAAAGGAGTGAGTTTCAGGTCTGTGCTTGCGTGCTACCCTTCGTTCCTCACAAGATTGCACCAAAAAGTTGAACTGTTGACCATCTCTCACTATGTCATTAAGGTCTTCCCTTATCTTTTTAGCCTTGTGGGAAATAGTAAAGGCAAATGCTATCTGATTAGAAGCAGAGACGAAAGTCTTTACCTCCTTAGTTAACTTGCTCCCACCCCTGTCCTCCTTTTGGGATGCCTTGGTAGCAAACTCATCGAAAAGGTCATCAGCTGCATAGACAACTTCTTTAAGCCTACCAAGCCAACGATGGATTGCGTGGTTGTGCTGTTGCCTCTCTTCAGCATCCAAGAGTATGTCTTTGATGGTGTTGATTGTGTTGTTGAGCTTTACAAGCTGGCCCTTGAATCCCCATGCTGATGCAATCTCAGCCAGAGCTCTTGATCCCAGATTCTTCAGGATGTCCTCTGCAGTGTTAAGGAGTACACCTTCCGCCATTCTCTCTCTCTCTCTCTCTCTCTCTCTCTCTCTTCTTTTCTGTGTGAATGTGCAAAGGGGATTATGTGGTGTGAGTGGAAGGGTTTATTAGAAATATCCAAGGTGTAAATGTGAACAACACAGTAAAAAGCAGATCAATAATTGTGGCAACGCTGTAGAATTCGATTGGGATGTTTCTCATCAATGTTGTGGAGCATTCCTGGTAATTTACAACCTGAAGAATTTGCCATCAGCTTTCTTTTACTGCGGGCTTGCTGTTCTCACTTTTCAGTATGTGAACAATGCATCAGTGGTTGTTAAATTTTTGGGCACAGCCTTATGATTGTCACCTTTTTTCCTTAATGCTCATTTTTTTACATTCCTAGGTCCATTATCTATGATAGATTACCTTTACGTTGCTAGCAACATGACATGGTTTCTTCATGCTTCTCATCCTCGAATTTTAAGCTGAAACTTAGCTTAATAAATTTGATATGATGTTAGAGACCATAAAGAGTAGAGAGTTCTCAATGCTTGTCTAGCTCTTGCTCTTGGTATGGGCTTGATCTGCGAAAGTAGCTTGAATTCAGAGTTTCTACTCATAACTCAAACTTAATTAGACAGTTTCATCAGAAACACATGTTATCACTTAAATTATATACTCAATTGCTTATATCAACCGAAAAATAGTCGTGCTTTGACTGGCTTTTGGAAAGACTATCACCTACTTAGTGGCGGCCCCAAATCTTCGCATTTCTCTTGCTAGTTACGAAAAGCTGCTGCCGCCTGCCAGTTTTGAAAGGCATTATTGCGGGGAACCCTTCAGAGGACAGCTTGATCGTTTAGGAAGAGTTGTATATCATAGCCTTTGCTGTCTTGAAGGCATGTTCCGAAGGACTGGTCTATTTCCTGCATGCACCCTTAATGAGGAAGAGGACTACTTGAAAGGAATGTACTTGCTCCATACGGATGAAGACAACCAATGCATCAAGTGGAATACTTGATTGAGTTTGATTTTTATTCTACTGTGTGAATCTGGTTTGGTTTCATTCTGTGTTTTGCACACGTGAGAGTGAGTGAGTGACAGAGTTCAGCATATACAGGAACTTTACCCAATGGGAGAGGTTTTAGTTTTGTCTGGCTCAATGGAGTTCAATTGAGTATGATGTGTAGTGATTTCTTCTTCTTAGGGTAATCTTTATTTGTTATATTTCCAATACCAATTGTAATGTCGTGAAACATCGCCTTTCCCAGTTCTTTCCCCTAAAGTACAAATGTCTGACAATCATTTATAGAATGTTAATCCATTGGTTACAGATTATTGAAACTTATTGAGATAAGAGCTTGCAATTACATAAGATGCCATTAACTAGAAACCATAGCCTTAATATATGCCATGTCGTTCTTTTCTTTTCTTTCTTTCTTTTTTCCGCACATCTGCATAGTCTAATTTCTTACAAGTGCAGAGCTTTCTGGGAAACCCATGAAGACATTTCTATGGTTCAGTTAAGTCTAAAATAGTTGTGTAACATTACTTGTTAAAAAAAACTGTAGTATATTCAGTTTTCTCATTACTGGAAATATCCAAGGTCGAAAGTGAACAACAGAGTGAAAAACAGATCAATCATTGTGATACAGCTTTTGAATTTGATCGGGATGTTTCTCATCAATGTTGTAGAGCCTTTTTACAGCAGAGTTTCTGTTTTCGCTTGTCAGTATGTGAACAATGTATGCACGGTATTGCAAAAAGAACAAGAGATTGATGTCATAAAAAATGTCATAAAAAGACCTGTGTGGGCAGACTGTTGCACAATGACTACACTGACAGTACTTTGGTGCCAATTAGCACAATGGGTAAAGTCTTTGAAATTTAATATTAAGGATCTTGATTCAAATTCCACCCATATAGACCGCACTATTGCGCCTCATATGCACCCCAAAGAAAAAAGGCTCAATCTTTTTTAATATAAATAATTAACATGTCAGACCCCCAATTATCCAGATACTTGATTAGGAGCTTGTGCTTGACTTATATTTGCTAATTTAACTATAAATGGACATAGTATTGCTAAAAACTGAGCATGTTTTTGCTCAAATTCAAATTATTTGACTTGTTTATTTCACTGAAAGTCTGAAACTCTTAAGCTCAATTTATTTTCCTAATCTTTAACTTGTTCTTAATTTACATCATGAGGCTGCTTGATAATAAGTAAGGTATGAATCGTTTCTTCATTTGGTTTTGCATATGGAGTCCTTGTATGTATTTGTGAATTGGGCAAGTTTTCTTTGATTGAACACATGCATATGCCAAGATAGATAGGTGTTTTTGACCCAATGACACAAGGTTAATGGTTTGATAATATTTTCAGGATTTGAGTCTGTCTGCTACAACGCCAAAGTTAGCGGTTTGATCATATAATTCCGGATTTGAGTATTGATCACATAGTTTGTATCCTTGATATTAGCTTTTAAAAGATTGAGGCTTACTTGGAGTCAGTCGTTTTCGCTTAGACCCTACAGATTTCTGTTTCGCCTGACTCAGAGACTTTTCTTGATGATTGACATTGCTGTGAATCCTTCTAGTTTTGGGGTGCAGTGGTCTGGCAAAATCAAACTATCCTGGGTTAACTCAGGTGTATGAGAAGTATAATTAGGAGAAAGGTAGTTTTTACTTCTCAAGTTAATGACCTCATGAGTCCTCATGGCTTCTACTGGACATGCAACCAGTTTGGCAACCAATTAATAGAACCTTGAAGTAACGAACAGATCATGCAGTTTGCATGCAGTCGTTCGTGTGGTTTACCTGTCGGCTTTTCATTTAGGGTACTAATTAGGAGGAAATACCTTAATCTTCATCGAGTTCTAATGAGTAAAGTATATGTTGGTCTGTTCTTCTTGAGTGCTAATCTCTGTGCTGTATATTTTTCAATACCAAGTGTGATATGGTGAAGCATCCCTTTCCGGTTGTCTCCCCTTTAGTCAGAACTACACCTAGCCAAACTGGCTCAAGACCTGTAACTCGAGCCAAATGACTCATACCCATATCTGAATTAACAATCGGAACAAGCTCACTCTGAGATGAGCTTGAAATAGGAGTTGACCCAACCCAAATTGAGCCGAACCCGGCCTGAAGTTTTCTCCACTTCTTGTCGCAAGACAAATTTATTGAACTGAACGTCAGTTGGCCCGAGGTTCGTCCGGACCACAAATCACCCAATCCTAACACCAACCGAAATGTAATGCTGTCGATCCAAACATGACCCAACCCAAATGTAACCCATCCTATAACCGAATTGACAAATCTGTTTGTAAGGTCTAGTCAAAAACATACAACGAACGTTATTGGAATTCATTGGATCAGCATTTGCAATTATGTATGATTCATAAACTAAAAACCAATAGCCTTAATGTGAATCCTGGTGAAGTGAGGTGTAGGAAGGTCCATGTCTGTATAATCCGATCTCCTACAAGCAGAGAGGTTTCCACTGAAATTATTATTATTGTCTGTTTAAAGCCGTTGCTCAATCTTGATGATCAAGGCCAGGAAATGTAAATCTTTCTTTTTTCTAAAGATATCAGTTAGGTGTTGTGCCAACCTTTTATTGCCAATGATGGGCTCCAGCTTTGTAATGTGAGCATCATACACTACTACAGCTACAGAATATAACTACAGGAAAAAAAATAGAAATATGGAACAAAGGTATGATCATCTGAAAGTGTTACAATAAAAATACACCACCAGAATACATTCTGTGCTTGAATAGTTACTTTCAATTCGATGGCCGCTAGGAACAGCCACAAGTTTAGGAATACAGCCTAGTTGCAAAGATCGAAGGCTGTTCAAGGCATTCCATGGCATGCTGTCCTCCAAGTCATCGTTTGCTAAGAAATCAAGTCCCAAAGGGACAAGTCGGACAACCTCTTTAATGCAGTAAGACATTCCAAGCCTCTGAATTGATCCTAGTTTAAAACATTGAACGAATGTCAAAGTGCGAAGAGAAGTCAGACTTCTGATGACTTCCTCAAGGCTGGAAGTACACAGAAGCTCAGAACTCAGGATGTGTAGGATAGAAAGATGATGCAGATACCCCTTCAGAAGGGAAATAAGGTCTTCCACATTACTGATGCGTAATTCCTTCAACCTCGAACATGACCCACATGAGGGTGATCTTGTGTCAGGGGCTGTGCTTACCAGAGAGCTAGTTGCCATATCCAGCACCACAGGATTCCGACGTCTGCCGGTATTAACTGCTCAAAACTGGGGCAAAGTGGCATGGAGTTAGGTGATGACAGAAATGTACGCACAATCTGCATAGATTTGAAAATGACTTCCTTGACAGACGCAGCAGCTTGCCTAGCTGAACCGGCAAGCTTCTTTAATCGTCGGTTATACTTTGTCCCACTTCTTTCCACCATCCTTTCAGATTACTCCTATGCTTAAGTGTAAGTGCCTGAAGTGATGGGAAAAGCAATGTTTCTTCTTGATAACGGAGGAACTTCAGGCCAGCCGGTCTCCATGTATTCTACTGCACTTTCCAGAAACATAAGACTGAGACATTTTAGAAAAGGTAGGCGACTAAATGCTGGGAGTTGCTGGCATCTTTCACTGTATGAAAGAATAATCTCTACAAGATTTGGGAGGGAATGACACAACTTGTCCATCACTGCCCAATTAGGGAGCTGTTGACCCCTGTAGTATGCAACCTTGAGCTTCTTTAGATTAGGTTGTGGTCTGAGGGCTTCCAGTAGAGATTCATCGTATTTACCGCTAACTTCTTCATACAAACTTGCATTCCATTGTATAGACAATTCAATTAGACCATGTTTGCTACTCAAGTTTGCCTCCTTTGCTTCGTAGTAGGCAGGATCTTTTAGCTCTCCAAGAATTTTAATCTGCAAGGCTCCTCTTAGCTTACTCAGGTTCTTTAGCTCCCTCAACTGTGCTGTACTAGGCTCATCTCTACAATCTGGAGAATGACTACTGTTCACACAAAAGAAAGTATCCTATGGAGAGAAGTCAATACTCCTATTCCTGGAGGCATATAAGTTAAGGACCGACATTGACCAACGTCAAGGCTTCTCAGGTTGGTGAGTTTTCTGATATTTGTAGGCAACTTTCTAAGCTTGGTAAATGCGTAGAGTGCTAAAGTCTGCAAGTTTTTAAGTTCTGTGATCGAGTCTGGAAGTGCCCGTATGGGTGTCCGTATAAAAGACTCCATAAAGTTCTTATAGCCAATGTGACATTTGCACACTTCTTAACAATTTCTTTCCCCATCTTCAAGAGCTCTGGCTTCTTATGTGTTTGTCCAGGTTCAAATGCCATCTTTTCGAATAAATTGCACGTTTTCTCTTCAGACAAGCCTTCAAGGCATGATAAGGAATAGTGCCCACAATTCTTGCTACCTCCCATGACCGTTTGGTTACCAATATCCTGCTCCCTTCTCTACCTGTCTTCAATAAGGCCCTCATCTCAAGCCATGCCTCATGATTTTTCATCCACACATCATCCATAACAAGCAAGTATTTCTTTCGTTCTATTTGTCTCCGCAAGTGCCCCTGCAACTGGTCCATTTCTAGATTCTGTGGTTCTGCATTAGTAGCTGACATGAGGATCTTTTTAACTATTTCTTTTATATCAGAGCTTTCAGACACACAAACGCACGGTTTAGATCGAAGTTTTTCTCAATTTGAGCATCATTATAAATCAATTGAGCTAAAGTGGTCTTCCCTCTACCCCCTATACCCACAATAGGGACAGCGCAGACATTCTGATGTTGAATAATGGGTTGAGAGTTCTGTCTAACATCTCCTTCTTATCATCATCTCTACCTGTGACTTCTTCTGCATCTGCAAAGGAGTACGTTTCATGTCTCCACCTGGGTACTTCCCCTCATCCCTCACTAGGTTGCAGCACAAAACCAAACTCATTACCGTCTTGCATAATGCCACCAATCTCTTCTCTGGTTCTTTTTATTTTGCAAATGGAAAAAGCAAGAGCGATCTGATTGGAATCAGAGAAGAAAGTCGATCTTCACCTCCTTAGCAACTTTGTTTCCACGTGGATGCTTTCGCTGTAACACTGTAGTGGCTTCCTCATCAAACAAGTCATCTGCATTATAGACAGCAACTTTGAGCCTCTCCAGCCAGAGGTTGACTGCATGGTCCTGCCTTTGCCTCTTCTCAGCATCCAAGAGTACAACTTTGATGGTGTTGATTGTGTTTTTGAGCCAGATTGAGAAAGCCAATGTCTAATGTCAGCCTGAGAGTTTTGTTTGGGAAGTTTTGCCACAGCCAGTATTTCTATGCTTTGATGAAATGAATATTTGAATAGGTAATCGTGGTTACTTTTCTGTAGCAAGATATGAATCATCGATTCATGTGGTCTGCTGATCTTGTCAGACTTGTTCGTATATATGAAGTCAGCACTTTCTACTTAGTTTGTGTTTTGCATGTAATATTGTCATTATCAATCTTTTTTACTCGATGGCTAAAGATTTGACCCTTACTATGGAAGGGGAGAACCAGCGAGAAGCAAGCCAATGCCCAGTGTCTGCTTGAAAGTTGTCAGGCATTCTTGTTACCTGTCTGGAGCAAGATCTGATATCATCTGTGGAACTGGTTTTGCTGATATCGCTCGCACTTCTTTGTATATACGATTTAAGCTCTTTCGTGTTCTATATGTCATCGCTGATCTTTTTTACTTGGTGGCTAAAAATGTGATATTAGAATGTAAAATTTGTCAGAACAATGGTGTCTGATTGTTTTGCTCACTTTGATAGTTGATGTGCCATTGTTCTAGATCTCCTGTGGCGCCTCTGGAAGCTGGACAGCCCTTCCTGCTGTTGGCTTCTCCAAGCATCTCTTCTATTACCATCTTCAATTGTTGGTTCTAAACACAATGAGCTTGTTGATTGATTTAACCTAACAATTGCTCATGGACAACAACTAGGACGGCAACGACTACCAATGTGAATCTCACATTAGCAGGCTTTGGAGAGTTTCAAATATATGCAACCTTATCCCTACAGGCATTTGTATTAATAAAGAAACAACTGATCATGGACGGTTTCATCATGACGTACACATGATGTAATTAACCTCCAAATAATCTATATTAGCATGAAAAGAGTAAAGATATGGGATTGCAATGCCAAAACAGTGGGCTAAGCCTGAGGTTTAGGAAACTTTTGAGTCATCATAGAATTTCAGCAGAATCCCTCATTGTTTTCCGTGTACATGTCAAATCACATCAGGTACTATGCAGACATAGACTCTGCAAATGACAAGTTTAGAAAAGTGGACAGAGATTTTGTGTGTAATCCTACTGCTAATGCTTATCTATTGCCCCACAAGAATTTTTTGAGTCACACAGGCTCAGACTCAGACCGAATGTATGACTTGTTCAACTCATAACCACGGATTTTCGTCTCCTCCTGTATGCATCCTGATTTTTAATTAGTTTTCAATTTTTACTTTCTCACAGTGTTTCTTCTTCTGATCATGTTGATTGTTGCCCCTATTTCTGTGAAAAGTACCTTTAAAATATATTCCACATGGGACCTGTTCTTTTCGTCAAAAAATAAGAGTTCGTACAAGGTTAGAATATGAAGAATTGATAAGAGTTGAGAACTATTAGTATCTTTCTAAAATGATTGGTAAGAAGTGGTAATAGTTAGGAAAGTATGGGAAAGATTGGAAAGTGTTGAGAAAGGTTGGAACAGGATGGTATTTTTTTTGAAAGCGTTAAAAAGAATTAGTAAGGGTTGAAAAATATCGGAAAAAATTGAAAAGAATTGCTAAACTTACATTTACCACCGAAAAGAACATACCCTTTATTTGTACTAAAAAATCATCAATTGAGACTTCGATTCTACTTCATTTATGTTAAAGATAAGTAGTTAATTACTTGATGTGAACGTGATTATGGATGATTATTTAATAACATTCTTGAATTAAATGCTTGCAGGGACATCAACATCAACCCATATCCAATATCTACTTACCCAACTTGAATATCCAACCATTGGTTGAAGTAGTGATAACCCAATTTTGATGCAACCTAAATCAGATTTGAATATTCCTTTAAACGTACTTATGTTTTGATCAAAACAAGCTGATATAAATGAAATGATCCAAAACCAAATGTTTTCAAAATGTACTTATAAAAATCTAATTCAGAACTTACTAAATGTTCATCTTCACACGAAAATCACTTTTTAGATAGTACTATATTCGAAAAAATATACTCTGACTTATTAAGTATTTATCATTATTTTTCAGATCTATATAGACCTAGTCGTTTTGATGTGAGAGTATTTTTGTATATATTTTCTTTTCATCAATGAATGATTTCATCTCGTATTCTATACGGTTAGTTTTTTATATTTAGTTATATAGTGTAATTTTTATCATTGGTGGATATGGTGCAATATATAAACCTAAACTATCAAATTCACCTATGAAATATACAGAATGGAAAAAATCACTTAAAAATATTATTATCGAATTAATACAGTATGGCTAACTTGAAATGCCACAACATTTTGTTTGGAATTGAACAAGTAGGGATGGCAGTGGGGTAAAGAATCCCCTTCTCCAACGGGGCCATACCCCTATGTATGGAAAAATGCCTCCCCCCTTCAATGGAATTTTTTTTTCTTTACATGGAAATGGAGGTAGTTTTTTTACCGTCCTCATCCCCACTTCCTCGCTCAAGGGTGGGGGAATTTGCCATCAGCAGCCCCCTTTCCTCATCTCTATTTCCCATTATGTAGTTGTCCTTCATTTTTCTCAAGGATGTATATTCAATATAAGACTATATCAGTACAACAACAACAACAACAACAAACTCCCAGTGTGGGTCCCGCTTTCACGGGGTCTGGGGAGATCCAGCTGTAGGCAACCTTACCTCTACCGGTATTCCTACCCATAGAGAGGTTGATTCCAAATATAAGACTATATCAGTAATTCAGAATATATATATATATATATATATATATGTGTGTGTGTGTGTGTGTGTGTGTGTGTGTGTGTGTGTGTGTGTACAATCTTTTTTCACATTACTATGTTGAGACCCCAAACATTATTCATTCATGAGAGTGTAGATTATATATAGGATTGTTGAGGTATGATGCCCTAACTTATGATGTGATGTTTATATTTAAAACATTATGTTTACCAATCAATTGTGAAATGATGATTATTATTAAAAATGGTATTTGTCATGTGATTTGGTGCACAAAGGGCTGAGAACAAGAAGTTGATTTTTCTTTGGTTTCTAGAATGGACAAAACAAACGGGTACGTGACCCGACGACGACAAGGATGTGGGGTGGAAGAGCGGACATGGATGGAAATATGCTGCTTGTTTCCAACCTACTCCATTGTTATCCCTCAATTATACATTTTTTCAATTTGCATTAATTAAATTTGATAATTTAAAGGAATAACAAATGACACAAAGGGGTATTGATAAAATATTTTCCTCCGCTCAAATTTTTCCTACGTCATTCGCACGTTATAAACACGCATGCGCACACACATCCGTCCATGCGCTTGCACACACAAAATAACACGAGAAAAATTGCCTTTTTCATTCATAAAAGAAATGCTTAGGTGAACCTCCACTAACAAAATCGAAAATGGTACCAACTATATGATTCAGCACTTGTTTGATCAATTGTTCTCCTTAAACAAGTTTTCAAGTTCAAATTTTATAAATAATGAAAGCTTATATTAAGTGATCAACACTCATTCTTACTTAACAATGGTAACTTCATTTCAAACTCAACAAAGGATTAAAGATTTTTAAAAAATAGAAGAACAAGAAGAAATTGTTTAAACCCAAAAAAAAAGAGAAGAAAAAATGGAAAACTCTGAAAGAAAAGTGGTCCCTTTAGTGTGCATGGCCATTTGTAGACCACCAATTTTTCTCAAACATATTTCCACAAACTTGTCAAGGCCCACCTATGACCCGGCCCATCCCTTCTTTTCCTGTCCTTTTTTCACCAAGCACTCAGCATTTCCTTTTTTTTTTCCAATTCTTTTAATTATTATTGTTTCCCTTTTTCTTCCCCATTGTCCCCTCTTTGCTCTCTCTTTCAATGCAATCTCCTCCCTCTCTAGCCCTCCACACCCTATCTCCCCCCCCCTCCCCAAAAAGTGTTCTCTTCCTCTATTATTAGAACTCATTGATTGCCCCCTTCTTATGATTTGCTTGATTGTATTGCATTGTTGAGTGCAAGAAAGACTACCATCACCATTATCAAGCATAAAAATGGGTTGAGACTTGAGACATATCTAGATCGAGTCATCTAAGGTTACGAATCGAAAACTCTTTGTTCCTTACTGTGATCATATTAGGATCGTATCCATACCTCAATGAAGCAAATCAAACAATTGTCATTAGATCACTACACTTGTGTCCAGGTAAAAACATGAGATTGAGCAATGCTGGTGATAAAAATGAGGAATCACAACAAGAACAGATGAAAATATCAAGGATAATGTCAGTATGGGATATAAATATATAATCGACAGATAGGAAATTAACTAAATCTACCCACCAATCATCTCAATTATTGAATTCGAAGTACCACTTTATTTAGCTATAACCATCAAATGTGTTTTTTCAATGAGTTGTCTTTAATTGTTTCAATTTCCACCTACCGAAAATATAGTGCTACTCTTTTATTCTTGTTCCCAACAACCTCACATCCACTCTCTCATTTCCATGTATCAAATATCTAACTGTAGTTGCTTAATCTCATGTACCTGATTAAGTTTACTCGGAATTTTTTCCCCCTATTTTCTGGAGTGAAATTAAATAACATGAACGAGCGAATTGGAAGATGATATGAAAGCCTCCTTTAGAACATAATTCAAAATTTTCATGGTTTTGGGAAGGACAGAGTCATACTGGAAGATGAGAAAGAGCCAGAGAGGTAGAGTGATTTTTATAACACTTCATTCCAAGGCCTCTTGAATATGGTTTGGCTCAAAGTGTGCATAAGCTAGGGGACACACATGCGCGACCAACTAGGGGACACACACGATGTGCAATATGTATCTCATACTTCTGATAACACATATTCTCAAGAGCCACATTAGCAAATACATCTTAAACAAATGAATATATGACAAACACATACGTGAAAAATATATACACGTAGACAAAGAGAATATGTGCTCCTGAGAGCACATAAAAAATTGTCAACGATATGGTGATCTTTAGTTGTTTATTGAAAACTGGACTCAGCTTTTGGAAAGTTTTCAGGCTTATTACCTAGCTGTTAAGTTTGATTCTTGCCTTCAATTCTGCTACAAAATTTTAGCCACCAATGACTGCTTCCTTTTTGGCTCAATTCTCTCCATTAAAGGGCAGCCTAGTGGAATAAGTATCCCGTGTTCACGCAGAGTTTGCGCTCAATTCTCTCCATTATGTTATAAATTTCAAGCTTCTGATTTAGTCTTTTACATGCAAAAACAACTTCTCATACACTACTGTTGGTTCTAAAACCTTGGACATTCATTTGCTTTTCTTTCTACCCCGATCTTCCTTGAGTGCACAAGGGCGATTGGGGTCATGTAGCCTGAAGGTCAACTGCCAATGAGCAGCAGCTATACACCTAACTAGGCGTAATTGATCTTTGGGTCTATAGTTCGCAGCACACTGCGACAACGATTGTTGTCATCAATGGTCAGATAAGCTTGTTCTAATCTCTCTACGTGTCTGATTGTTTAGCCTGTCATATCTCAGTGGTAACATTTACAACAGCCTCATATTCCGTAAGAACAAATTCAAGAAAGTAGAGCTAAGTCATGGATGGGGACTGGAGCCTGGGCACACATGTACAGAATTGCCAAATAGTTAGGCAACAGGAAATTCAAATGTACATATCAATCAAAATCTTGTCTTTTCTTAAGTTAGAAAGTTTTAGAACGTTTTGTCTGTGTTATGTATTTCTATCTACTCCTATGTCATTACCATTACTTGCAATACCATGGGTTGGATTGGATCTATGCCCATGGTTTTCTTGATCATTATCAACTTAATTATGTTGTTTTTAGATCTTTAGAACTAATTATGAGGTGCATAACTAATTCAACCCCGCAAAAGATAAGAATCCAGGAACGTTAGTTAGCTAGGCAAATTTGTCAACGATACTCGGTACAACATTATAGTGTGAAATTAGTGCGCATCTGGACCTCCTCGGAGCATGCGAAAGCAAGACCAACATTAGAAGGTGTTATTGATGCTATTGTTGTCGTTGTTGTATGAAATTAATATATTATTGTTGAAAATAAATTTTTGAATAAATATTGTTGATTTTTTCTTGCATGAGTTTTCTTACCATTCAAGTATTTTTGAATAAATAATTAGTGACAGGGAGAACAAACTAAAACCCTACCCTTATCGTTGAAAAATAAGCATGCTAAACCATTACTCCAAAGTGCAATGCAAACTATTCGAGGATTCATCACCCTTATTAGAACGACGGACAATGAGAAGAATAGTGTTCAAATATATTTAGATTTAATTTACCGTATGATAAAGTAAATGACACAGTTTAACGTATAACATAAACGAAGCTATGAATTATGTTATTTCATCTTTACCCTAGCTTGATCATTTTTATATGAAAAATCATTCCTTTTTTGTTTTTTATTTCAAATTTGAGTTTCAGCTACATTATGGGCCTGTTCTTTTCGTTAGTCTTTTTCGATTTACTGACTTCAACTCACTCCGTCAAAATTTTATTCTCACTATTTTAACCAACTTTAACCCACTTCAACAACAAATACCAAGTTCAATTCACTTCAACCAACTTTATCTTTTTACCAACCCTAATTTGCCAACAAAAAGAACAGGTCCTATGAATGTGTTGTGCTGCTATTGCCTACCTACTCAATGATTGTTAATCAGTTAGAAAGTGTGGGGTAAAAGAATATGGTCATTTGATTCATCTTATAAACACAAAAGGTGAGGAGAAATTACACCAAGAACAGTGGGGAAATATGGACAAAAACAATAACTTTCATTTCATGAGTACAAATTAGCCTAGCTAGGCCTTGCTCAGCTCATCCATTTGTCAATCTTCTATGGCTTCTTAAAAGTTAAAATTCTGTTGCCATTAATTATAAAGTACTGCACCTTCATACAACTCATCCCTTAATCAAATTCCAATCAATGTTACTTGCTCATTCCCCCCCCCCCTTCAACAAAAAGGTGTTTCTTCTAAGACAATATTTTCCATGTAAATTCCTTAAAAACTAATATATGTTGATACTAATTAATATAGCATTAAAATAAAGTTTCTTTGAGGAGATAGGAAAAAGAATTTTCACATGATATTTATTAATTTGGAAAAAAAAAACATATGATAGAATATCTAAGAAAGTATTATAGAGGTGCTTGGAGAAGAAAGAAGTGACAGTTACTTATATTAGAGCTATTAAAGATATGTACGAAGAAGCGAAGATGAGAGTTAGGACCTTATGGGGGGATATAGATGATTTCGTTATAGATATTGAGCTTCATCAAGGATCAGCATTGAGCCCTTTAATTTTCTTCTCACCATAGTTATGTATTAGCTCACTAAAGGGATTCAAGACGAGGTACTATGATGCATGTTATTTGTTGACAAAATAGTTCTTATTAATGAGACTAGGGATAGGGTTAACGACAAAGTAAGAGTGGTGGAGAAATACCATAGAGGCTAAATGATTTAGATTGAATAGGCCAAAGACTGAATACTTAAAATGCCAATTCAGTGAGGGGGGAGGTAGTATTAAAAACGAGGTGACCATTGGAAGTGTGGCTATACATAGGGTTGAGAAGTTCAGATATCTAGATTGATCATTCATGAAAAAGGGGATATTGATGAGGATATTAACAATCGGATTCAGGTAACATGGCAAAAATTGAAAAATACTTCAAGAGTATTGTGCAACAATAAGATCCAATAGAATTGAAGGGGAATGTTTATCGCGTGGTTATTACATAAGCATTATAGTGTAGAGCGAAGTGTCGGCTACCAAAGAAGTATCAAGCCCAGAAGGTTATGATCGCGGAGATGAAAATGATCCATTTGATGTATGGCTGCATAAAATTGGATATGATTAGAAATGTAGTGATTAAAGACAGAGTAGGAGTGGCTTCTATTGAGGATAAAATAAGAGAGGCTAAATTTAGATGGTTTGGTAATATAAGGAGGAGCATTGATGCACAATGGTGCAATGCGAAACGATTGTTCTTCCAAAGTGTAGAAGGGGTAGAGGCAGACCTAGAAAGAATTGGAACGAAGTGATTAGACACGATTTGATGTCGTTAGGGTCAACGGAGGACATGACTCAGGATAGGAGGCTAAGGAAGTATAGGATTAAAGGTGCAAATCTTAGGTAGCATGCTACTTGCCCTTCCTTTAAATTCCGAGGACATAGAAATTGCTGATGCGCAATCCTGATTATTACTCAACACGTGTTTCCTGTTCCTATGTATGCCAATAATGCATGTATTGGTATTGTTTCAATTAGTGTTCTTTTGTGATGCCAAACTTTTTCCTATATTTATTTAATGTTATGACTTGCTAGCTTTTGCTCCATTTTTGAATCAAAGGATCTTCAACTCAAAAACATTTTCTCAAATCTATCAGTCTCTCTGTAGATAATTATATCTACAAAGGTAAAGTCGCTTACATTTGATTCTCCTCAAATTCCATGCAATGAGACCCACTCTAAAAATTATTATTTGTAAAATGCAGTTTCTTTAAACTAAATTGCTTGATTTCCAGTTGCGTTCAAGACGAACAAAGACAAATAATTATGATTTATCTTACCACATCTCTAGTGATACAATCAATGTGTAAATTTTTTTAAAAAAAAATTCTCAAACCACATAATTTCTAACGAACACAGTTTAAAGTCTTCCCTTATTTTTATTTTTCCGGGGGGGTCTTGTCTGGTTTTTATAGTTGAATTGGTCTCAGCGTACAATTATTGAAATTTTAAAATAGTTGGTATTTATAATTTTTTGAAAAAATAAGCTCATGAAGATTGCAAGATTCTTCAAATTTTACTTCCGAGCATATTCCATTATTTGAGAGAATTGAAATATCGAGTCCAAGTAACATAGACTAGAACAACCTAACTAGACCCCTAGTAGTAGCACATCATCCTCGAGTACCAAATGACAACCAACTAGAGTGTCTTATAGCCTTGTCATGGATCAATATAGTCACCATGTCATAAGATGCTTACATTAGTACATACACAAGGACGATACAACATAAGCATGTAGACATTGGAATTGAATAGCCTGGACCACCTTAACCACCCCACTACTGGAAAAGTATCGATGTTAAAATTTTGAGATCCAGATATCTCACATTTATGTACAACCATGAATACTCATTTCTTCAGCAAGAATCTTGAATAGTTATAACTTTGCTTTAATACATTTATGTAGATTACATCCATTATTGCATAATTTGAAAGACTCCTATATATATATATATATGTACCGTGGTTGCACATTCAAGATATGAATCGAGAGTTAGATATCGATATATTATTAAAATAATCATATGCTTGAAATTTTAAGTGATGAGCCTGGAATAATAATTATGCTTGATTATGAATTAAATTAAATTAAAATGGAAGTCGTCCTATTTCGAGTTCTGTGATGAGGCAAAAAGAAGTGAACTATAAAAATCTAGCTTCTATAACTAGGATTTTAGCATGGATAACTTTATATAATAGAGTTCCTTGAAAATTAAGTTTGAGATTATAGGCCCTAAGGTTGAACTGAACTCTTATTAAAAGTGATGTCTAATTTTATATCCATACAACGTACTTGAATACTAACACCTCACATATTCTGTCACGGGTGCTTCTAGTCATAAATACTCTTATTTAATATGACAACACATTCTTTAAAAATATAAAATAAAAGATAGTTTTATGAAGCCTTTCACCTTCATTTTCCGCCCAACCAATTTAATATAACGTACATCTTAACCTAACTTGAATCGATCTCTCTGCTTGTTAAAGTGTTTGTGTAAATAAGGCTGCTTAATTATGTGTAAGTATCCCTAAAATCCGTAAAAATAAAATCTACACTGAAAAGTTATTATTATATACCTAATTGAGTGAGACCTTTTCACCATAGAACTGATCCAACACAAAGAAAACGAAGGGGAGAACTTTTCCTTTTAATCCACCTTAGATCTTGCAAAACTGATCGAAGATCCTGAACCAAATGATTCGGGCCCATAATCGACTCAACATCTGAAATAGACTCACCCTAAAGTAGGCCCGAAATCCGAGTTGACCCGAGCCGAACTGAATCAAATCCAATTCGAAATTTCTGACAAAGTTATTTATTTTTACATGATAAATTTATTGAACAAAAAATCTGTTCACATGAAGTAGACTTAAACTAAAATTCACCCGATCCACACTCAATCACTTCAATATACCCCTTAACCAAAACATGACATGACCACTCTGCCAGGTCTAAATTCCAACCTTCTTCCCCTCCCTCTTATGTTTCTTATTCATTTTTTTCCCAATTTTGAAACACGCTTTTCTAACTCCACTTGTCCAATTGTATCCTTCCTTTGTCTCTCTCCTCACCCCCCCCCCCCCTTCTCGCTGTGCTGTGTGTTTGCCCCACTTCCAACTGAAGCATTCAATTCTACTGCCTGACCTTCAGATCCTGCTCTCCAATCTTGGTGATTCTATTCATGGGTATATCTAAATCTTCTTTCATATCTTTTTTCAATTCCCAAGAAGCCAAAAAATCTTATTGTACAAGTAGTATTACCCTGCATTCTTCCCTCCCGATTTGAGGGGCTTGAGAAATAATATGCATAATTCACCAAATTACTAATGTTTCCTGCATTTGCTTTCTGCTGTTGTTTTGTGGTTTAGAAATGTTCTTAGAAGCATATGGGGTATGCTTTTTCCCCTGCACAGTTGTAACCATTTTTGTGTAGACCCTCATCAAAATTTATGCCTTTTTATCTCCCCTTTCCTTGTTATTTTGATAACAAATTTGACCCATTTTTGTTCTTCCCTGGTTTTTTTGGTTGAAAAGCAGTTCATGATATGAGATTCAAGCATCAAGGTTGAAGACAGAGAGATAGAGATCAGAGGGGGAGAAGAACAGAATATTTTGGGGGGGGCAAAAAAACAAACAAAAAGAGGGGGAGATCTAAGGATGCCTGTGCCTCTTGCTCCATATCCAACTCTTCCAGTGCCTTTTACTCCACCTTCAAATGGTATAATCTCTTTTTCATAAATTTATTTAAGTACAGCAATGTGAGTCATGTGAGTCTCTTAGAATCAGCCTCCCTACGAGCAGGGATGTCTGTAGAGGTAAAGTTGTCTATATCTGAATTTTCTCAAACTCTGCTAAAGTGAAACTCACACTGGGCAGTGGTGGTGGTGGTGTTGTACAGCAATGTGAAGCTTGTTCTTGTTTTTGGCTTTTCTTTATTTTTATTTTTTTAGGGTAAAAGCAAGTGTTTTTGATATGGGTATTGAATAAAATGAATTGGGTAGTCATTGATTTTTCAACAGGAAGATTATGTGAAGACTTTAATGTATTCTGATTAATGATTTATGAGCAGGGGGGCAGAGCCAATTAGTATGTTCAGGGTGTAGAAATCTTCTACTGTATCCAGCTGGGGCTACTTCAGTCTGCTGTGCTGTGTGCAATGCTGTTACTGCTGCTCCACCCCCTGGTAATTAATTCATTTTCTGTGCAAAATTATACTGCAGTCCTTCGCCTACCTAGCAAGATAGGTCAAGAACATAAACCCTTCTTCCCCTCTTTTTAACCCCCCCACCCTTCCCCCCCCCCCCCCCCCCATTTGGCCAGTCCTGTGCCCTAAAAAATAATATTCTAAGAGCATTCTCAACTCACATTCCATATTTTGGAACTCTACCATGTTACATAAGTAAAAGTTTCAATTTTTTAGAACTCATATTCCTTCACTTCTCCAACCCATAAAACTCCAACTTAAATCACTCAATAAAATATTTGTAATGGACCTACCTCATAACATAAAATCTTTTTTTTAATAACCTAAATAAAATTTTCAAAAAGGAAAAAAAAAACAAACAAAAAAATAACAAAAAGATAGAAAAAGGGGGAATGAGGGGAGGAACGCATGCGAGGCACCCGATGGAATGTGCGTTCCCTGGTTGCGGGTGCTCTAAACCTACCTAGTAAGGGAGAGCCAAAGACTACCATATAACAACTCTTCATCTCAGTTGAAATTTGGATTGATCAAAGGATAAGTCATAAGTCATACTGTATTGATACAGTAAAGAGTTAATGCGATACAGACTTGGAACTTTGGATACTAGTTTGAGTTGGATCATTTCATGTCTAATATCAACTGATAAGTTTACGGTAAAATATAATCAATACGGTCAAGAAAATTTCAAATCGCTTAGGTTTGGATCACGTCAATATCAATTTGGTTCGGGATTGATTTATTTTACATCAAAAGAGTTTTTTAAGTGCTCAGGTTGAACAATATTTAGGTACATGTAAGTTTTGATACATTCTAGATTATGTTAACTGGATTGTGGCATCCATGAGCCACATATATGTCCATTTCAAACAGAATAATTGCATAGTATCTTACAAGTTTTGGCTTTATATTTGAAGTGCCCAAACATCTTAATCATGCTGTATACTCATGATGTGAAGGGTCATGCACAACAGTAATTGCTTCTTTTTTTCTTTTTCCTGCTAACTTTAGCTTATATTAATATTTTGTTTCCAGAAATAGTTGTATTTCATAAGATAAAAGTTTGAACACAAGTACAATAATTTTTGACAGAGACAGACTCATAAATTGCTTTCGTTAAGTTATTCTCTTTTCATTAGGCTCACTTGCCTCACATATTTAAGAAACGAGACAATTTCACGTACAACATATTAGTACTTGGAATATAAGACGTGTGATTTTCTATATATACTTAAAAATAATGACGTTGATGTTAATTAAAATGACTAATTAAGCAGGGACAGAGATGGCACAACTAATATGTGCAGGATGCCACACTCTTTTAATGTACATCCGAGGAGCAACTAGTGTACAGTGTTCTTGTTGTCACACCATTAATCTTGCCTTGGAAGGTAATTTAGTTAATCAAACCAGAAGCTCTTCATTATGAACCCTAATTTTAGTTGAATTCTCAGCGTTGTATTATCTCAAATTTTGGGCAGCAAATCAAGTAGCACATGTGAACTGTGGGAACTGCAGGATGCTACTTATGTACCAGTATGGGGCACGTTCAGTCAAGTGTGCTGTGTGCAATTTTGTCACTTCAGTTGGGGTGAGTATACAATTTCGATAAAATTTTAATGCGTAGATTCTTATATAAAACAATCTCATAAATATTTTTCCCTCTAAAATTCGCCTTATTTTGTTGAGAGATTAGACTATGTGCTTGATTCGATCACGTTAAAAGCCAGGTATCTCATGGAAAAAGTCTACAATAAGATTTCATACGAGTCCAATCGTTCTCTATTTTTAGATTATAGCAAAAAGAATACGTCTTATAAAACTTTACATTACGAGGTTCTTTCGTACAAATATTGGTTGAATCCCCTTTTTGATGGCACGTTAAGGAAACAAGAGTCTTGTTCAGTTAAGATCGTATACATCGGATCTTCATACTTCAACTTGTTATAAAGTTACGAGCATCGAACAAGGTACTTGTATGACTTATGACTAAACTCGAGATTGATGGATTCCATAATAATACTTAGCGGCAGAAAGTGTGATTTGTCATTTATAAAAGTTTCTTATGGTGTAAGCTTTTTTTTAAAAAATTTACGCAACCCAAAAGTGTCATATTATTTTGGGGTGAACATGTCAATTTTAGATTTGTTTTTCATAAACAAACAATGTCAATTGTACATATATGTCTATATGTGTAAACTGAGGATCTACAACACCTCCTTCCAATGTGGGTCCCGTTTTTGCGGGGTCTGGCCACTGGCGGAGCCATGTGGAGGCAAGGGGGGTCAATTGACCCCCCAACTTTTTGGAAAAAAAAAATTAAATGTGGGATATTTTTGTGGATAAGAAAAATATATATATATTAGTTAGTTCATAAGTACACATTATAGGAGTGTATAGTAGGGCGGTTGTTGCCCCTTGCTTTGGGTGGGAGGTTGCTGGTTCGACTCTTCGTTCTACCTTCTCTGTTTTTTTTTTTTGGAAGCGCCCTTTAATTTTCTCAATTTCGCCTCCCCTTACTTAGAATCCTAGCTCCGCTATAGGGTCTGGCGATCTAGTCATGTGATGATGTTGTGATAAGGGTTATTGCCACTGGATTTCTGTGATAACTCAATTGGTCAAATGTCAATGGGTCACGGATTACATTAGAGACATTAATAATTTTGCCCTTGATAGTTGCCCTTTGTATTTGTTCTTGCCCCTTTTTTTCTTTTTTTTTTTCTTTTTCTTTTTTTTTGGATGGTTGTTCTTGCCCTTTGAGTTGTCGTTTGTCCAAGTTCTTATGTAGTTTTCATGGCATGATTATATTCCTCAATCAGTATGTTGCAAGGAAACCAACAACATCATCTCTAGCTACTTTCCAAATTATCAATAATTTTAGGCTGCAAATTTATTGTCTCTTAATTTTCTAGCTATTTGTTGTGCATGAACAAATAAACCGACATGTTTGTTAAATGAAAATCTTATTGATGCGAGTAATATATATCAAATTTATGTTATGTTGTCTTTATGATGCAGGCTTCAACTAGCACTACAGACCAAAAATTCAACAATAGTTGAAGTAAATAAGGGCAAAAAATATAAGAGGGCTATCTAACGAGAAAATCGCTCTCCAAGTGATGATGGGCAATATTCATCGATCTATGCGTATATAGAGGGTTTTTTTTTTCTCCTTCTCGTAAGTTTTCTGGGAAATATAACCGATATTCTAAGTGATGAATGAATCTTGGTGTGTAAACCATGTTTTGTACTAAAACAACACTAAGTTTGAATGATGTAATATGGATAAGTGTAGCATTCATGTTCAGTGTGTCCTCATTGAATTCAGAAAGTGTTAGTTTATGTCTTTAGATGGTTGGGTGATCTTGAAATAAAGGATGAAGACTCATGTGAAATGGGGTGCTCAGAGTGAAAGAGAGATACCAAGAGAAAAGGACTTGGTCTTAGGGATGTGAACTTTGGTACTTATCCAATTCAGATAGAAGAAAAAATGGTTTTGATTATTTTAATGGAACAGTCAAGACCAACTTGAGATTTCTGTTGAACAAAGTCCACGTATGACTTAAAAAGTTTTCTTTTAATAATGGTAAGCAGAATTATTCCGTTTGTGGCTCATTTAATGTTTGCATGAGTTTTTTTTTTTCTTTTTGACCTACAAAAAAAAAGCGTAAAAACTGATGTAGACACGATTGAAACCTGAATATTTAATAATAACTATTAAAGTTTTTACCAATTATACTGATATACAACTATAAGAGGATAATATCAAAATGAAATCCAAGCCTACAAGAAATTTGATAGTTAGGGTCTGTTCTTCTCATGGGTCAATTCCAAAATACTCACCTCAATCCACCTCCACCCACTTCAACCTACTTCAATCAACTTCAATCATTTTCAACCCACTTTTACTATTTTAACCAAGTTCAATTTATAACATAAAAAAAAAACTCAATTCATTTCAACCCACTTGAACCTACTTCAACCCACTTCAACTTACTTGAATCCACTTTACCCTTTTACTTACCCTAATTTACCCACGAAAATGACAAGCCCTTACTCAATGCAAAAATCATGAGGCCGTGAGGATTTGAATTTGACGTCTCCATGAGAAGTGATGAGAAAATCAATTGTGTTAAAAGAAACTGTCGGACACAAATTTTAACCCCCGCCCCCCTCTCCCCCAAAAAGAAAACAAAAGATATTTATTGGAAATTTTCGAATTATTGTGAGGCAAGGAAAGCATGAAAGGAACACTGAGAAGGTGATGACTCCATGTTCTATGAGTTGCATAAATCCAAAAGGACTGCCACCAAAGAGTTACAATTTATTAAAAGGCCCCAATCAAGTTTGCAGCCAAACAGCATAATTTTTTTTGTCATGTTCCTGGAATGAGAAATGTTATGAAAGGATAGTGTCCAGAGATTACCATCTTTAGATGAAGAGGATAGTGTACAGAGATATACCATGTTTAGATAAGGATCTCTCTCTCTCTCTCTCTTCTCTCCCTCTCTGTGTAGATAGACATCGAATAATTTTCCAATTGATTGAATAGACCACTGTACATTCTGGTACTGATTTTGTTAGTTCTGCAAAGAGAGCTGAGTCAAAAATCTGCATTTCAGAACAAGCACTAGCAAGGGGCAATAAATAGAGATTACCTGATTCTTGTGTAAGTACTAACTAGTTCAAGTAACATAAATGGAGATTGCAAAAAAGTCGTAGACAAAAGGACTTGCACAATGGTGAAAGTAGCAAATGGGTGAAGGGCAGGGAAACATACAATGGAGGATGCTCACTCTCACAAGTTCTATCTATCGAACTGGGCGCGTTAGAAAAGCACAAGAACAATAATGTCTTATATTACAGTGATCCCTCAAGACATTTGCGGAGGGAAACAGAACAGAAACCTTGAAGAATTATGATTCTATTTGGCTCAACAACAGACTGTTACAACACTCCAAGATCACATCGAAATCCTGAACAATATGAGTGGCGGGATGTTGCGTGATTCGGCTAATTGATGCTGGAATTCTATGTTCGAAAGAATCAGACATTCAAACTGAGACAAAAACAGCCTCCAGTTGCATGGGTTATTGCTGCGAAGGACCTACATCTCATTCATCACCCATGGCCAACTCCAAAGCATAATCATCTCTTTCCTGCACGTTATACATCGAGAGAGTAAAGCAAGACAAGGGAATATTAGTCCTACATCCTTCAGTAATACCATTACTTATGAGTTTATTCCCGCAACCCAAACAGAAGTGAAGTGAGAAGTCATTTTTCAATTCAGAGTAAATTGAAAACTTACAACTGGACCTCGCGCAAAATATCTGCCAAATTGAAGCCAATATACCTGCAAACATCAGGGATCCTTCAGTCAAGCCTCCTCCACTTTTTAGTTTTTACCATAAAGTTTTCAGCAGCCAGCAAATATTGAAATATAGGCCCTGGTATCTATCCTTCTTTATAAGCAGGCGTTTTGTTTTCTCCAGCTTCAGGGTTCTTGAGGGGTGGAAGGCAATAAATACCTTGTCTTCCTTACCAGACATGTCCCCTCAGCCCTTCCGCGGGGTCCCACAATGGGATCAGATGGAACAGTGAAACAGCATTGCTTCTTTTACCCTCCCATTCCTTCCTAGGAGAAGCTTTAATTTCTCTTTCAGATCAAGTGTTATAGTGATTGATGAAGGAAGGAGATGGCGAGATAGTGTCTAATATCTTACCTCGTCTTCATCCTGTGTTTCTACTTCAAGATCAGATGAGGGGAAGCCTACACAAAGAAGTGCATAGCCCTGCATAAAGACAAGGCACCAAAATTATGTATTTTTGTCAACACAGGATACAATATGGTTCACAGGCCATTATATGCAGAATTCAGTCATATGAATGACATGTAGAAAGAAGGATATATACCCGAATTCAAACTCTGGAGTTGCAGAAATATTGACAGCTGGGTGAATGCTACTCAGATTTATAAGGATCTCCACACCTTTTAAATTGTGCTTGCCACATATGTATCTCAATTTCCATGATACTTGAATTTTTTATTTTTTAATTTATATTGGGGGGGGGGGGGAGGTTGCTTCTAACCAAAAAATTAATACATCTGAAGACTGGAGCCAGCAGTAACCTTTCCCCACGCAGAAGATCACAGGGCTAATTACAGGATCCATTGATTTTGTCTGGCAATATTAAATCGAAGCTATCTATACTCAATCAAAGGTTGATCAAGGTTGAGAAAACCCACACACTTCCCTTATAGCATACCACATACTTCAGAGTATTATGTACCTTAGATTTTAATTCAGCAGATATTCCCAATGCCTCAGGCTGATGGATTTTACCAGATTTGACACGAACAGCGCAGCTGGTGCAACAACCTGGGGCAGCGAAAAAGTTGTCAAAGATGCATCTCAGTGGCAACTAGCAAGGGCTGATATATCACACCCAAAAGAATCTGCGTGATTAACTGGTTATCATACAATGTCCTGGGTTAATTTGGTTCAGGAAACCAGCTAATGCTGAAATTCCCCAAAAACAGTAACAAAGAGGAATCTTGTCCAAGTAAAAAGGATCACTACAAGACCAACCACCTTGTGGCAGCATGGTCTTTAGAGGAAGACGTGAAATGATAACAATAAACATAATTCATATTGCAATGAGCAAACCAAAACCGCTTTTCTCTTCCTACCAGGCGGATTTCATATATTTGTCACGGAAAACAGAGAAATTTTAGAAACCAAAGACGCCCATAGGAACTGATTGGTATTCAAGAAGATGCAAAGACCATGCAGACCAATAAATAGCTCTATAACAAATCAAAGAGTGCATGAACAACAGGCAGGAGAGGTTCCTGCACCAGCAGAAACTCAGCTAGAACAACCCGCTTCTTAGAAAGGCAAAAGGTGAAATCATGATTCTCAAACATGCATGGTTTAGATACTGCATCTTCCATGTCAACTATTCTATAGACATCTGAGCCTTAATTACTGTGAGGCCTCATTCACTAGCATTACTGAACCAAACCTGAGAAGCACAGCACAAGATTCAAGAAGCAATCGATCCACTCCATAACTTTTCATACAGATTACTCCGGGTATGGAATTGAATGATGATGTTGAAACTTTAAAGCAGTGCAGCATGGAATGTGTAATGCGACAGGAACTCTTAATGCAATAGTGTATCGTCATTATTGTGTTCTCAGTGAATCAGAAGTAACTGCATATACAGGGGACAATTGGGAAATTCTCTTACAAATAAAGGATGGCATTTTTTATTCAATATTACTCTACTAATTTTGTTTCATTAATCTAGCTATGCATTTTCACATAATCCAACATCTAGCTCAGCATTAACCTAATTGAAATAATCAAAACTATAATCCACACATTATTGATCCATGTTTTAAGATAAGACTTCATGAAACACACCATTCCATGGCTAATTCAAGCATCAATGAGCTACAGCTACATTTTACTTCAGTCTTCAGAAACGATAAATTAAGCATATAAACAAAAACAAAAGACAATACAATGGAGAAAAATGGCAATACCGTGCCTGCAAGCGAATGGAAGCCTGATATTCTGATCCTCAGCTGTATGCAATATATATTGATCCTATCAAATCAAAAACAACAAAAACAAAATTAATACAATTCAAAACCCTAACAATTTTCATTATGAAATCAAAAAAGTCGATGACCTCGGGAACTAAGAACTCGTAAGAGCAGCCACGTTGGCGGTCATGGACGGTGACCTTGTGGCTGGGCACGGAGGCGGAGGAGACAGCGCCACCGTTAACCTGTGCCAGCGCCTGAAGCTCCGACGTCGTATTGAGCTGTCGCCGGAGAGAAGTTGATGAGTACCGGGAGGTCTGGGGACCGGAGAATTGCCGGTGAAACAACGGTTTCCGGTAGACCGGCGAGCAGGAAGTGCGGAGTAGACCTTGTACTTCCATCTCTCTCTCTCTCTCTCTCTCTCTCTCTCGGTGTGACTCGCACAGATGAGTGATCAGTGATGAGTCTATCCAACAGTGACTGGGGGTCGTTGTAGCGCCAGGATAACGATTGTAACGGGATTTCCGCTTCCACGGTGGCTTTTTCTTAGGGGATTTTTTTTTGTTGGCAATCAAGGGATCACTTATTGAATTGAGGGCGTATTGGGAAAAGTTAGTTGTTTTAATAATGATTAGCTGTTTTACTACATATTAACGATTTTATTAGTGATTAGTTGGAATTCACTAATGACTAGTAGTTAGCTCTTCAATTAGTGATTTAAAATAAATACGTTTAGTAAATGTAACTGTTAGAGTAACAGATTTATGTAAAATGACTAAAAAGACTGCAATAAATAAAAGTTTTTAGTAAATAAAAAGAAAAGTTTTGTAATTCGTAATACAACCACTAAGTAAATGTTCTTAAAAGGTACGTTCATTAACTTTTGAAAAACACTAGACAAACCCCTAACCACTATCCCATCCACCACTTTACTTAACACTTTTAAGCAGTGGTTTATAATATTTTAACCTTTAAAAACCACTAACCTCTACTTCAACCTCTATTACCGAACACAACCTAAGTGTTGGCTAATACATCATCCACTAAATAGTCATCAAGCTAAGGTGAAGGTTCGTCTCAAACTACTGTCGAATTACTACCTAAATTCTATTTTGCAATACGATGAGCTACTTCGTTACCCGACCATCGAGTCCACATAACGAATAAGGGAAACTTAGTCCAACAATATTAAATCCTAATTAATTTGACTAATAATTGATACCAAATTACCAATATAAGATTATTCAAATGATTTATCACTTGTTATAAGAATGGATTAAAAATCCAAAAAAAAGGTCAAATTTCTTTGTTCCTCATTTGACTAACAAGTCGTTCATCCTTGACACTTGATATCTTATTAAGTCTATATCATGATCAAATTTTAGTGTTACTTAATTCTTTTTAAGTTGGTAGTTGATGCAACCAAACTTTGGACACGAGTAACCCATTTATCAAAAAAGATGCTAAGTTTAATAAGACTTTCAGGGTTCACTAATCAACAGCTTTTACAAACCCATACCAACTTTAACAGGTCGACTAATGACACATTTGCAACCCTTTTACTGACTCAACATCTTAATTTGTTGTAATTATTTTAGCATCAGGAAAGAAATACTGAAAAGAGAGGGAAAACAGTTGGTAAGACGATGTCCAAAAGCTAGTAGTATAGAATGGGTCAAGCACAATCAAACATTAGAAAACAAAATGCAAGCCCTCAGAGATGTGATGAATTGTCCTGTGTGCGTGCGCCAGTCGGTTTAGGCCGGGGGGTAGAAATAGAGTACCCACCTCACTGGAAAGAACAAAATGGAAAAGATTTCAAGATGGACAGTTACATCTGCAGTCTAAAGCAAAAGGTTAAACCTTATGTTGCAAGTTTACAATGGTACAAGCTTCAGTGCCATATTTCAGAGACATAGGCACACACCCCCTCTCCAAAAAAAGATCACCATATCCATGACAAAGGGAAGCAATTCTGATGTCCAGAATACCGCCAACAATCCATACGTCCTATTTCTATGCCTTGGATGTCAGGTTCTCCCAATCCGCCGTCAGCTCTTCTTCCCCTACAGAGTGAGAATCCTGGTTGCCAGCTATACCCATAGCAATCTACCTTGACATTCCACAGACTGCTGAAACTTCCCATCGGGTGTCAAGACCTGACGTTTTACCTTTGCATGCCTGGTATTACTCTTCACTTGGAACCTTGGGAATGGCTTTTGCTCATCTTGCATGACAGCTGAGGCTTCTGGCAACACTTCGTGAAGAAATTCATCGGCTACATCCCCATCTTCATCTATTCTTAGGCGCTTTGCATACCATCTGAGACCCTAAGTTTGAAAACAGAAGCAATTAAGCCAGAATAACATGGACTCCGCTTTCGGAAGCAACATGAGTTGAACACCACATGTTTGAATAGGCACACGGAAGCACAGGTACAAACACTACAGAGAACATGTTTCATAAGTACAAGGGTAGGGAAGCGGCAACTTCTCCAAAACTGACTAGCAGAGGCAGTGAGAACAAACCCTGAGCAATTTTGTTTATTTTATTATAATTTATAAGGTATAGCAAGAGTCTCCACCAAATGCCTTTACAGCAACAGGCTTTTCATATCCTTCTATAAGCACAGGAACCTCCATGTGCATCATTAAGCTCTCACACCCTACATATTAAGATGACCAACAAATAACCACTTTGAAATATAAATGAAGCAACATTGATGACAATCAGGCAAACAGTTTCAAAGTCCAGCAGATCACTGCATTTATTTCTTTTAAGGTATAGGTAATCATCTTTCTTGTAACCAACAGCTTTGTAAGACCGAATGGTCTCCCTAATCCATCTGATCTACCAATCTTGATCTTCTCCATCTTTAGAAGAGATGGATCATGGATGTCAAAAGTTTCTTCTTACAAGTTCTTCATGTACACAGAATGGCCAACTCTGTGACGATGCAGCTCAACAAAGTGGTACCAAGGACCTTGGATCAAAACCTCAAGTCTCTTATGACTTTCTCAGGGAGCTGCAATGATCAAACTTAGGCAACTCCCGTTAAATCACAGACTGGGCAACTCCAGCATACAACTTCAAGCAACAGAGCAAACTGTTTAGGATACATGCTCTCAGGGGTTTCGGGAGAAATGACATAGTCAAATCCTACTGAACTCCTGAGAGCTGAGACTTTATAGTCTATCCAAACAATTGTAAACAGTTTTAAAATGCATGGAACATATACGACCATAATACCTTTCTAGACATAATGAAATTGAAATATGACATTCAAAACAAAGGTTTCAAAGTCCGATTGATCAGAGTCTTTCATGACCCCAAAAATTAAGGCATATGGACGATTTTCTGGATAGGATTATAAGGAAAATTGATGAGAAAGTTGTGAAATGACGACATATGCTATTGCTGACCTGACCATTCAAAATGTTTCAGGATTTCTTATGACCACTATAGATCATTCAAAGAATACCACACACCCTTATAGTACGCATTTCAGGGCATTTTCAAATTACATTTTAAAATCTCGAAGATGGTACCAATGAAACCATTTACACTCATTAGAATTGTTTAGACATATTTTCAAGACTTCCTAAGAGATTACAAAGGTAAATTGCCAAAGACTCTCAAGTCCCAAAAGTGGTGGCCGCTACAGATAGTTTTTAGCTTTTTGGAGAAAGGACTAAAAAGTTGTGAGATCCCAACTAAAGTGCTCCTCTGACACTTCAAAACGTTCTGCAACATCTTAGGTCCATTATGAATGGTTTAAGGGGTATTATATGCAGCTATAAACCTGTTTCTGTCTCATTGTGCAATCAAAATTCAGAATGTACAAGACGGTACCAGTTGAATACTTACGATGATTAAAATTGCCAACAAATGTAAATTGAGAATATCATAAATCATAAAAAGCTTAAGGCGTTGAGTAGGTCAGCGCCTCAAGAGAGCCCTAAAGTTACGTCTACCATACATGAATTTTGGGACTTTTCCCAAAAATGTCCAAGTGTCAAGTGGCTATTACATGCTAGTGGTGAGCGGTGACCCTTTCAGATATTTTCTGGAGTGCATTTTATATATCAACAATGGCCATTCAAGGGTCTATAGAATCATGCTTTAAAATCTGTAAGAGTGCTCATGAGCCCATTGTGCTTGTTAAAATCACTTCAAGGGATATTCAGAACATCCTGTGAGATTTTAAAGTAGGATGGGCCTCTGGAAACAGTGAAACACTATTGTAGATGGTTCTCAGGCCTTCAGGACAAATGTCCAGCTAGTTGCAAAATGACCACTATTAGCTCCCTCTAAAAGTGTTTTGAGCTGTTTCAAGATTGTTCAATATCTCAAAGCGTATTACATGATACCACAATAATCCCATGTTTGGACTTTCTGAATCATGTTTCTAGGTCTACAAGATGGTGCCAATGAAATCATCCCGCTTATTAAATTGTTTACGTATATACTGAGAACTAATGACATTTAGGCAATTGAGCAATATGACCTCACCCAAAGCTTCTGCGTTCCAAGAAAAATGTTCAAGTTGTCAAAGAGTAACTGTATCCGTTTTCACCCCTTCAATTGATTTATGGTGTCTTGAAACCAAAGGTTAAATTGTAATGGACAATTGTACGCCACTATATCACAATTATTTGAAATTATGAAATCAAACTTCCAAATCTACTCTATCACACATTGAAATCGTTTAAGGGGATGTTGAGTATGCTAAACAAGTTTCAAAGGTAGAGCAGCAAAGGCCTCTCAGAACTCCCAAAATGAAGCCCGTTATATGCAGTTTTTAGTGTCTTTTTGCAAAAATTGTGAAATGATAACAGTATGCTCTTATTGACCTTTCAAGACGTTATATAATATCTTAGATCCACTAAAGAGGATATTGCATGCCATCATAATGCCATTTTTTTCTCATTCCGTGATCGGCATTCAAAATCTACATGTTAAAAACAAAAAAGAAAAACCTATTGCGAAAGATCGTCTAGAAGGGCATTTTCAAATTAAGTAACAAGTTTTGACTTTAGAGCAGGTGAAGGCGTGAAGCTTGTTGAGACTCATAATATAAAGTCTGCTACATTATTTTCAAGATCTTCTAAAAATGTCCAAGAAATTTATACTATATACTCGTCTTAATCATTGGAACTCTTTCAAGGTATTCTATAACCCTATTAAATAGCTTAGAGTGAATTATATACAACCATAATGCCACTTATTGGCAATTTGGTATTTTAGAATCACGCTTGTAGAATATGGCACTAATGAAGCCATTGCTTATGGTGACTCCTTATAGGGCTATTCAGAATATCCTACAAGGTATTACAGGTAGAGTGAGTATATTCTATTAAGACCCCCTTATCAACAATTACCGTACAAGGTTTCGGAATTTTGAAAAAAATCCCAGGAATTTATTAAATAGTGACTCTGCTCATTTTCACCCTTCAAAATAACTTAGGATGTTTCAGAACCACTCGACAGTTCAAACTTTATCATACACCAACATCATAGTCCATGAAATTGTAAATGGAGGTATCCACACCTTAAACAAGCCCCCGATACCACCAAAATGAAGCGTATGATATTTACAGTTTTGGGGAAAATGTACAAAGGATTGTCAAACAGTAACTACGTGCTCCTTTTGACACCTCCAAATATATTCAGGTTTCTTTAACCAGTACTCATAGATTGCAGTGCATACCACCATAATGTCATTTTCCCAGCATTTCAGAATCAAGATCCAAATCTACATAATGGTGTGAATGAAGCCATCACACATGTCAAAATTTTTACAGGGCATCTAGAAATCCTAAAATATTTCAGAGACAGTACTGAAAGACCCCAAAAACGAAGACCATCACATCACAATTTTGATGTTTCTGAAAGATGTCTGATCAGTTTCCAAATGGTGATTGTATGCTTCTAGACAGCTTTCCATATGTTTAAGGTATTTTAGGGCCATTCTAAATAGCTTACATGCATTGTAAGCCATAAAAATGTCTATGTTTTGGCAACCTAGAATCATGCCAAATGGTTCAAATAGAGTAATTATAGTAACAAATGCTCACAACAATAGAACTTTGTTACAATAAGTCGAGAAGCAATTCTAATTCACAATACTCAATCCTTGCATTGATCTGAGATAGATTCCATACTCAACGTGAACAAGTATAACCACTTCCCAAGTTCTGTCCTTAATGGTGGTTATTAAACATGACAATCATGTTTTGAGGGTCAATGCCTTCTTGCAACAGGCAAAAAGCATATACATGGCATTTTGAAAGAAACAAGCAAGATTACCAAGTTTCTATTAAAAAGGATAATCCTCATTGGTATTATGAAGACAGGATTGACAAAAATGGAAAAGCCAGTGATAGTCATTGGTATTATGAAGACAGGCAACCTTAAACAAGCCAGTGATAAAGAAAGTTTAACGAAGACAGGATTGACAAAAAATGGAAAAGCAACCATTTATGAGGACTTGCACCAAAGCGGGAAAAAATCCACTCATTGGTATAAAGTAAAAAGGATATTTTTCATAACTCATTTCAGTCAGGTGAGAAGAACAATTTAAGAATCATGTCTGCCAGAAGAAAGATTCTGGCTAAATTAAAGAGGAATTCTCTAACATGGCTATTAGAAAGGTTATACTATATGCTAAAATGTCTTGGTTGACCAAAAGAGTACACATTCAAAAAATGATAGTGGAAAAGATGAGTATCCACTACATACATGCAGCGTCGGATCAGACAGTGAATAAAATGATTAGTCAGAGACAACAACAACTCCCAGTGAAGATCCCGCTGTCACGGCGTCTAGAGAGATCCAGATGTGGGCAATCTAACCTCTACGTAGACAGTAATGATAAGATGAATGAAATGAGACCCAAGATGGTTGGTTGGGGCATGCCTAAGGAAAGCACGGGAAGGCATTGATGAGAAGATGTGAGGAAAGTACCCTTTTAGATTGTACAGAGAGGAACAGGAACCTAAGAAATCCCCCCGCCACCTCCCCAGTTCAGGATTTATTTTTCAAGGGGGAGGGCATATCAAACCAAATTCTGCTTAAATGCTGCTTACCAAGAGAGGAAATAATTGGAGGAGAAAAATAATGAGTTCCTAAATCAAACGCCTTCAAGATTCAGTTATTATTCTCATTCCCCCCACCCCCATCAAAAAGAAAAAAGAATGAAAGAAGTATAGTGCAACAAGTGAAGAAACCATTAAAAAAAAGGGCTAGATTGCATCTCACTTTGTTGAAAGAAGTATAGTGCAACAAGTGACGAAACCATTAAAAAAAAAAGGCTAGATTGCATCTCACTTTGTTATCATTGCTTAACTAGAATCAAACTATTTTTTTTTTGATAAGGAAAAGGATATATAATTATATTAAGAACCAAATCTGAGTTGCACAGTGAGTACTGTACAACAACTATTTACAACACAAGAATAGACTATCTACACAATCTGCCAAATCAAAAAAGGAAGAGCTAAACTTCCCATTCATCCAAAAGAAGAGAATTTTGATGAAATTCTCTTTCAAACGCTAAAGAGGGGTTTCAACGTTATCAAAAACTCGTCGATTTCTCTCCCTCCAAATAATCCAAACGATGACATGAGGTAGGACCGTGACTTTCTCCTTCTTCTTCTTCTTAACCCTCCTCCCAAAGGAACCTTCCCAAGCCAAAAGATGGTTCCTAAAAGAATCAGGAGCTACCCAGGACATGCCCAAGCAACTGAAAGCAAGACCCCAAAGCATACTTGCAACCTTGCAATGGAGCAATAAATGATCCGTAGATTCACAGCTCCTTTTGCACATAAAGCATCTATTCACCAAAACTTTCCCCCTTTTTTGTAGGTTGTCACACGTTAGTATGTTTCCATGCGCAGCTTCCCAAACAAAGAACTAGAATCAAACTATTAGCTACTGCATCAGAAAATATGAAGCAGTTGACTTGGACCAACATGAAAACACTGTTAACTTCCAATGAATCCCCTAGTGTCTCCCTCATAAGTCATTGTAAGCATGTTGCAGAATCCCATAGAATCATAGTCACTTTCATGGAAAGCTTGAACAGAACCAATACAACAAAGTGGCATGCCATGTAACGCCTAAGCAACGCCAATGAGATTGAGATACGCCAAGTTGAAGTTAATGTAAACAAGCAAGAGCTTCTTTCTATTTCCCAATCAACTTTTGAGTAAGAAGACTCAGCAAAAGCATTTGTCCGTACAACATAAGTTGGAGCATCTGTTCCTATAAGCTCCAACGAATTAGTTCAAAACTTGTTCGGTTCTCCCAAGTCTCAACAGCATACAGGACTCAAGACTAGAATCCACTTTCAAACAACTGCACTTCACAATTGAAAACCCATCAATGTGTAACGCACAGTGACGTAATCACACCAAAAACCTACAATAGTCCAGCACTTCCATTCCAAAATAGAGCGCCTATCTCCAACCATTAATTTACACGTATGACATTATATTTAACCATCCATATTCGGGCAGAAAAATGGAAAAACCTCAAAAATAGTTAACCTCCACCCCTTCAACACTCTAAGGTTCATAAAGTCTGAGTAAACATGGAGATGCACACATGCTAAAGCCACCGCAATAACCCAAGAGTTCAACTTCCCAAACCACTTATTAATCATAGACATTTTAAATAGAGCACTTGAATCCCTACATCATCAAATAAAGAACATTCACACCGCACACGTAACCCGTTCATCTCCAATGCTGCTCACTTTTTTTTTTATCAGGAAAAGAATAAATATATTTCATTAACAAAAGGGTGGATGCAAAGCTAGCATCCTACCAATGCTGCTCACTTTACTCTCTACAAAACCCTAAATCTATCTAAAACCTAAAATTACCACAATTCAACACAAGATCAAGGGTAAACTCATAACTAATCAAACCATAGCAGAAAATTAATCAAATATATCCCGAATGACTTGATCACTTGAACCCATTGATCACAGATCAAGAACAACCAAACCAAACAACAAAATCCCAAAACACAAAGTTGAATAATAGTTACCTGAACTCCACCATCACCATTACAAGGAACCAGAATGGGACCCACAGGGCGCTCAACGGCGACTTGAACAGGGACACTGAAACCCTTACGAGGGCCTGGAATTGGGTCTACGTTCATGCGATTACGGCGTACATCATCGCTACTACTATTGCTACGATTAGCACCATCATCTTCATCCTTTGGATCATGCCCATCATCCTTCCCAAACCCTAGAAGCCCCACAAGCCGTCTGAAGAACCTCATTTAGAGAGATGCGCCGACAATTGAAGGGCACGCGCCGCCGGCGAAGATGGGATCGTCGAGCAATTGGGGTAAGAATTTCGAAGGAGAGAATCTAAGGAAGAATTTGAGGGGATTTTTGCGTGGATTCTCTGCTCTGCTTCTTTGCTTGGGAGTTGGGATACTCGGGTCGATGAAGGGGTTGGGTTGATTTATGTGGGTGTTCAACCCTTCGTCAGACGAGAATTTCTGTAATTTCCTTCCCAAAGTGGTAGCAAAGTAGGGGGGCATAATCATTGATTACAAAAAAAAGCATTGGGCATATTTTATTTACGGTGATTAAAAAGTTTGTCTTCACCGTACCAAATTGCCAAGTACATACATGTTAGTATAATAATAGTAATTACTAATTACATTCTAGCTCAAAATCAAATAAATAAAAATGCGTCAATAGCACCAAAATGAGCGAAATAATTTATCGATAATGTCTTAGTCTAATTGTTAAATATGAGGATATGAATATATTATGGCTGATTAAATTCGATTTTTCTTCCCCTTTTATCCAAATAAACTGTTAATTTGATAATAGAGATAAGATGTTCTACCTAGTTGTATAGATCACTACATAGAACTTCGACATCCCTAAAAGGATAGAACTCTTAGTGTTAGTCCTTTGTTGGGGTGTTGATGAAAGCAAATGTTATCAATCCGAATAGAAGTCTGTCGTCACTAGAACTGGTGGAAAATTGATTCTTTATTGTTTAGTATTCAGGTGATTATCAGGCCTTCCACATTGTTTCCGGTTTTTCCACTATTGGAATTGATTGTCTCACCGTTTGCTTACCTTTCTGGGCAGAAGATTGTGAGTCAAGTGGGAGCAAGATTTAGAGGACTAAGACAGCGGCAACGGCAAGGAAGGGTTCATGAACTCAACCTTTCTTTCAATAATTTGTGAATGGATTTGGATAATTTCGCCCTGAATGTTCTTGAAAGTAGGAAAAGTTTATAATGTGTATATTACTTTAAGACTCGGAAAAGTTTTGCATGAAGAAGCTTGGGTCTGTTACGGATCAATCTCATGAAGAGGCTTTGGAGGTGTTGAGAGAATTTAATGCAATTATAGCTGAAAGAAACGACATCGTTAATCAGTCATGCTAGATACCAAAAGCCAAAGAAAAAGGACACATTATCATAGGAATTCTAACATGAGGTGAAGAATGAGGACTGGATGGGTTCAGATACCCAAAATTAGAGAACAGCACATCTGCATGGTATTCAATTCGGAACCAACATTACTATTCATTTGGTAGTCGGAAGCGATCGAATAAGGGTTGTAAAGTTACAATCCTTGAGGCTAAGATTTTAGTTCAATCATTTCAATTATGGCCTAATGGGCTTCATTGGGTGATGTTCCAATACGCCACATTATGTTTTCGTGATTGAAGCCCAACAAAGCATCTAAAAGCTGAGTGGCCCTGTGAAAGCCCAACTGAGGGCCCCGTAAAAGCCCAACAAAGCACTTCAATAACGATGATGGTGGTCGGCCGAGATCACGCTCTAAAACCCAACCTGTAACAGTGGGATTCTATCTATGTCAGTTTCACCCCTCCTGCACCAAAAAAAAGAAAAATTAAGTAGCTTGGTTGCTCTATGTTTAATTATAATAATTGGATCAAATAATAGTTTTTTTTTTTATATAAATTAGTTTAAATGGTGAGTAAATAAACACTTCTAATACATATGTTCAAAGGATTTAGCACATTCTTCTTCACTAACATTGCTTTAGTGATAAGCTTGCCAAGGAGAGTAATCCAAATAATAGCTGTGTAGATTTAATTTATGTTCACCCCAACCCTTTCATAAATTTAAAACCTAACCCTAAAATAATTATCCAAATGCAAATTTGAATAAAAAAACTCCTCAGGTGCGTGCGCAAATTATATCACACTCCTAGGTAAAGAGGCGATCTGTACACTAGAAATGCTTTTTCACTATATTATACAGCAAGGCTCACTAGGAAAGAATAATTGCGCTTGAGGCTTGATCACTAGAACATATAGCAGTGCTCACTGTCTTTAGTAAGCATTGTTATATATTCGATCTAGTGAGCAAACGTTTCGAGGAACTATCCACCCCTTTTGATTAAAATTATATACACTAGTGAGCACAACTCTCGAGTGTACAGTTCTCCCATGTCCACTCGTACTTTGGATATAACATCTACCTTATGTGCAATATTTGACTTGGCATGACTTTAACAACCACTAATTATCCACTAACACACCATAATTAAGCATCAACTTTTAATGAGGACAAAAGAATCAATGCCGTACGTAAAAAGAACATTTTCACTTGTCATTGCATGCTCAACCCACTTCCCCAACCACAAAAAGAAATAGGGGAGTCCCTTCTTTTGACGTAGTGAACTACTTGACTCCAATAAGCTTGCTCTAATTTGCTTTTAACCTCTCTTATCTAAGCTAGTTTAGTGCTAAACTACTTTATCATCCTGTCATTAACTTGATAATTATTAATTGAATATATTGGTTGGTTCCTGTTCCATCTAAGAAAGGCATCTCAACTCAAATAAAATAACAAAAACAGTTTAATTAGTGGTGGGATTATGATTTATACCCGTGATTATCTTAATCCACTCACTCATATACATTGTTATCGCATATCTTAATCCACTCACAACTAGATTAATTCGTGTGGGTGGACCAATCTTATGCCCTCAATTTGATATTGCTTTAATTTTCTTTGTCCTCCACTCGAATCGGTCGACAAGCTAGCTTCATGTCCAGGCTAGATCAATATTATGTAGGACCCCGTCTAAACAAGGTATACGGAATATGATGCAATCAAAGCCTCCTATCACAGGGGAAAGGTGGTGACGAATTCGGAACATTTGTAGGGGCAGCACCTTTAAATTTTCTTAGATTTTATAAGTGTCAAGAAATTTTTGTAGGCGCTCACTTTCAGACATTTTAACATCTAAATTTTTTTGAAAATTTCTATATGAAAGTTCCAACAAATTTTAACATTGCTAGGATGCCATCCTCAACACCATGGAGTCATGGACCCTTCTCTAAGATGGGGTAAGGTTACCTTCATATAATTCAAAATCTAAAAATTATTTATTGTATGTCTATCACTACAAACATATAAAATGTAAAAAAATATCATACAGGAACAGAACAATCTGGTAAAAGAATTTGCTTGGATCTACTGGATTCAAAAGTTGAAAGGATAGTTGTTCAAACCAGAAGGAAGCTCATAGTGCATAAAGCATGGATTTTTTATTTTTATTTTTATTTTTATTTTGGTTTGGAGGGTGGTCAGTTGGTGACCAATATTATTATAGCCGTGTGGGCTGAGATTAGGCATAATGATGCTAGATTAATTAATGTGATAGGGACATTGCTTTGATGAAGGGGCTTAAGTTGCCTTAGATAACATTATCAACCGATAAATCAACTGATAATCTTGATAATGACGATGTTGGAATAAAGTACTTATCAACTACACTTAAGATATATTCTCCTGTTTAACACTTCACAATTTTATTTTATTTTTTTGGGCTACCATAATAGTACCATAATTTCCTTTCCTTTCCTTCTTTTATAAAACAGTAGAATATATCTTAAGTGTATTTGATAAGTACTGTATTCCAACATCGTCATTATCAAGATGATC
>JACYFF010031956.1:2989484-3018382 GCA_017589665.1 Selenicereus undatus | reverse complement strand
TATATATATATACCCCGAAAGTTGCTAGTGTTGTTCCCATGAACCCTCGGTTAAGGCACACTATTTTATTTTTAAAAAATTAGTTGTTTGCGTAATAAATACACATAAATAAGTGATAAGTACTATGTTAGTAATGAAAAACTGTTATAATTTGTATCTAAAATCAAAATTTCGAGCTAGTTGGTCTTGAATTCAAGAAGCATGGGAACTTGAAAGCCTCGAGAATGCTTTACACGGATGGATGGTAAGGATCTATATTGACTATCATAAGGTCATTTCTTATAATTGGTATACTTGTAAATTTTTTCCCTGATTCATTAATACTATGAATTGTTGGAAAAAAAGAGGTTCATCAAACTTCAAGATATAATAAGTAATTCAAAATAACTCTTTAAATTAAGCTCGTTTTAGCTTTTGAATGTTCAATATTGACCGATTAATTCTTCACAATGTACTACACTTTTTTTGCCAAATAAGCAAATAGTTGTTGTCGTTTTCCTAGAATTTTTTCTTAGACCTCTATGAGGTGAATAGCCTTTTTTTTGTGTGTAATTCCGAATTTGATTATATGAGGAGACAACTTAATCCAAGATCAAATCTGACATAACCAGCCCAAGGTTAATCAAAGCTTTGACCAATTTAAGCCTTAGAATTCACCAAGTTACCTAGGAGATAAAGGTTGTTCAACAAAGTAAAACACTTTCCCCTTCTTTAATGATAAAAAAAAAGAAAAAAAAAGAAAAACACAGTAAAACATTTTAAAACTTTCCTTCTTGTTGTTGATTGATTTATTGCGTTTCATACTTCTTTATGCAACATATATTTCTCCACTTGTTGACTCTTGTATCACAATCATTCCCTTCAAGTGTTGAGATAATCACATATGAGTTAAGAGTTTCATACGTAAAATGTGAAGATACATATATAAGTCAAGTTGATGACTCTTTTATTGTCAATCAATTTTGGACGGAGCTTTACTTGTGAGCTTGCCTCCTTGAATTTCCTTACATGTAGAATGGTGGACCTTATCGCACGAATAACAACACATGGCATGCATGGTTGGTACTCTTGGATCAGAGTGGATGGTGTGGAGACTCGGAGCGCAATCGTCTGTGAAATTTTGTGGAGCAAAGTGTGGACATGCTCTTTCAGTGGTGGCTTGATACCTTGGTAAAGGCTTCTGTTCTAGAGGGAGCTTGTTTTGATGCAAAGATTACATGGTACTGCCAAAGAGTACATGCTTCGATAAGCCATAAAAGTGGTGACATATGTAAAACTGTCAAAGCCTACATCACATACCCAGGAATATGTACAGCGGAAGCTACATAAGAGAAATATGTACTAATAATCATTTATATGACATATACACGTTGAAAAATGCATATATATATATGTGATGACGGGAGTACGTGGCTCCCAGGAGTATGTAATAATTTACCGTGTTGATGTGATTCAAATGTGTGAGTTGGAGCCTCGCATCAGAAGTTTAAAGAGAAGGACCATAATACATGATTAAGTCAACTGTGCCGCTGCCCTTATTGCCGATTAGATTTAACATAAAATTTCACTGATATTTACTGTCAAATGCATGAGTTGAAATGAGAACCTTCTTTAAATTTCCCAACAGTAACAGGGACCATACTAACGTCCTGTAATATATTCTTTTTATGCGAGAGACGAATTTGAAAAAACCAAAAAAAAAAAAAGACAGTATATATAATTATGACATCGGAATAAAAAATCAATTGGTTTTACAACTTACAGTACAAATGGCAACACACGCAACATGGGAAGGGACCAGATACGTAATGGGCCTCACATATAATATACAAAAGTGGGCTAAGCCCAAACCAGAACTTGACAAGTGGATTTGGGCCCACAGAATATCTAGAACAGCTGGTATACCAGTGCCACGTGGGAGTGTGGGGAGGGGAGCCAAAAAGAAAAAGGAAAAAAAACCAAAAATCGAGACTACCAGACTGGGCATTAAAACAAGGCACATGCAAGTTTCACTCACTCACCTTGAGCCGCACGTGCTCACATGTCTAAACCCTAAAAAGTTTTTTTAAAAAGGATAGACTCATAAAGCCCCAATCTACTCTAAAGTCTAGTTTGCGCATTTCTAAATTAAATTTTACTTCTCACCTACTTAGATACTTCCATATTTTTAAGCTCTAAATAAATAAGTAAACGTTTGAGATCTTATTTCAGTATAAATTTTAGAAAAATTAGATCAAACGTGTCTAACAGATTCAAAATAAGGGTCATTGACTCACTGTTATTGTCATTTCTGTTCGATTTCAGGGGAATTTGATAACTAACTTCTCTCATATCTTAATATTTTTATTACATTTTTTTTCTTACAAATTTAAAATTGTAGTAAAATGATATTCAAATCGTACCATAAAAATAAACTCAAAAATTTAAAAAGTGTGATAAATTTTTATTGTTGATTCTATGTCAAATTGATTTTCACCAATATCATTGTCATTTTAGTGTGTGTTGTATCTAAAATGTAGACTAAATTAATTTATATTTTGTTGCCAAAAAATTATATGCCTCAATAATGTCTTTCTGACAACATTATTGCTTGATGAAACTTTTTGCCACCTTAATTAGTCATTAAACAGTTTGTTTGCCGGTTGCCTTGCTGGTCAACCATGCTTATGACCTCATAAGTATTTTTTTAATGATCATTAATCATTTAATTTTTCTAATAATGGTCTGTCTTTCTTATTATTGCTGCTGCGTAATATTCCTTTCTGAGCAAATATGAGCTCACAACTTATTTAAATTAATCTCTATTGCCTCAGAATCTTGGCCTTCCCTTTGGATTTTGACAATGCATAACCTTCTAGGCCTCTCACACATATTATTTTCATTCTTTATTTTTTTTAGGAGGGGTGTTGGTCTTTGACATTTTTCCAATATATTTACTGTAGCCCTTTACCTCAAAGATTTTTTTTGGGAGGGTTATATAATCCCATCAGTAATAAGTCAGTTAATTAGAATTTAAATTCCTTCTATACTATTATAGATCTATATGTTTTTATATATCAAAGATAGAATCCTAAATGCTTAACTACAATTAATCGGTTGATCAAATAAGTCAATTACTAAATAAATTTATGTAAGAATTTGGATATGTCTGTGTTGGACTGACGAGCTGCATTGGTTTATTTGTTTGTTATTCGTAGCCTATAGGATGTATTAGTTGTCTTCTTAAATCTTAAGCTGTGTAGTAGCTGTATCTTTTTTTATTTGTAAAGATCATACCCATCTAAATAATCGAAAAAAGAAGTTGGATATGTTTGTATGTTTAGTGCATTAGTTTTTTTTTTGTGGAAAATATGCTTATTGCATTAATTAATATCAAATGTTATGGTCCTTAGCCTTTAGACTGTGTCATCTCCATGGAATCCATGCTGCAAGGCTATGATTAATAAAAAGTATTTAGAGAGGGGACCCCCTACAAACGATTAGAACGCTATCCTTTGGATATTAAATTCAGTTAGAAACCTAAAATAACAAGTTGGATTTAATTTTCCAGCACTAATAAAGGGATTTTAAAGAAAACAACACAACCAAAAAAAGGAAAAAAAAAAGGGAACGTTCTTGGTTGGCCGAATGGTTGTCAATTTGATGCTCATGCCTTTCCAAGTTCTTCAAAATAAAGGGGCAAACATGATTACATTTCAAATAGACAGACAAATTCTGCACCTTCAAATGAAAATTTTCTCATTAGTAATGGAAATAACACTTCTCAATATGTTGTGTTCGACAACAGTGTTTTCAATATCGTTTAGCGTTTTGACCAAGTCAATACACTAATCAGTCACTTTTCAGTTTTTAGTAACATAGTGTTTTGACTAGCATTTCAAGTAGCATTTAGGTCATGTTCGGTAACAGCGTTTTGGGTAGCGTTTAGCATTTGACCAGGTCAATGCACTAATTAGTTAATTTTTAGTGTTCGGTAAACTAGTATTTTGATTAGCATTTCAAGCAGTGTTTAACGTTTTAGGCAACGTTTTTGAAAAGCTCATAGTATTAACGCTTGACATTAAAAAGTAGAGTTTTATATTTTTTAGCCAAAAAATATCCTTTAAAAATTTTATCTTTGGAAATTAACTATATTCTTTTATGTCAATTTACATCAATCAGTTAGCATAACAGCTAAATTTATCGAATACATTAGTTTCAACAACTAATCTAAATAGCTATCCGCTAACAGCTAAATTAGAAACGCTATATGCGATCTAAACCGCGATTCGCTATCTGAACCGCTATCCGCTACCTAAATAACTAATTTTGCCGAATAGGGCATTAGCATTTTAAGTTGTGTTTTTTAAATGCTATTAGTATTAATTTTTGACATTCAAAAGTAGCGTTTCATATTTTTTGACAAAAAAAAATCATTTGCTAATTTTATATTTGAAAATTGTCTATATCCTTTTATATGAATTTATATTAAACAGCTAATCCAATAGCTAAATTTACCAAACACATTTATTTCAACCGCTCATATAAACAGCTATCCGCTAACAGTTAAATTAGAAACACTATCAAGTACCTAAACAGTTATCCGCTACCTGAACTGCTATCCATTACCTAAACGACTAAAATGGCTGAATAGGGCCCAAATCTAATATATGCGCTCTTTAATGATTTTATCAGCTTGATCAAAATACAACTTTTTTTCCTTCAATAATTGAAGATTTTCTGAATAGGGCCCAAATCTAAACATGTTTTTAAGGAAAATTTTTTAAAGTTGTCGTGATGAGTACAATTAACACTCACAATACTTCATAAATTTAGAACTTCATAAAATCTTTGCTAACAATTTTCAAAGACTTTACCAACTAAGTTAGTTGACACCCATAGCACTTCACAAATTTTTTACTCCGAAGAAATTATTGTTAAATATTTAGGTTTGTATTATCCAAAAAACCAATTGAATTCTACCTATATAAATTTTTGTGCATCACTATCTATTAAAATGCAATAATATGTATTATTTATAACTATTGAGATTTCCACAACATATAGAGGACAAAACATCGAATGGGAGCCTTGGAGCAACGGTAAGGTTGTCTCCGTATTATTAAAAGGTCACGGGTTCGAGCCGTGGAATCAGCAACTAATAAAGTCAGGTTAGACTGCCTACAATTCACCACTTGTAATGTGACCCTGCGTGAAAGCGGGATGCTTGTGCACCGGGCGGCTGTCCTTTTTTATAGAGGACAAAACATCATCTGTACAATATTCCATGACATATAAAAATAACTTCATGTGGTTTAATTGGTTTAATCCTTTTCTTTTTGAAGCTCTTACAGTTGTACATTTGACAGACTATTTTATGACTAGTTAAATAACATATATATTCAGAAAATATTTTTCCATATAATAAGGTATGCTTAATCATGTATGTTTCCTACCTTGTTGGACCAAATGTTTAACATATCCGATCATTTTCATCCTAATCATATGCTCTACTAATAAATATTTTACCTTAGTACTATATGCATTATTCATGAAATTCTAGATTAATCAAGTTCCTGTGTCAATGGATCATGTTTTCAATATAAATAAGGTCTCAAGTTATTATTTAATTTTTTAACTATGTGTAGTTAATATTAAAAGGCTCAACTTTAGGAGGTAGATAATGTTATTTATTTTTTATTTTTGAAAGTTTCTACAATGTCCAATTTTTATTTTCTATTTTAATAGTGAATGCATAGAAAATAGTAGTAAATATTAAAAATTATTGGGTTCAAATGAGGTACTCATCATTATATGATTGGATTGTTAAGGAAAATTAATTATCTTAACTTTTATTTTTCTCCTCTTTGAAAGGTAGAAATTAAAGGCATCAAATCTTTTGATAAGTGGCCACTATCTTTGTTTATGCGACTTGTTAGATTTGTTGGGTTTGGTAGTATATTGTACTATTTGTCCATAAGCCACGAAAAATACTATTGCATGATATGATTAATAAATTAATTAAATAAAGTAAAAACATGTTTTAAATTATATTTAGAAAATTGTTCGTGTCTACTTTAATAGCAAGGGCTCCATCTCTTTTCCTTTTTTATTATAAAATTACTAAAGTTACTCCAACATAAACATGTTTTATTTACTCTTCTTTTAATTATACCAATTCCAATTATACAACAGAATTTTGGGAGCAGTCAAGAGCTAGAATGTTGAATCTGACTACACCAAACTGGTTTGAATCCAGCCCCATGAAAAATTGATGAACCTTTTTTGCTTCTTAAAATTTGCTAAAGTTGAAATATTTTGAGCAATTAATTCCAGGTGGGAATCTGCTAGTAAGGCCGTAATTCATCCCATAGCGTTTTAAGCTTGGTGAAATACTATGTCACATACAGGTTGTCTTGACTTGTAAGAGTTATCTTTTTCGTTACCCTAAGAGTTACGTTCCTTCAAGTCAGTCCAAATCTCACTTGCATTCTCAGCAAACGTGACAGATCCATGTTAAATTTTGTCTGTTACGTTGTACAACCAGGTTATGACCATCGAATTGCATTTCTTTCAAGCATGATCCACTAGTGAATTGCTTTTTGGCCTAGTCAATGACCTGTCAACAAAGCCGAACTTATTTTTTGATTTTAAGGCATTTGAAACAATCTGATTCCAATTACCATAATTTCCCCCGTTGAGAATCGCAGGCGAAATTATGTTTCCTGGTTGATGGACATGACACAAATAATAAGGGGAACGTGGGTTGTTAATATCCACGATTGGTGGTGCCGATTTCAACTTATCATCATCCATGACTGTGAAAATAATCACTAGTGAGAAGATAGGCAAATTGGAAGCGAATTATATTTAGCTGGACTCTGATACCATGTAAAATTGGAGCTTCGGTGAGAAGGTTTCTCTTGACTGCTCCCAATAAACAGTGCTTCAAAATCAATTAGTGGTTTTGGTAGGTGGAAGCCATCTTACAGTGTTGTGAAGAGTTTTTTTGAAAACTTTTTAAACTTTTATGTACACTATTAAGCATTTGTTCAATATTTTTGTTTCTTATGAGCTTTAATATATAGCTAGGCTAATGAACAAAATTTTCTTGGCTGTAAATTATTTTTTAAGTTAGCATTTTATATATCTCATGCATACCCAAAAACAAAAAGAAGAAAAAAAAATCTCCTGCTGAATTTCCCTTAATTCTTTGTTTGTTTTCTGAAAATCTATGTCAACAAAGGAGAAAGCTTGCCACTACTCAAATCTCTCCCTCTTAGAAACCTTTGCCCTAAGTTAAAATCCAACCTTTCTGCCCTGGCAAACAGGAACCCTAATAGAGAGAGAGATATCAAAGATAGAGAAACGTTTTTAATTTGAGTTGATCTAGATAGAGGCCGGTCGTCTTCCATTTTACCCATTAATCCATCTATCTACGAACACGTATCTCGGGTCTACGGTATAGGAACTGAAGAAATTGTATATGTACCACCGATAAAAGGACAAATTAAAGTATATCAACTCAATGTGATCTGTTCATTATAATTTTTATTCTTAAACTCGCTATTTTTATAGTCATATTTTCCATCTGATTATATAGCATTATATTAATGTATATTTAATATCTATTTTATCAGTGTATTTAGAATGGTTGATAATTAGTTAGGGGAGTCGACCTCGGACTTGAACACCAAGTTTGAAGGAATTAATAATGTCTTTAGAGTCCATAGAAGTATCAATACTGGCTAATTAGTAGTGATGCACTTCATCAAAGATATTATTATAATAATTAATCAATATTTCATAAAAGAAAACGACAAATTAGCACATGTACTTATATCAGAATCCACACCTCCTCCCTACCTATCTATCATGAATCCAAATCATATTGTACATTCTTTGTTTAAAAAAAAAAGTTAAAAATTTATATTGGACAATTTTTTTTTTCTTTTGATTTTGAAACAAGAATTATACTGTACGAGTTTCAAACTTGAAAAACAATAAATATACGAGTAAGGGTTAATAATACGGTTATTTGTCCATCCATAACTTGCATAGTTTAATTTAGCGCTGGTAAAAATTCGAGTTCTGGTCGAATTCGTGCTAGATAAATTAAACAATGTCAAAATTTAGACAAGGAATATTTGATGTCCAATGTTAGAGCATGAAAGTGAGTATTGTCCTACATTGATAAAATATTAGGAATATGAAAGTTGGTATTGTCCCATATTAACAAAAATTGAAGGGTTTGAGGATATATATAAACTTGTGCGTTACTCCACCCATTGTCAATTGATTTTGGGATGAAACCTCATTTGAACTTATATGCAATACCCAATTTTGTTGAAAACCCAACTGACATAAAAAAAAAATTTAACATCCAATACCCAATTTTTTCGAATTGGACAATTCGGACAAAATTGAATTCGGGTCAAAATTGGGTTCGGACAATGGAAATATAAAAATTGTTACGCCCAGATTCAAAATTCAGACGAAAAATTTATGACCGTACCTGGTTTTTTTTCCGGGTCAGACAAATTTGAGTATTTGGATCGAATAACTTTTTGCCAGCTCTAGTTTAATTGTAAAAAAAAAGAATTTGATTACAAAATTCATATTTTTAATTTCTTTTCTTTTCTTTATTAATTCTAAAAGGAAAAGAAACAACATGAATAGGAAACATCCTTTACTTGTTGATATAATTTATTCATTGTAAAACGAAAAAAAAAAAAAGTTGCTCTGAGATGATCTCAATTAATCCAAGGTCTGTCTATTCCATCAGAATGAGAAGCCCTCTGATCGAGTGTGATGGGCAATTTTGGGTTGAAATATATGTGTGGTCTGATGCGTACGTTGTAGGTAATGTTATATATTTACCAGGTCGATGCTATTATTATTTAATACAAAATTTTTCACCATTTTCCTTTTTTTGGGGGCGTATATAAGTGGTGAGTGAGCCAAATAATTTGGTGGAATTTGTATCATGGCACTTCAACTTTTAGTCACTTATTGAATTTTTATAACGTTTTACTTGAATATTAATTGGATAAAAATATAGTTCTGTCAACTTTCTAGCCTTGTCAACATTGTTGTGCCGTATCTATTTTTTATATTTTTATTTGTTTATTTTACTATTTGTATGATTTATTTTCTTATTGTAAATTACTGCTAATTACTGTTGCTTGATGTTAAAACATGCTTGTGAGTTCTTCTTTTTAAATGTTGCGTTCTACAATAATTCAATTCAACAAAACACTTTCTAAAAAGTTTTTTCTGATAGATCTTTTATAACTAATCATTCTATATATAATTTAGCCTCTTTACGAGCAGAAATATCGGTTGAGGTAAGACTACCTACATCTGGATCTCCCCAGATCCACACTGAAAGTTGTTGCACATTCTATATGTAATTTATGTTTACAAATATAAGAAGAAATGTCGGTTGAGGTAAGGCTGCCTACATCTGGATCTCCCCAGATCCACACTGAAAGTTGTTGCGCATTTTATATGTAATTTATGTTTACAAATATAAGACTGCTTACATGCAAATGTATCTAAAAGTATAGACATTAAACACATGTGGAGACTTGTTGCATCATGTATGTTTTGGAGATCTAGGGTTTGGTTTGTCCATGTATATCTGAATCATGATGTAGGCTACGTGATCACATTGCTGTCACAGAATGATGATCAGATCTGGATTCAGGGGGGAGAGAGAGAGAGAGAGAGAGAGAGGGGGGGGGGGGACAGTTGGACAAAGGCAGAGTGGTGGAGGGGGTGCCCTAAAAACTCGGGGGAGCATTCCCAGGTTGAATGGGGTCAGTCACACTCGATCAGTAGACCCTGCCTTTCTCAAACCCCAATGCATTATAAGGACACCCCTTTTATCCCTCACTCTCTCTCTCCGGCCCCCCCCCCCCCCCCTTCGCTTTCGCTTGTAACTTGTAAGAGATAAAAAAAAATGGCGTACCCCACTCGAGTGGATGGAGCGTGGACCACACCTTCAATGGCCATGCGCATCCAATGTCTATTGTAGAGGGACGGAGTATTAGTTTCATTGACAATTTATTTTTGTAGTTTTTCAACATTTTATTTTTTAAATTTTCGCTTGTAACTTGTAAGAGATAAAAAAATTATCTTTGACGACAAATTTTTTTTAAAAAAAATAAAATGAATTTTTAATATCAAATTTTTCATCGTTTGATGCAAGATAAATATTTTTTTATAAAAAAATATCAACTGAATTATTTTAATGGTAAAAACTGTATAAACATATAGATGAAGAATTTTGCCCTCAAAAATTTAGAATTGGGCTCAAATTTTTATCTAACAAATTTTTATGTGGGTCTTTTAGAATTGGTGTCTCTGCATATAGAGATGTATGTAGAGGTAAAACAGCATACATATAGATCTTCAAACATAGTAAAGTGGAACCTGCACTAAGAGTTGTTGCATTGGTTCTTGTGTCTCTTTTAGTCTTCATATCGGATAATCAAATTTTATTTCAAACTGTTTAAATTATTTTGATGATGAAAAAATATGGACTGAATTTTTTACTTGATGAAAAATATTAACAGAAAAATCGTGAAGATAAATGCTGACTAAGTGACAGAAATTTTAGCTCAAAATTTAGATTTGAACTTCTTTTGATCTTTCCCTTCGGATATTCAAGTTTCCATCCAAAACATTGGATATTTAATTTTCAATCCAAAATATTGAAGATGAATTTTGCTCTTAAATTTCGACTGACCACATTGTCAATAAAATAGAAACAAGAAAAACAATTTCCTTTCATTCCAAATGGAAATTATTTTTATCCACCAGGATAGAAATAATTCTCATTGGAAAATGATTTTCCGTTTTTTTATTTCACCAAACGGCGGTAAACAATCTTCTCCTGACAAAATACTACCGTAGTATTAAAATTCTTCTTTTTCACCCCCCAAAAAAAAAAAAAATTAGAAATGCAGTGTTGTATTATCCTTGTCAAAATGCAGTATTGTATTATATTAACAGAGGGGTCCAATGAAATAAAATTTATGGCCCCAGATTTTGGTCAGATAAAAATATTTGAAATAAAATTTTAAGAAAGTTAATTGGCATAGAAAAATTTTAGAAAATTCAAAAATGAAAAATTATAGTACACAAAAATTTGGATCTGCTTACTAATCATAGCCATAGCAATGGCCACGTTGAAATGCAGGAGAAATGGTATGGATAGGTTCAGGGAGTAGGCGTGTAACCGAGTCGAGCTCGATTGTTGTTAGGTTCGGTTCGGCTCGATAGATAACTGAATTACAGTTTTAGTTAGAGCTAAGGTTGGTCAAATCAAGTATTAGTCAAACTTTGAACAAGTCAAATTTTCACCAAGTCGAGTCCGAGCTTTTATAATGATTTTTTTTAATTCATAATTAAAATATTTTTGCAACTTAAAATAAAAATTGTTGAAAAATTGTTAACTTTGGAATACTATAACTAGCTAAACGTGCTCGGTAAAGCCGAGCCGAGTCAAACCTTGCCAGGGTTGGGCTCGGTTCAATAGGTATCCGAGCCGGGATGAACTTTGGTCAAACCAAGTTCAAGCTCAAGGGCTCGCAAAGTCGGCTTAGTTCTTTTATAACCCTAGTAGGGAGTGGCATGAGCAAATGCACTCTTGATCTTGGAAATGGCATCCCGGCAAATTTTAGCTAAATTTTTTTATATTAAATTCTATACGAAAATATCAAAATTTGTAATTATTGAATTGAAGTGGACGCTCATAAAAATTAATTAGCACCCACAAAATTAAAAAAAAAAACTAAAAGATGGGCATAGTCAAAGAAAACTAAGAGATGGGCATTTAACATTAATCATCACTTGTTAGTACTGTTAGTAGTTAGTACTGATCGGTATTACCCAACCCTTATCAACAACACTAGTTTGTCATAAGCTATTTATCACAAATTTAGAACATACACAATATGAGAATACATCATTTATAATGTAATATTGTTATTGAGTGATTGAGTCGGTAACATCTATTTTTGCCAGTTAGCACCTGACAAAAGTTTAAATTTGGGTCAATTCTTAGTTGGACCAGTCATATATGTCTAACATTTAAATGAGAAATTTATGACCGCACTCATTTTTTTTGTTTCCGTGTTAAATAAGTCCAATGAGCCAAAATTTGCATAAATAATGAATTCGGATAATAAAAATACGAAAAATATTGTATGAACATTTAACATTTGGATAAAAAGTCGATAACCGTGAGGAAAATGAAAATACGAGAAAGATGAAACATGAAGTGCAGGAAGTGAGTATAAATTTTCGGGTAGAATTGAGTGGGAGATTGACGTTACATTATATTTATTTATATAAAGTACAAAGTAGTAATTAAAGATGGAAGCCGGCGGGCACAGGCCATGGGCCAACGTCCAAACGCAGAGCAGAGGAAGAAAGAGTTAAAGGTATGTGCAGGTGCAAGTGATGGTGATAGTGACAGTGGCCCCGAAATTTAGGGGCTGGGGTTGAATTGAACCCCCAAACAAAAAAGGAAAAAAAAAAGAGAAAGACTGAGTGGGCCCATTACCCTAGGAATAGGGACAACTGCTAATGCCCTACACCTGTAGTCTCTCTCTCTCTCTCTCTTCCTCCCGCCCCTCTTCTCCGCCTCTGGGGTTGAGGTTGTTTTTGACTTTCAATGGCCGCACGTGACATCCCCCCCCCCCCCCCCAACCAACAAGAACACATTTTGAAGGTATTGAGCTCGGGCTCGACTCGGAGAGTGTGAACATAAGATTCGTATCGAATTTGGTTTTATATTATTGGGTTCGAGTGTGGAGAAAAACCGGACTTGATCGTGTTTTTTTTTTATAACGAATTGTCTTTAATTATGTTTAAAATTATTAAAATTTTAGGTCCCAAAAAGTAAAAATATAATATTTTTTAAAAATAAATACATAGAAAGATAAACTATCGAAGTAAAGCCGAACCCAATTATATTAGATTCAAGCTTGGTTTGGTAAGGTCGCTGTGTCAAGTTTCAACCAAGCAAATTTGGTTTCATGACAGCCCCCCACCCCAACCCACCAATTCACACTGCCATTCTCACATATTCATTAATTAATATTTGTCTATAGCAGTGTTAATATTATTTGGGTGCAAAACAAGGTATATTATATAAGTGGAGTTAGAATAAATTGATTCGATGTATGACACAAAATATTTTAAAATATTAACGAAAAAATTAATTGAGATCATTAATAATCTGATCACATAAACGACAACTAAAACATCGACAACAAAAATTATAAGTAACAACTACTATCCAGATTCCAAACTGAAGAGGCAAATTGACCTCAATTGGGTCTTCTTCCCACTATTTGCTCCAGCCCATTAAACCATTGTCATAATAATAATAATAATAATAATAATAATAATAATAATAATAATTTGGCACTAGCACTCAAGATAGGGAAACCTTGCTCACCAATCCAAAAGACAAAAAGGGAAAAAACAAAAAAGGATCCACACCCACTAGATGAATTCCTATGGGGCAGCTAATGAAACGTTTCGTTTCTTTTTGTCTTTTTTTTTTTTAATTTAATGGTTTCTTTGAAAAAGTATAAGCATAGTTGCATTAGGTGTGACCCCCAAATAGATTAAAAGATGACAACAGAGATGGCGATTGAAAGGGACCCACTGGCCCACCGGTTTGGAATTAAAATTTTGATAAAGAAAAAAAAAATGCCCATGAGGTTGGTCCAAAGTCTAAACTCTAGAAATTCATCTAATCATTTTTGATGTCACATGGTAATAATTACAATTTAACTAAATAATGTATCTTGAAATTTTTAGAATTTAAGTAGTGCTTAACTTCTCCTTGCTCTTATTCAATAACTCCAACAATTTTATTAAGGCTGAATTTCATTTTTTTTTTAAAGTCGGGGTTATAATAAGAAATAATTAATAATTAAGAAAACCGACAAAATAATTAAATTAATGTCCTGTTTGGCAAACAGCTTTTTGAATGATTTTTTGGCAAAAAAAAGCTTTTTTGATCAAGTAAAAAAGCTAATTTGATTGTTTGGTGAAAGAGTTTCTTAAAAGAGTTTTTTAGGTCCAAAAAGCTAATTTGAAAAGGCTAATTCCATGAGCTTTTTGGAAGAACTTTTTGAAGAGTTAGCTTTTTGTCTCACAACTTTGTCAGAAACAACTAATTTTATCAAACAGTTTTTCAACAAATAGTTAATTCAAACAGCTAATACAATTAGCTAATAGCTAATAGCTAATAGCTGTTTGTCAAATAGGGCCTAAAACAGCAAAATCAAACCCCATCACTATTATCAAGATTGGACTATATGAGATTATTTATATACAATCATACTCAGCTCGTTCAATTCTAAGGACAAATATTTGACTTTTATTTATTTGTGATTAATTTGACTCTTACAACGTACAAAGGGATACGTATAGTTAGAAAGATCAACTATCATATGGGGATGAAATATAATACTATTATAATTATTTTATTGCAGTAAATAATCCATGCACTAGGGGTAATACACACTATAATTGCATACAAAAGGAAGAACAATCAAATCTAACAGTTAATTTACCAAAGATTTCAACCTAATATTATTATTTTTTTGACGAGCTAATATTATTATTCAAGGGTAAGCTTCTTTTGCTTTCTTTAGTTGACTAGTTCTTTAATTTTAATTTCTTATAACTGTTTAATTTTCTGATTAAATTGTTGTGCTACTAAAGTCTTAGCAACTATTTCTATTTTTGCGTCTTTTATTTTCAATAAAAAGTAACTTCTTTTTTTTGGATTTTGGGCGGCAAGGAGATATTGATATATCTAGCCAAAAAACCTCTTCGGAGATGAACTACCTCTAAATGTTTTATTAGGCATATACTCTTCTACTTCTCTTCTACGTTATATTAACATAATATATAGTAAGGTCACTTTTAATATTTGTAAACATTTCAATATTTGTAAACACTTTTAATGTTTTATTAAGTTTTAGGTTCGATTCTCCCTCTCTCGTTGTATTGTACTGTCTTCGTGGCTCATTTGAATCAGAAAAAAAGAAAGAAATGTAGACATTCTATTGCCTCATCAGACACCCAAAAATAAAAGGAAAATGAAAAGAGGTAATTAAGAAAGCTAGATCAAGGGTACGGTAAGACTAAGGTAGGATAATGAAGTGAACGCAACTCAAGATTGAATTTTAAGCAGTCCTAGGATTGATATTAGATGTTGACCCCATTTACAATTTTAGGGGTTTTTTTTTTTTTATAAACCCTATCCTTCTTCCTTTTTTTTCTTTTTTTTTTGGCTTTTGTTTTTCAAATTTTTTGCTTACCCTGACTCGTTCTCTTTCATAGTTTCTACTTTCTACCTACCCAATGAAGCTGATTGACGTTTTTGATTCGTGTTGTTTTGATATCTTTGTTTGGCCCCAATCCCCGTTTGCTACCAATACAAGTTTTGTCATGTTGACAAAGTCTAGCGTGAGTGACCACTTTCTAGGCCACACTTCCCCCTCCACATCCCTAGCCTTTTATATAATATATATGAGCTAATATTGAGAGTCTGTTTTTTTCGTTGGAAAATAGAGGTTGAGAAATACGTGAAGTTGGCTGACACAAGGATTATCAAGACATCCCTTGAAATTACAACTTTAGCGCCAAAGGTTTGAGTGTCATGATATGATACACACATTTAACTGTTTGAGAAAATTTGTAGGAAGCCATACAACATCTACAATCACTACAAAAAAAAGGTCATGCTTCCACGCTTATTTAACCACACTTGAGTAAGCGTAGTAGGAAAATAAATACCCAGTACTATCCCCACACATAATAAGTGCGGATAAATGTAACCACGCTTATAAGCGTGGTAGTAAGATAATAATGTATGCCCACACATATTAAGTGTGGGGAATTACCTATCATAAATATGAAACAATTAGCACAGATATTAAGTGTGGTAACCAATTTATTTAATTTTTTAAAATTGTGTTTTTTCTTTAATGAAACCGCCAAATTAAATTTAAAAAAAAAAAGAAAAAATGATTGAAATTGTATTTTTCCTTAAATTAAACAGCCAAATTAAATTAAAAAAAAAGGAAAACAATTGGGTTAGAATTGAGAAGCTCAAGCCCCGTGCGCCATTTCCATGCCTGCCTCAATTACTCCTGTGCGCCCCCTTCTGCTTCTCCACTCTAACCCTACCCAGTTCGTCGTGCGTCTGATCTGCTCTAGTCAGTGGTGATCGGTGGCGAGGTTCCGGCGGTCACGTGGTGGTTTCTGCGGTTTGCAGTTCGGGTCGTGGCTTGAAGTTCTGGCTTGGTCTGAAATTGATCCCAGCAATTCGTGGGCTACCAAAGCTTGAAATTCCGGCATCTCCTGGCTTTCGGCGGCAAGGATTCCGGCCATTCGGTATCATCGTCCCCTTTCTCTCTTTATCTGAATTGTATGGTCTGAAATTGAAAACTAAGGATTGTATTGTGTGCCTTCAAAATTGCTTCAATTGAACTATTGTGCTTTTGCTCTAGATATGCTGGTATTTTACTGATTCCTAGATAAATGGAATTACACTTTGGGATTAAAGAAAACTAGTAGCCATTGGTTCTGAAGCTATTCCCCTTCACCGTCTTGTTTCTCTATGGCTCTCACATGGTCGGCATCGACCCTTCTGATGTGCAAACAGGCGTTTAAAGTTTCCACCACTAACCTTTCATTCGAATTATCTTGCTTCTTACAATTTTCTATTCTTTTCTTGTGCTTCTTCAATTAGTGGCCTAGGGTTTTCTTGATATTTTCTCTTGTTTGGTTTGGGCTCTTGCGACACAATTCTCTGCAAAATTGGTTGAGATGATGAGAACGGTTTTGGCTCTTCAATGAGAATAGCATAGGCCTTGGGATTGAGTTAATTTAGTGCCCTTAATTTAGGTGAACGAGAGGGAAACAACCAGATTTTGCAATTATATGATTCACTGTCAATTAATTTCGCTTGCTTCGATCTATAATTCAGGTATGTTTGTTTCTAATTTTCGGATATGGTGACATGATAATTCATAGTAGCTTTATTTTAGTCAAAATTTATGGAATTGTGTAGGGTTCTGTACAATTGTTTATCCATTCAATTCTTTTAATATGGTTATCAACTTGTGGATTTCATACAAGTATTCTTCAATTTTCTGTGTTATTGTCTGTCAATTCCAGAGTAATGTCTTTGGGTTATTGTTCAAGGGAGTGGTCTGAAATAGGATGACAAGCTTGAGGTTAATCAGTTACAAAGGCTGAAGCTTACGGTTGATAATTAAAAAAGAATAAGGCTTCTGATGAACTCAAGCTGATAGGTTTCTTTCAAGTTTCAGTGAACTTAAGCTAATATGTTCCTTCCAAATTTTAGTGATTCATGGTTAGAAGGTGTGTAGTAGGTAACTCTTTGCTGGTTGCTATCTATAACAAAAATACTAAAGGTTGATTACTGGGTAAGAGAGATTATAAATTGACCAGTTGCATGTATTGTTACTAGCCAATTAACTAGACTTAGTAAACCACTTATCCAATATACGTTGTCAGAAAAGTGATCAAAAGTGAACTGAACAAATATTGGTAATTAAATGTATATTAAATCTAGGGCTAAGTGAGCAAAAGAGAAGTGCATCATGATGCTAGCAATGCTAATGTACCTTGCAGATCATGAACTGAAAAGGTGCGTTGCAAAGAAGTGCATCATGGGTACACATTTGCTTCGGCCTGTTGGTGCTTGATCACTAGTGGTTCTTCACTTTGTTAATTGTGATTCTTCTGATTTGTAACTACTTGATACGCACCTTTGCACTACCCATTTTAATCTAGACTTGTTTAGTGTTAGTTACCAACTAGTTCAATGTGCTTGTATATGGAATGACCTATGTAATAGCATATAAGAGATATCTGGTGATGTACAAGTGATTACATATGCAACATGTGATTGATCATGGTGTGAATTGAGTTTGTACATAAATATATAGTTATATTCGGGTTATGGAATATGTGTCGTATACCCATAAATGAGCTAACCAGCATTCTATAACACTTTAGTGCTTGTTTTGATTGATCTTAATAGTTTCATAGATATAGAAATAAAGATAAACTTGTCTAAATTTATTTGGATTGCTGTGAATCTATTAAGACATGGAACATAGCTAATGTGAATCAATTTAAATCTGTCCGAATTAATCTTAATCAGTTATGATAGATCTGCACTACTTCAGTCAAGAGACTACGTATATCGAGTTGTTAATAAGCGCTTGTTTTAACAATACTTGTATATTGTTAATTAGCTAGACTAAAAGTTAAGAACTTTTCCTGGCAAAATTTAATATGCAGCTTTGGATTGCCTTTTTTATTTTATTACTTAGTAATATGTAGTTCTTACCTTTTTTAAGGTTGTCTATTAACTATGAGAAGATTATACAACTTTAGCCTTTTTATTTGGGCACAGGGCTTTCTGATTCAAACATCAAGCATATATATGCTTACTATATTTCCTACAGTGTTAGCTTGTATCCTGCCTGAGACTCCAAAATTAAGACTATTAAGACTACTACATGAGCTGCTTGTATTGAAAAAGGAAGGAAAATTTTTCGTGACACCTTCAGTCACGAGCTTCCGCCTCTAGTTGGAAAGGGGCCTGCAATGTCGTTCTTTGTCTCCTTCGTAAGGTTGGCCTATTACAAGGAAACCCATCTTTCACTAAATAGGATGCCACCAAATAGTAAGTCCCATGTACGAGTGGAGGGGCCACATGACGTGTTCATATGTATATCCTCCAAATAATGCTAGAAGTTCCATTTACTGCTCTACAGTGTCATTGATGCCGCAATGGCTAATTGTTAGCATGAAGCTTGAGATTTTCTAATCATGTTGTACGCCTAATATAGGTTGGGGTCCAATGTATGCACGGAGATTGATTGAGTATCTTGTTGAAGCAAAGGAAGAAGATGAAATAACAAACATAATGGTTTTGGAGCGTGGTTTTAATGGGTGGGAAGCTACTGGTAGACCTGTTTGTCACTGCCCTGATAATCTATGCAAATTTGAACTTGTTTAGGCATTGAATCCGTATTTACCTGGTACTGCTTAAACTTTCTATGTCAACATTGCATTCTTGGGTAGGCGCAAATTGCAGTTCTGATTATGGTACTCTGAATCTCCAACAACTATGCAATGAATTGTATGAATTTTACCTATCAATCTTTTGGTTATTGATAACCAAGATATAGTAAACCAGTCCTAACTTTTTGAGAAGATTTAAACAATGATAACTTGCTGTATGATAGCTATTCCCTGGTGTTTTAAGTCCCTTATATGATTGTCCTTGATTGGCATTAGTCAATGCTTGGTTGCTGTCTACTTTTGATTGGCATTAGTCAATGCTCATGAGATGGTTATCTTCCAGTTGTAATCCGTGCGTTGTATATGCTTTTATGTAAATTCTTTTGTTGTGTACTCCGGGTGTGTGACCTGCTGAATTGTGAGCTCCGGCGTGTAGTCGTTGAGTTATTGGAATATTTTTTCTTGTTTTTCTCTATTACAGATACCTAATGTAAGGCATTAAGCTTGAGTTATGGTCAGGTTTTAGATGAAATGCTGTCGGTTTAGTTCCATAAATTTTGTGTCTGTTATTAGAGAAATTTTGTGGGAATGGACAAGCAAGTCAAAAACACTCCTATTATATCTTCACATATGCTTCAAAAGGCAGCTGTTGAGCATGGAACTGCAATACGACACGAAAAAAAATTGTTTAACTTTAGTAAGAAGATTTATATTTACTTTGAAATCATGTCACATTCATATTGGTATGCTTGTGTCGTGGTATATCATACATTGTTACATATTTTGATTCTAGTTGAGTCGTGCTCAAGTAGACATACTGGTTGATACTGTCCTGAGAAATCATCCTAAGGAGGTGCACCAATATCGTTCTTTAGAGAAGAAGGAACTCATTGTTTTCTACCTAGCGGGAGTGGTATAAATCGCAATATTTTTTTCCGAAGTTTTAATTATTTGTTATCAGTTTTTAAATTATTTGTCTCTAATATCGTTCTTTAGAGAACACAGAACTCATATTTCTCTCTAAGTTGTAATTTTTTATTTTCATCTTCCTTGTAGGTTATGGGAATTTGCAAACTTAAGGCTGAACCAAGTATGTTAGATATGGTGCTTCGTGAAAAATTGGACGAAATTACACTTGTAAGTTTATCACTTATTTTTGCAGTATATAACGTCTTTTATTTTCAAGATGATTGATGTTTGCTTCAATTTCTATAATGTGGAATGATATTTATTCTAATGGATTGATTTGGTATTTTTAGGTCACAACCAAGGGAAATGTGCAACAAGAAGGAACAAGAAATGGAGGAAATGTTGGCCCTTGATTCAACTATCCCATTTTAGACGTTACACATGGATTTTAATTGAGAAACTCTTGCTTATTGGCTATGTATTTATGTCACATTCTTAGAACATATTTTCACTCTTAGGATGCATTCGAGATACTTCATTTCTATTTTACTGTCACAGTACTTGTGAATTCTTGATAGCAACAATTATTCCAATAATTATTATGATTTTGTCGTATTATTTTTGTAATTTTATAGCTTTTATATATATATGTATATATATATATATATGCTACAATGCTCAAAGTTTTTAATTTTTGAAGGTTTATATTATTACCAAAAATTGCAAAATTATTGAAGGCACCAAAAGTTGTTAAAAAAATTCCCGCCAAATTATTTACGAATTCGTTCAAAAGTTAGTTAGTTGTTTGAAAGTTAGTTGAATAGGTTTAAGTTGCAACACTTATAAGAGCAGTGACAAGGAGCGTAGAAGTTCACTATGAGCTAAATTTCCCCACACTTATATGTGCAACACAATACCCGCATATACATCAGTGGTGAAAGACATCATTTCCCACGCTTATGAGTGTGGGAAACGTAACCCTTGCCGCGGATATCAAGTGCGGGGAATATTTCCCCACTCTTTCAATCGGCACGCTTAGCTTAAGTGCGGTGAAGAATACCTACTGCACATATATCCGTGGGCAAATACAATTTTAAGTGTGGAGAAAGACAGTTTTTCCTGTAGTGAATAAACATTATACTCAATACATAACTAAAGTAACAAAGGAAACCTTTTGATCAAGAAAACTAATTAAGAAACTTCTGAAGACTTCTTTTCTACTCAATCGTTACTTCTTGAAACAACATCTGATATGGAGATCCACAAATCTTATACAACATTCCCATTAAAAAGATTAATCTGGTCTCATAGTCTATATTTGAACGGTTTGGTATCGATTGCAGACCATCAATTAACTATAACAATTCAGTCCTAGGGTACCAAACAAACCATATGAAAATGATTGGAGAGAACTGCTCCAAGAGTGAGAGATAACACTAAGGGTACATAAATACTCTCATAAATGGAGAAGAAATATTTTTTAGTAGAAAAAATACTACAAGAATCATTAACAAATGAGCAATTGGAGCTTACCATTGGCAAAAAATCAATGAAAACTCCTAAGGATCAAGAAGAGAAAAAAAAAGGCTGGGGTTTCTTAGAGAGAGAATTAGAAAGGAGACTAGAGTTTTTTTTTTTCAAGGGTCGATAATACCCTTGATGTCATTAATTGTCTTGTAACAAGTTAGACTGTTAAATAACATCACGTTACATAGAAACTTTAGAACGTCTAGTGAGTGGACAACTTACCGTATAAATAAAAAAAGAATAAAAATTAACTAGTATCTTAATACACAATATTGCCTTTAATTAAGATTCCAAGATTTACATACAATTCCCCCCCCCCCCTCCCCTCCCCAAAAAAAGTGCAACAGTTGTGGATGTGCAATCTAGGGACATATGGTGCCCTACATTGAAACTCAAGCTTCATTGTGGATACATACAGATGTGTCCAGTGTTTAGTGTCACATAAAATGCGACAAAAATGGGTTCCAACTTTCAACTTAATAGCTTGAAAATGTTGATTTGGCCATGCACTCAGTACTACTACTGCCAAGAAGGTGACATGACATGAATTAATAAATAAATAAATAAATAAATAAAGTATTTGTTATGGTAGTAGTCAATTTTAAAGGGGTCCTGTTGGGATTTGCTGAAACTCAGACTTGCTGCCCACTGTTCACGGTCCACTGCCCACATCCTTTGCTTACTTCAGTTAACTACTAGCTAGTACTAACACCATCACCGTCCTCTTTTTCAGTTCACTAGTTGAAGTTTGTGCATTTCCTAGATATGACATAATCTGATCTACATCATTAGTATTGCTAATGCAGTTATATGAAATTCAGTTGCACATTAATAGACATTTAAAATGTATCCATCTAGTGTTAACAAAAAATTGTCTTACTCGAATGCCCGAATTTATCTATAGTATAAATTCTTCAAAAAATTAGTTATTTTCAAAACATTCAAAAATAGCTTGACAACATGCTACTGGTAATAGTAGTAGTTGTCTGTACGCTAATTAGTAACATTCAAAATAATACGAGGGTTAACTAAGCTTAAATTCAGGTTCATCTTCACTTATGAAATCCTTTTTTTTTTTAAAAGAAAACTTTAAAATGGTGACTACTACAAGAAAAAAATGTAGTCTTTGTCTACACAAATAAAAAATTTAAAGTAAATTAAACTTATTAAAAGTATACATAAAGGCAATACCTTTGAATATAAGCACACTGCACACATATGGGAAACAGACAATAATAATTAATAATTTAAATGTGAACATGATCGTGTCAATTATTGAAGTTTGAGACATAATATCTGTTACAAATTATGGGTTTGATTCATAAATTCACTACATACAACATTATTATTACCATCTAAAAAAATTAAAAAAAGAAATAAGTTAATACTTTTAGTTATTATTTTAATTTTAATAGAAATAAAAAATAAACGAAACTAGGAGCTAGAAGCATGCAAAGTGCCGCGGCTTAAGTGGGGACGACGGCCGTCCAGGATTGAGAGAGAAAGAGGAGAGAGAAAGGGCAGAAGACGACAAAGTAAGGGCCCACACGCGCATAGCACCATGCCACCATCCCCCACTTGCCCCCTCTTAATTAATTTATTCCTTTCAAACCCATTTTTTTTTAATTTTCTAATTTATAGTTTAGTTTTATTTATTTCTTTACTTGTTTGTTTATTTCATCATCTGATTATTTAGTAATTTATTTTAATTTGTCCTCACTGGGATTTTGGCTCAATCTTAAACCTTTGCTAATTGGTCAGCTTTGTTATTAATCATGGTTAGGTTAATTAATTGCTACTTGGCTTCCATCTTAGCTATCTATAGCTATCCTAACCAGTTGAATAAAGTTTCATTTGATAAATTTTCTCCAACTTGTTCTTCTAGCTAGCCAATTAACCACGAAAATTAACACTAGTGCATCAAGGTTTTTGAAAACTTTTTGACATGATATGTGTCTCAGTTAAGACGCTTGTGTATGATCAAGGATGTCCTAGCCTGATTGACAGAGACTTGCTCACTTTTTACATCTTTCACCACATCCAATCCTGCAAGGAAACACTTCTTATTGCTTCTTTATACGAATTTATGTGTGTTGTGCGAATAGTAGGTCTATTAACTAGACTTTGGCAATCCCTCATCCCAGGAGCAGAGCCAGGATTCAAAGTAAAGGGGACGAGAATTTTTGAGAGTTATTTCAAATTGGGATTTGGGACTTAAGAGTTATGAGGAGAGCTGAGGAGGAGTGGAGGCGGCTACCGGTGCAAGTAGCGGCATTAGTGGATGGCCTGGCAGCGATAGCCGGTCGGCGACTGGGTTGGACAGACTGCAGATAGTGAGAGACAGAGTGCGTGGGCAGTGGGCTAGGTAGAGAGAGAGAGAGTGCGTCTGAAGAGGAAAGCAAAGTAAGACTAAAGAGTTGAGAGACATAAATTAGGAAAAATGAATGAGCAAACCTAAAAAAATACATTCAAGGCACCGCAAAAGGAAAGTGATGAGAGTTGAACCTGTGACCATTTGAAACAATTAAAGAGCAACCAACCATCCTGCTAAGCATACATTTACAAAATGTATGTGAACTAATTAATATATATCTATGTTTTTTATCAACAAAAATATTTCATATTTAACTTTTTTTTTCCCGAAAAGTTGGGGGGTCAATTGACCCCCTTGCCCCAATTTAGCTCCTCCCATGCGTCATCCCCAGCATGCTTATCCACGTAAAAGAAATAACAGAAAAATAAAAAAAACATGATCGAAATTATGTTATCTAAACTTTAGTGTTGAATACAAAGTGTATAGATTGAGTTACGTACGCTTAACCCAACTTGATAATATATTATGCATAAATCTCATTTAGAGGTAGGTGGGAATCGAACCAAGTTGACTCTCGGTTTGCTAGTTCATAATCTATTAAACTACATTGCATTGCATAGTACGTACAACAGAGATAGATCAAGTTGGTTCATAGGGTGGGCTAGGACAGCTATATGATTTTGTATAAGGTGTTCCAATTTTATCAGGGTTTTTTTTTCTTAAATGTTCTTTTATTGATTTGGGTAATTTTTAAACTTCTTAATATCTTAACAAAATATGTTTTTACTTCTTAATAGATAAAAATTATGTTTAAAAAAATAAAAAATACTGATATACATTTTCTAAAATTCTTCATACCGTAATATGCAGGCATAGATCGATTATGGTATACAGTTTGAGTTAGGCTTAGGTACTACCATCATGCAAAATCAAACCGTACTAACCACATGATGACTTTTCACATACTGATCGAATTGAACCAATGGTTCATGTTCATTATGCTAGCTAGGGTTTAAGTTTGACCCGGATCGAGCCTGTTTGAATCGAGCCACTTCTCACCTCTAACCTCAAAGAATAATTACTAGGTCATATGTTGCATAAATTTAGGTTTAAGTTTCGCGATGCTTGCTACTCAACTTTGGCGTTTAGAAGGCAAGGACAGATACATAGATCAAAACATTGGTCCATGATTTGCTGTTGGGTGCACTAATTTTGGTGTATTAGGTTATATTCCCAAAATTACCCCCATTAATTTTGAAAACCCCAATAGCTTTTTACACGGCAAAGTTGTTTCTACAAATGCTTGAAAGGAGGATGAGTCTTCCTTCATCCCTCCCTCCCCTTTGGCCATAATAATATATAAATGAACTCACTGTACATATTCCTCAATAATTGACTTGTTGTTCTAACAATAATACCTAAATTGGTGGCAACTGAAACACACATTTGCATTTCATCTAATCATTTAGAGGAATAAAAATAATTAAAACTTCTCACACCATAAAATTATTATTATTTCAATTGATTATACAATTAATTAACATACCATTATTTTATATATATATATATATATATATATATATATATATATATATATCCAAGTTGTTAGTTGCATGTAAGTTTGCATACAATAAACGGTAGGCAACTCAATTATTCAAAATACAATCAATTAGAATTTCAACCCTAGACTCAATTGTATTTCTTTTTTATTTTTTAAAAAGTAGAAGTAAGAACACGCCCATATGAAACGCGTGGACTGGACGACCAGAACCTTTAACCTTTTTCTTTTTTTTTTTTGGAGAAGAAGCTAAGGAATTAAATAACAACGATTAATTATGTTTTCAAACCAATGAATTTTAATTTTTCTCGATTTCTTGTGTATTTAAACTTTAGGGTGAGGTTGTATGAGAGAGAAATGACTGCGTCTTCCCTTCCTTTAATCTCTGTCTCTTTCCTCTTCTTCCTCCATCTTTCCTTTCTTCATACTCCTCCTCTCCTCCCTTCAATCTAATCCTTTGTTATTCTTATTTAATCAATCGCCACTGCCCACAAAATTAAACAAATCAACTTCCTCTTCTCTCTCTTTCTGTGTTTAGGAATCCATTTTAAAAGCAAACCCAGATTAAAAACAATTGAATTTAATTCCTCCCGCACTTAGATTGTACTGCCGTACTGAAACAACAATCAAGTTGAGCTCAGCTGTTCGACAACAATGGCTGGGTTAGATTTGGGCACTACGAATCGCTACGTCCACCATCAACTCCACCTACAGCAGCACAACAACAACAACAGCTCCGACAACAACGACAACGACAACAATAGCGATGAGCAACACCCCAACGGCGGCCTCCAGGGCGGCGCGTCGGGACCAGGCGACGTGGTGGCTCGTCGCCCTCGAGGTCGGCCCCCGGGGTCGAAGAACAAGCCCAAACCCCCCGTCATAATCACCCGGGAGAGCGCCAACACGCTCCGAGCCCACATCCTCGAAGTCGGAAGTGGGTGTGACATCTTTGACTGCTTAGCTACCTACGCCCGCCGACGCCAGCGCGGGATCTGCGTTCTGAGCGGCACCGGCACCGTCACCAACGTCACTCTCCGCCAGCCGGGAGGTGGAGCCGCCGGGGGCTCCGCCGTGGTCACTCTCCACGGGCGGTTCGAGATACTCTCCCTTTCCGGGTCGTTCCTCCCGCCGCCTGCGCCGCCGGGGGCCACCAGTCTGACAGTGTTCCTCGCCGGCGGGCAGGGGCAGGTAGTTGGCGGGAACGTGGTGGGTGAGCTGGTGGCGGCAGGGCCAGTGATTGTGATTGCGTCGTCCTTTACGAATGTGGCTTATGAGAGATTGCCGTTGGAAGAGGAGGAAGCGGTGGCAGGGGTTGGTGGTGGTGGTGGGGGGATCCATATGCAGCAACCCGGAAACGGTGCCGGGTTTCCGGATCCTTCTTCCGGGTTGCCCTTTTTGAACCTTCCGATGAACTTGCAGAACTGCGGCGCGGGGCAGCTGCCCGTTGACGGGTGGGGCAGTAATAACTCCGCCGGAAGACCTCCCTTTGGATGATGATGATGTCATGATGACGAGATTAATCAAGAAGCTGTAATTTAATTAATTTCTAGTTTAAGTTGGGGTTAATTAGAGAAGTAGGGTGGTGTAGCAGTTTTACAATGCATCACAGCATTTGGTGATGATGGTGGTGAAGACTAATCAAGTGAAGATCACAGATTGGATCAAAGGGATGATTAAGAATCAATCGCATTGAATCAAGAAGAAAGACATATGATCAGGTCAGAGAATAATGAAATCCATGGACTATCTGATGATCATCGTGTTGTTGTTGTTGTTCTTTGTAATTTGGAAAACTCTGAAAATACTGCCCTTTTTTTGGCTTAAATGTTATGGAACTTAACTCCTTAATTAATCGTGTTTAGTCTAATTAATTTCTTTTCTTGCTTGCTACAAGGGATTTCAAAAACATGGTAGTTCTGAGTAGTGTTGACTTTTTTTATTTTTCTGTGAATTAATTGATTAATTAACCTTAATAAGTTAGCTAGTTTGTGTCTTACATATTTTCAAATCCTCAATCTTGTTAATTAACTTCATTAAGTAGGTAATTAACTGTAGTATTAGCAGCAGTACTTACTTTATTCAAAACAAAATTTGGGAAATTAATTTTATTCTACTACTACTACAAACATAACATGTGGCCTTTTTCTTTCATTTTATTTTCTTGTTTTAATACTTTTGCATAGTTTTCAGGGAGGTTTAATATTTACTGATTAATAAGAAACACTTATAGAAATACTTTGTTTTAGAAAAAAAAATAAAAAATTGGGGCAAGCAAATTGGGTTGTTCTGACTAAGAAGAATTCGTCATTGTCTTACCAAAATTATGAACACACAAGTTTCACTAAAAATACTCCTCCTGATGAGTTTTCTTCTGCTTTGTGCTTCCATTGTTTTCTACAAGTTTTGTATTATTTTTCTCCTCTTTTAGTTTTTTTTTTTTACATAGATTATGGCAATCTAAATAACAATTAACAAGATAGAAGACATGTAAATGCCAAATAAGGCCGGTGTATGTAACAGAGAAAAGATAAAACATAACTAAATTATTTTCTTTTCCTTTAGAACTTTCTCCAACTGTAATCAGTAACCTCTATGTCGGGTTTTGGTTGTTAAGAATATGAGAAGATCATATAATTAATAATGAATAGCACTAATGCAGGCTTCAAAGTTGAATAATTAATCCTCCCCCCCACCCCCCACCCCGCCCCCTCTTCTAAATAACAGAGACATATTTGATTATATATACTATTTTATTATAGTCGAACCACTGTTGACCAAATAAGGAGTAGAGCTTTCATATCACAGATTTTTTTTTTCTATTCACAAGACTCAAATTAAACTCGAGACCTTACTTAAGAAAAATAGGTGTCAAACCACTTGCATGAACTTGTATTGGTATTTGATTATATAATTTTCGCATGGAGAGAAATTAAGAACATGGTTTGTGTTTTTATATTTCTTATATAATATATATCCTCAAAAGAAAGCATGTAATTGTTTAATATTATTGTTATAAAATGTTTTCAGGAAATCCTTTGGTAAAATATTTTTCACATGAGTATTTGACTTTACTAATTATTGATCATCAGTTTCTAAATTACAGCACACCCAAAATCTCTTTTTCTTTAATTGTTTTTTCCTCTCATTGAGCTGTTTAGTATAAGCTGTTCTTCATTAAAAAAACATGTTTATTTTTATTTTGTTTGATTTTTTTCCCATTCCTTTGAGTGCTGTATTCATCTTCATTGACTGGTGTGGTTTTAGCTCATGTTTTAGGGCTCTTTCATGGGATCTAATTATTTGCATTGTCTTCTTGCCACCCTCATTTAATAACCTAATAACTACTCCTTAAATATTCTCAATTTTCTCCTCTTTTATTAAGATTTTAACCAGTTAATTACTGATCTTAATTGTGATTAAGAATATGCAAACATCGAGTTGAAAGAGTTAAGTTGTGAGTGTTCTATATATATATATATATATATATATATATATATATATATA
>JACYFF010031956.1:2956880-2972048 GCA_017589665.1 Selenicereus undatus | reverse complement strand
AAGAAAGGTTTTGTCTTGCAAAGGCAAAGAAATCTGAGGACAAAGAATCGACTGTTCATTGTTGGGGAGAGTGTGTTCTTAGAAATAGCTAGCAGCAATTTTAGTAAATACTAGGCCCAAGGATGGCCCAAAGGGGGCAATACAAAGAGAGAGGTATCTTACATGTTGCACGCATTCATAAGCTATATGCACCAGCCCCTAGAATCATAAGGATATGTGTTGCACGGCTACAAGACACATCACAGTGAAATTGAACCAATAACTTTCCCCAGCATGTGAAAAGGCATTCCACAAACAGGTGAGTTGAACCTACCTGGGTATTCCACAAATAGGAATTCCACGATTAACTTGGATTACCTCCGCTTATCTGTGGGGAAGGAGGTGGAAGGAAAAACTAAGGTCAGCTCAAACCAAGTTTGAGCAGATCAAGCCCCCATCCATACAGTCAAATCTAGGTAAATGCAAAGGTACTCTACATATTGAGATCTAGCTCATTACAAATAGGAATATATATATTGCAGAAAACACATATCAGCAACGTCGGACAAAGTTGTGCAAACAACTCAAAATGCCAAGTTCAAGAAAAAACGGCTTCATCAAAATAAAAGAGGCACATGCTTCCAGAAATGAGGACTAATGTGGAACATAACATGGACAATCAAGTGCAATACTAACAGAAATATAGTTTTGACACAATCTATACCTCATAATTCACAACACCACCCGACATTGCTGGCTGGCGAAGGCTCACATTGCAGATGGAACCATTTGCAGAAAGTACACATACTGTCCGAGGTCCATCTTTAGAAAAAGCCAGGATCTTTGATGCTATATCCTGCAAACCCAAGAATAACTCAGAATAAGAATCGAATGATAGAGGACAACTGGAACAAGGATTTCTGCTAAACAAAACATGGCCACAGGAGTGGTTCACTAATCACTACATAATAAAGTAAACAGCAAGTCAACAAAATACATAAGCACTTCAAATGCACAGAGTACCGGTCTTCATAAATCAAGCAAAAGACCAACACCCCCCCCCCCCACCCCAACCCAGCGGGGATCCTACAACAAGCACTGCACATGAACAAGAAAAGCAATCCGGACTACCCACAGCTTCACAAGCATACACAAAACAACAACAACGACTCCCAGTGTGGGTCCCGCTTTCGCGGGGTCTGCGGAGATCCAACTGTAGGCAGCCTTACCTCTACCGGCATTCCTACCCGTAGAGAGGCTGATTCCAAGAGACCCACGAAAAGAGTTTGTGAAAATATTTAATAGAAGAAAGATTTTGCGAAAACATTTAATAAGAAAACATTTTCTAGAATAAAGATTCTATAGCAAGGGAACAAGCATACACAAAAGGCTTCGAAAAAAGATTAGCATAAATGTGATCTGAACTTGCAAAAAAAGATATACACATTATCTGATTTTCAAGTCAGCATTCAAAAGGGAAAACAATTTATACAGAAGCAACTTCATATCTTCCCATGTTTCAGATTAACTGCCAAAATTTATAATTTCTTAAACAAGCCACAGTCAAATGTTCAAATTTGATAAACCTACAATAACTATGGTGTCAAAGACTCCTGAGATGTCACACTTTTCACCACTCACACAAATCTACATTGCACACCAGCAAAAGTATTGCCAACATGAATTAGACATATATGTAAGTATATAACAGTAATTCTGGGAAAGCATAAACTTGGGCAAGCACAAATTAAGCAGAGACACATGAAGCAGGTTTCTTGATTCAATAAACCACCCGAAGATCACCATTTACCAAGTCTGACACATACCTCTCCCGCGTTCACCAAGATAACGTGCGGCGTAAAACCAACCCCACAGTTACCTGCCCACGAGCAAGAAGGATCAGACCACGATCAAAATTATAACAAGAAAAAGAATCAATTAATTTAAACCAAAATCACACTAACCCAAACCCACCTAATGCATCCAATTGCAGCTTGCTAGAACTTGGGGGCCTCCCCCGGTTCTTCTTATCGGAGGATGCCGCGGCTCCACCAGAATCCCCACCGCCGCCGCCATTTCCACCAACTGAGGAAGAAATAGGGGTAGGAGCCAAACCCAGAGCAATGTTACTACCCCCACCATCTGGAGAATACTTTCTGGGTCTTCCCCTTTTCTTCTTCTGTGAATCAATGCCTAACCCAGATGGAGATGGTCTCAACCCAGATGATTCCTCCCCAGAATAAGCTGAATTAAGGGTTTCAAGGCCGGGTTTTGAAGGAGCTGGAGATTGGGTGGTTGTCACCACTGGTGAGTTGAAAGGGAAACGATTGTTGTTGTTGTTGTTGTGTTGTTGATGTTGGAGCATAGAAGCTGAGGAATTGGGACTCATCATTTGGGGGTTTGATGAGTTAGGCAAGTTTGTTGCTGCTGCCATTGTTATAGGGTACCCAGAATTTGCATGGTGATGCATCATCATCCCCGGCAATGGCTGGTGGTGAAACTGGTGGTGGTGCGGCGGAGCTGGTGGGCCGCGGGGGTCCATGAGAATGAGATTTGTGAAAAGGGCAAACAACAGAGAAACAAGACAATTTTTGAAGTGAAGAACAGGGCCAGAGATATCTACTCTGACCTACTCACTCTGAAGGGGTGTGTTGGGGGATGAAGAAGTGCAGAGGAGAAGCATCAAGAAAACAAGGACGGTGTACAAAGGAGGGAATTGAATTAAGTAAAGAGGGTTTTGCGAATAAAGATGCTGGGTTTATATAGGAAAACTCGCTTTTTCTTTTTCTTTTTCTTTTCTCTACTTTTTCACTTGAAATATTGCGATTTCTTTCCCATCATGTTAAGGAGCCCTTGACCTATTGTGATAAGGAGTTATTACATGTTATTGAGGTTTTTTTTTTCCACAAAAGTATTAATTTAATTTTTTTATATGGTAGCATCATGTGTTTTAATTTAGATTCGAAGTGATAATAAATAAATCAATTATCTATGTAGCTAGTTATGCTCAATTTTTTGAATATTTTTTTAGTTATATGAGGCTTCTTTTAATGTACACGACTTTATTTAATTACCATAAAAATAACATGAAGAACTATTTCAGTATCATGTTGTTGTTTTGATATTGGAGCTCTTTGGTAGAGAATCATAGAGTGGGAAGCGCATGGAGGATCGATAAATATGGGATTTTTTTACATTTTTTTCTTTTCTATTTAGTTATTTGACATGCACATCTCAAAAAAAATAATTATAATTGACTACACAAATAATTAGGTCCTCTAGTGTCATTAGGAGTCCAAATTGAAAATATAGTGCTATTATTTGGGGGGGGGTGGAGGCAACTTAACTGACTTCACAAGTAAAATATATCTGAAGAATTGACATCTATTAAAGAAACATAAGTGAGTGTAAAGGAAAATGCGAAGGTCAATATAGACAGTATTTAAACTTAACTTTCTGATACAACTTTTAAAGATTTTATCAGTTGAATTAAGTGACACCACATTAAAAAGACATAATGCAGTTAAGCAATATTCTATGCCAAGCAATTCCAAATGAACAGCAAATAGACTAATTAAGATTATCCAGCAAAAGAGATGATAACGCAATGGAGCCACCCATCAAAATAGTGTGTAAAGACTAACTATCATAGATAAGTAGAGAAAAATTATTAGAAGGAAGAAAAACACTATTCAAAACACAAAAAGTAAAATAACTTATCAATGAAAACCACAAAGGGATTAGAGATTCTTTAGACATAAAATTAATATGAAGGAAGATCTGGTTAAAAAGTGACTTTACATAAGTTACTTATTAGTCTGTTTTTTAAAAAATAAATTAATTATAAATGAAGCATTTACCAAAGTTTATATTATAAAATGATGTCATTGAAATTGCACCAAAAATATGATTTCATATCTAAACATTCGATATATTCCACTACCGCTGATAGGGGTGTAATCTAGATGAATCAAGCTTGAAGCTTAGCTCATGAACTTGTATTTGAGTTCAACTCAGCAAGCTCGGTGAAATCAAGCCTGAGCTAGACTCATCTAATGCTTGTTTGAGATGTAAGCCTAATTTTGTCTATTCCACAACTTTATGTCTTTGCGGCTAAGCTTAACTTATCTAAAGTTTAGATAAAACTGTACCATTTATTATTTAGATATTGACCCCGCTTTTTAAAGTTCAGATGTATAAATACAAAAGGATTGGTTAACATACTTGGTCTGTGTACGTAGCCATAAGATAATCATAATTGTTTCATCATTGATAGTTGATGAGTTATTAGCATCACTAGTCAATATGGGTAATAAGGTTAGGATATTGTAAACTTGCACAAGTTTTGCAATCACTCTAACTTTGCCTTTACAACACAAGCATATGAGCAGATGTGTAATGTCTACATTATAAAAAAGTGAGGGAGGAGAAAGGACCGAAAAGTTAGATTAAGTGTCAAATCACACTATATTGTTGTGATATAGTGTGACCATGAACGATATTTTTTAGTCAAACTAACATCGGTTGTGCGAAAGCTTAATTTTCAAACCCTAATATTTGCTTCTTAAGAAGGCTCGTGAAAGTTTGCTCAGTCATTGGCTTGGTTGCATTTAAAACTGATTAATTTAGGTTCGGCGAGCACACAAGTCCAAATTCATAAGGTTTGAGATCAACTTGAATAACCAAACAAGTTAAACTCGGCTCCAGTTCGCTTGATATGCCAAAAAGTGAGTTGATTTGCTAGCCAGACACGAAAGCCGACTTGACTACACCCGTAACTGCTAATGCTGTCACGGGAACATCAAAATGCAGCATCTTTCTAAAGTTAATCTTGGCACTTCATAAGTCTATTGGACGAATGATTGAAATATATTGTTGACAAGCTTTTGACAAGACATGAGAGACAAATTATTCTTTAGTGATTATTTTGGTTGTCATTTCTGGGAACAATCGCATAAAGAACTCGGCACAACTTTGATTTCATGTATTGCTAACTGATTATCCAGTGTATTCAGTCCCATAAAATCAACATTTCATGATTAATAAAGCCAATCAAATCTGATGAATCAAGCAGGAAAGAAAACAAGATGGTTGGGAGATCACGCACGATCAGAGATGTGAGGATAAAAATAAAAATTTCCCCGAGGCATGTGTGCACATGATGATAGAACCACAAGTGTAGTGTTGGTATCAGTATTCACTATGTTGTAAAGTTTGGTGCACCACCATGTGCACATCACATTCATCTTTCACAACAAAAGAAGATCAATGACAAATCTAAAGAAAAGACATGATGTAGCATATAGTCCATTGGGAAGTTCATATAAAAGTCCATTTCAAGGTGCAACCTCAGTGTTGCAAACTGTGTTGGCCTACTAGTAAAGAACCCTAAATGCATGTAATTAATTAAACATTAAACATCACTAAAATGAAGGCTAATTTAATATTATATAACATATATATATATATATATATATATATATATATATATATATATATATGTATATACACACATACATACACATTTATGTATATATGTGTGTATATATATGTCAATATGTATATCATACTCCTAGGAGTACATATTCCCAAAAGCAACATAAGCAAATATATAATAAAAAATTAATATATGACAAATACACGTGTAAAAAATATATACACGTAGGCAATGAGAGCAAATACTCATGAGAACACAAAAGAAATTGCTTATATATGCATGTATGATCTACACGTATGATGTCACATAGAATGTCATATAGGGTGCCACTTTGGATAAGAAAGCAATGTAGGACAGTAACATAACGGTCTTCCACTATGTATGTAAATATGTAATTGAAATGATCAATCCAATTTTAATTCAAATTAATGACGTGACTATTCACATGTGTTATAACTTATTACTAATTGAATTTAGTCTTTAAAAAATTCATATAGATTAATAAATAAATTATTTATATGTTCAAAAATAAGTTTGTTGATTTTTTTAACGTAAGTATTTTGGACATTAAGAATGAAAATTAAATATATTAATTAGAATATAAAAGAACAAAGAAAATATGACGAGTTTTTTAATAAGATAAATGATATAATAGATCAAATTTATTATCACTATTGGAAAAAAATACTATTTTTTTATATATTAACATATAATAAATTATTTAACTTACAGCCTCGCAACACAAAGAGGATAACCCTAGTAATTAAATAATAAAAGTTGAGTACATAGATTGTATGGGGGGAAACTTGGCTAGATATGATTGGTTATCTTTTTTTTTTTTTAATTTTTGTTTGTGGTAATTTTAGTTCATGACGCCATTCATGTAAGTGAAATGTATAATTGTATTCTATGAACTGTATTAAATGTGGTTCATTTCCTACACCTTTAAATTTCGTGAATGCTAACATTCAATTAGCATGCATTTCAGTGGCGGAGCCACTAAGGGGCAAGGGGGTCAATTGACCCCCAGCTTTTTGGGAAATAAAAAATTAGATGTGGGATATTCTGGTACAAACAAATAATAAATATATATTAATTAGTTCTTAGATATATCTTTTTAAAAGTTTATCGAATGACGATATCATGTTTTATTTTCAAAACATGAGATCTCGTCGATGATAACTTTCTTAAATGTATTAGCTACGTACTTCATTTTTAGAACTATTAAAGTTTATGTTATGTGTATTATTAATCTCATCTCCCTTACTTTGAATCCTGTCTCCGCTCCTGATGCATTTATGAAAACAATGCATATGAATTAGCCACTTTTTCTTCTGTGCATGAATCAAAACAGTATAAAACCTCTAGGGTTTTCTTGAATCAAATGGCCGAGATGATCATGTTACACTACTCCGTACAAGTCATGCGCCAATTTACATTAAATTCTAATACCAGCAACGATTGAGGAGAAAGAAGCCACCATACCCGACTCTCTATATGTTCTAACCTTTATTTCTTCTTTTAGCAATTCGTTAGGTATATTAGGTTGTAATCTAATCTCCATCAACCAACCAACTACCATTAACAATAAGTCAATAATAATTTTCAATGTGAGTCCTACTTGTATAGGGTTTAAGAACATCCAGATGTAAACAACATTATCTTTGTAGGCATCGCTACCCACAAATAGACCGATCTAATAGACCCTCAAAATATTTGAGAAAACATTTGGAGTTACAAAATCTTTTGATGCAAAAACGAAAACTCAAAGCCTACAAGCTGTAGCAATGAATACATAAAGAGAGACACGCACATAATTACAAATCTTTATCTTACAAATGCTAGAATGGGTGGATGCCTAAAAATGCTTTTCTCCATCAATCCAAGCTTCTCATTAATCCAAGCTTTACAACCATTGATCAAAATCTTAGACAATCTTAGCCCTTGGATTTATCTTGATAATCGCCAATCTCTCTCTTTTTACTTGGTACATTAAGTCTCAGATTCGATTCTCCCCTCCCTCATTGTATTGTACTCTTTACTGGACATATTAGGTCTCAAGTTTTATTCGCCCCTCCCTCATTGTATTGGATTGCCCTTTGTGACTCATACAGACCAAAACGTTTTTGATTTCCACCATTGTTATTAATATTTTGCATTTTTCAATACAAATATAAATTTGAGCATGTATTATTAGAGATAATAGAATAATAAATACAATTTTCATGATTATTTTCATTATTACTATTGTTGTTGTTGTCGTCATTGTCAATATCGGTAATGCTATCTTCCTCTTTGAATTTGATAACATAGTCGATATTAATTATGATCATCTAATTATCAAAGAGAGACTAGGAGATTATAATGGATATAAATTTTTTTATTATTTCATTATTATAGAATAAGTTCATATTTTAGAAGTTTCAACTTAAGGAAACTGAATTATAATTACTGAACAAGCCGTAAAACCTTATGTGACACCTTATTATTAACACATAATATAATATACACATTTATATAGAAATAATAAACATTTTTGATTTCCATGATTATTATTATTATTTTGTCTTTTTTGGATACAAATATACATAGAGCATGTATTACTAGAGATAATAGAAATATAAATATGATTTTCATAATTATTTCCATTATCACTATTGTTGTGGTTGTCGTCATTGTCATTATCATCGTTGTTATCTTTCTCTTTGAATTTGATAACATAGTCAATATTAATTATGATCATATATATGTAAGGATTGTGCTAAAAAATTACATATTGTAAGCATAATATAGCATACTGCAAGGGTTGAACGTGAAATATAAAAAAAATTAAAAATAAAACACGATCATCATATTAGGCCCGTGAAGCTGAATTTCTTTCACATTTAATATAATCTATTTAACAGAAGAAAATAAACGAAATATTTTTCTTTTTCTTTCAAAGCATACATATCTTATAATTATATTTAATTCATATAAATCTTTAAAGTATAATTAATATTTTAACGTTTCAAACAAATTGACCAAAATCTAATCTATTTAACGCATAAGAAAAACCGAAATAATTTTTGTTTTCTTTTTTAAACCATACAAATCCAATAATCAAATTCTCTTCATAAAATACCCAAAATTATAATTAATCTTTTACCGTTTAAAATAAAATGTCCCAAATCGTCATAATACTTTAAACTAAGAAATATCTCAACTCATAAATCTGAACTCAATCCATTTCTTACAAGACAATATAAAGACATTGGAAGTTTATATCAAAACCCATGAAACTATTAAGTTGACCTAAAAACCAAATGTACAAACTATGAATACATAATTATATTAGCACCCCCTCATGAACCACTTTAAATAGCCAAAAAAGTTATATAATAGCATAACTATAATGTTCAAATTATTTTCGTTGAAAGACAAATTTTATTTGTGTTACATGCAAAACTAAAACTAAACCGACTTTAAAATAGTTTCTACCCAACTTCACTAGAGAATTAACTGCTTCATAAATTTTTACTCACCAACAAGAAGAGGATATGGACTTTTTGTCATTGACGTCATAAATTGACTTATCACCATCCTATTTAGCATGCTTTGTAACAAATTCACTATCTATTGTCTCCATCATACTTATATAGACTTTTTTCACAATTATATAGTTTTCAAATATTAATCTCATTAATTATGCACGAAGTGTTTGTATACTTAACTTTTTCATTGAGTTTTTCCATTATCTCCTCTAAATTATAATATTAATCATGTCTACCATAACTATTCGTTTATTATTTCGATAATATATCTACAAAATATTTATTTGAACATACTCCGTGCAAAGCACGGGTCCAGACTAGTAACAATAAGTTATCTAATGACCACTACAACCAAAAGAAAAAAAAACTACCAGTACAAACAAGTGTTGCAAACACATGATAAGTGCTAACTACGACGCACGAAAAGTTAAAAAAAAATAGAACCACGCACTAGCTGTTCATGTTCCCTTGATCAGGATCCAAGAAGGACAAGTAACCTACTACCTAAAGTCTATAACCTTTATCCTATACCTCCATAACCTCCTATCTTGAGTCATATCCTCAGTTAATCTTAAAGTCCTCAAGTGTTAATCCTAAAGTCCTCAAAATCGTGTCTAATCACTTCGTTTCAAATCTTCTTAAGCATGCCTCGACCTCTTCTACATTTCGGAAGAACAATCCTCTCACATCTCCTCACTGGTACATTCATACTCCTCATCCTGACATAATCAAACCATCTACGTTCAACATCTCTCATCTTATCCTCTATGGGTGTTGCTCCTAGTTTGTCCCTAATCACTTTATGTTTGATCCTATCTAATCTCATGTGGCCACACATCTAACAAAGTATCCCCATCTCTGCAACCCTCATCCTCTGAGCTTGATACTTCTTGATAGGTCAACACTCGGCTTCATGCAATAATGCCAATCTAACAGCCATACAATAAATTCTCCCCTTCAATCTTAGCTGCAGGGTCATCTTGTCGCACAATACTCTGATGCATTCTTCTATTTTTGCTATCTTGTGTTTATTCGTTGATTAATGTCCTCGTCAATATTCCTTTTTCTTGAAATGGTTTAGCCTGGATAGCTAAATTTCACAACCCTTGGTATTACCAGACCCACAATGGTCACATCGTCCTCCACACCACCTTCCCCGTCACTAAATTGACATTGTAAGTATTTCAGTCTAAAACATTTAGCCTCTAGGATATTTCTCCACGGGTCCAACTTTTTGTTATAACTAGGGGTGTGCAAAACTGGTTAAACGGGGTTTCGGTTAACCGAAAATAGGTTAACCGGTTTTTCTGTTCAAAAAAATTCCGAACTGTAACCGAGCCGAAAATTCCGATTAACCATTTTTCGATTAACCGAAAATTTCGGTTTGTCCAAAACCCGAGCCGTAACCAAACTGAAAAGGTCGGTTAACCGGTTTTTCGGTTCGGTTAATCGATTTTTCGGTTCGGTTATCGGCTAACCGTTCAAAAATAATAAAAAACGTATACTTTCTTACCTAAATTTTTCATTTTTTATGTTAATTTTTTTTTATAAAAATTAAAATTTGGTTAACATTTATAAATAATTTAAAAAGTGCACTTTCAATTACCTAAGTTTTTACATTTTTTAAAAAAACAAAATTATTTTTGGTTCGGTTAACCAAATTATCAAATCGTCCAAACCGTAACCGAACTGTAAATAGATAATTTGTTTCGATTCGGTTAACCAAACCGATTTTTTAAAAAAATTAATTCAATTAATCAATTTTTCGGTTCGATTTTTTTGATTTTTTGGTTCAGTTTCCGGTTTCAGGTTTTTTTGCACACACTACTTATAACCCCCTCACTACACTCATTGATAAAAACTATTATGTCCGCAAATAGCATACACCAATGGGCAGTGACGGATCTAAAGTTTCAGATCAGGGGTGTCCACCTATAATTGTTCATCACCATCTGTACTATAAAATAGCACAATACTAGACCACAAACCAATTGCAAGAACACCTAACAACTAGCCAATTAATCAAGCAATTTCAGTAATTAATCTCAATAAACAGAAAAGAAGCAAGTAATTGGCCAATTGAGAAGCAAATAAGGAAACTCAAGATTTCAAGCGTAAAAGGATAGTGGGGTTGAGGCAAAATTTCAAGTGTAAATCACCAAATTATTAACTAATAGCCAAATAATTTCACTAATTAATCTCTATTTACACAGCATAAATTGAGAAGCAAAAAATTAGAAGTAATTCTAGAAAAAAAAATGTAATTGTTAAAATTGTAACCCTGACTTGCACTGGTTAGTGCTTCGACAACATCCACTGCATCGATGGACGGTGTGAGCACTGCAGTCGCTTGTTGAGTTAAAAATACCGCAAGTGCACGGTGCCAATTGTAGTTAGCAACGGTAGGTACGAGTCGTATTCCACAGGGAGTTGGGTTTCAAGTATCAAAGCTTGCCCAAGCGTATCAATCTAGGCTAGAGAGAGAGTGAAGGAAGAACGACTAAACTACTAAAACAAATAAACAAAAAGGGACTTGGGTTTATGATTTCACCAAGTGATGAACCAGATAATCAAGACGAGTCGTAACCTACCCAAACCACACTGCGAACTAGAGATGATCGGTTACACTATCAAAGACCACTCAAGCCCTCTCTCAAGGGTCACGAGCTAGTCTAATTAGCCTAACCACTTATTTTCATCGGGTTAACCCAATTAGACCACAAAATTAGGAACCCTCGGACCTAGCTCGGATCAAGTACTATTTTCATGTCCCGAACTCAACTATTCCATCTCCCACACTCGCTAATTGAACTCACCTCTCAGCATAAGTCAATCGCCCAAAAATATGGATGAAAGCTCTCTCAAGCATTTCATCGAACACTTGGCGGGCGTGAAGGAAAACTCTAAATTCTAGGCATAGATTGGGTATGGTTATGCCAAATACAAGATTAATTAGCCATCAAGAGGCTAATCACAATCTAAATCAACACAAACTAACAACTAAACATCAACAAAACATAAAAACCCAAATTCAAACCTAAACTAACAAATAAGAAAGCGAACATAAACAAGAAAGAAAAGACATGAAGCTAAACAAATCTATCACCTAATAAAAACTAAACAAAACAAATACAAGAATTAAAACTAACAAAACATAAACAAGAACAACATATAAACTAAAGAGATAAAAGGGGAGAAAACTTAGTCTTGAATTGATGAATGAACTTGAAATCCAAAGGTTGAATTCAAGATTACAATCTTCAATCCTAAACTTAGCCTCCTCTTGATGTTTTATTTGCTAGAACCTAAACTAAAACTAGTCTAAAATCGCTAGAGAGAACCTCGAGCGACCCCCCAACAAAAACTCCCGAAATGGACTTTAAATAGAAAAGCGCGAGACCGAACGACAACAAAAGGGGGGCCCGGCCATGCCACGTGGCACGGGGTGGCCGTGCCACCTTGTTGGCCGGCTGGCTCTGTTTTCCGTATTTTCGCCTGTTTTGATCCTTTTTCGCGGTATTTGCTTGGTTCAACTTATTACCTACAAGAATAAACAAAGCAAGTAAAAATCTCAAAGAATACTGAATAAAATAAAAAAACTCTAAAGATTATATTATTATACGAGCTAAAATTAGGTGAAAAAGGCATATATAATGCGACAAATTATCGCCTAACATCGCTCACTATCATGCTAGTGGATTAGGAACATCATGTATAGTATAAGAGAGAAGACTCGATGGAGAACAATGGATGGAGAGAAGTTGTCATGTGTAGGTGAAAGTTTTCATGCAATATAATCATTGGGTTTTATGAAAAAGAACATAAAATAGAATAAAAAAGTAAAGGAAAAAATAAAGAGTGAAACCCCAAGGAAGAAGGAAGACATTCAATTAAAAATAGTGAACTCAAAGCACAGGCCATATTCTAACTCCCAACCATTCCATTCTAAATGGTCCTGTATCTATCTGCCATCACAAAATGAGTAAATTACAATGGCCACAATAGCACAATTGGGTGTATTTGCATTCCACAGCTACAAAGCCTACAAGTAAAACTTTGTTTCCTCCTTAGGAGGTTTGAGTTTGGCTCCTGCAAGCTATAACAGATGGGTGTTGAGGCATCAAACGTGGTCCATAGAGGAAAGGTAGTGAGAAGGGATAGGGAAGGTTGAAGAAGACTTGAGGAATGAAGATTGAGGAAGCAACACTTAGTCTCAGCATCTCAGAATATGGGTCTTCATTATTAATTTTTTCTTTAAAAAATAAATGAATTCTAAGAAGCTCAAATCGGGCCATGTATAAGAACTTCAGCACAACACCGGTCCATCAAAGAATGCCCAAATTAGCAACCCTCCTAAGTCCAGCAATAAGCAATCTAAAATTTGTAGGGCTTTTTTAGGGGTGTCCACCCATACTATATTCAAAACCTTCAAATAAGCTAATCAGAGACTTTTTTAGATTAGGGGTGTCCATGGACACCCCTCCCTTAGCCCAAGATCCGCCCTTACATCATGGTACCTCTTCAAGTCTACAACTACATTTTCTTCTTTTAATTTATGTATTTAGTTGTTTTTCCACAAGTCCAAATTTTTGTTATAACCCCCTAATTTTGTATCAACTCCTTCTCCTTCTTCTTGTCTAGTTTGTTAAGGCTGTTACTAACCAAATTATAGCTAGTAATAAGCCCTTTTTATTTTGATTTGTTCAGTTGGTTTTAATTTTTAGTGGTACTGTTTGGTTTATTCTAATAAATTTTCTCTCATTGTGAGAGTTAGAGTTTCCCTTTATGGGGTTTGTTTCTCACCTTTTGTACGACTTATTTCTCTTGCTTATTTGTGCAAGTTTCATCAGGTTGTCAAGTTCGTTAAAGAGTATTTTTCTTATTGATAAATTTGTTTCATTGGGTTAGATTAAGAATGATTGAGCAATGGAAGTTCATATAAGTAGATCAAGATGGTGTTTCTTCCAGGTTAGATATGTTATATCATACTTTCAGACACACTTGTTTTACCAAGTTTTGCAATAGCTCACCTCGTTTGGGAAAGACAAACTGAAAGTCGAAGAATGCGGTTTGTGGTCATAATGATGTTGCTAGTATAGAGTTGGTTGAAAGTATATTTACAATTAACTTTGTCGAAATAGAGACCTATTTTAATATGGTAGATTTGTTCTTGTTATAAATTTATCAATCTAGTGTTAATTTTCTTTTTTACGTAATTATTTTAATTTTAGTTTTTTCTATTGAAAAGAAATATTACATGTAGTGTAAACTCACTGTATGACCATTGGAGTAGCTAGATAATGGAAAGTACAAACATATTATATTGCGAGCATGTTCTTTTCGTTGAAAAATTGTAGGTGTGGAATGGTTGAGAGTCAAAAAGGGGGGAGGAGTGGGTGTGAGTGAGTAGAAGTGGTTTGTTCAATGTGAGAGTGGAATGAGTGAGAAAAAGTGGGGAGGAATAGGAAGGAGTTGAATAAAATAGGAGAGTTGATGTAAGTTGCGAAATCTATTTTTTAATGTAATTTTTTACTTGTGATAGTAGTTACTGATGATAAAAAAAAATTTAGACTGAAAAAAATATTTTGTTGTGTTGATTCGGGTACGAAATATTGTTTCGTGACTGTTGTTACCCCAGAAAAATTGTAATTTTCGTTATTCGTAAAACAAATTGCAAATGTATTTTTTTTCACATATTAACCAAATATGAACAATGAAAAAAATATACATATGTTGATCAGGTCCTGTTCATTTCGTTGGCAAATCCAAACTTGCTAACCTCAACTAACTTCAATCCATTTCAACCCACTTCACGAACTTCAACCCACTTCCTATTATTTTAACCAACGTCTACCTATCATACAAAAAAAAATCAATTCATTTCAACATACTTAATCAACTTCAACCCACTTCAAAAAAAATAAAAAAATACACTTCAACCCACTTATACCATCTCAACCAACTTCATCTATATATATTTACCAACCCATATTTCCCAATGAAAAGAACATACCCTTAGTACACGGAAAACAATCATCTGCAATTTATGTGAAGAATTTTCAATGTTTTGTTACTAACGCACACAGAAAAAATATCTACTCAAAATATACGTACAATACATCAGCACTTTTCATCACCGATTATAAAAAAGCCAAAAAAATTTACACATTCCTGTTGGACACGTTTTTATGTGGCCTGAGTTATCATTTATCTAATTAA
>JACYFF010031956.1:2926133-2941880 GCA_017589665.1 Selenicereus undatus | reverse complement strand
ACCCCCATGATACGATACAAGGGATAATCAGCTAAAAATTATTTAAAAAATAAACTGAAGCTTAATTAAATATCAGTGAAGATAAGATTGTCTACTACTGAATCTCTCTAGACCGGCAAAAGAAGATCCACACCACGTGAAGGCTACTTCCCTAGGCTTAACTCAGCAGGCTAGCCCAGTAGCCCAACATCCTCTCTCCTCATGATCTTCACCACCATATTGTCGTCAACCTAAACAACCTTTCCCCATTCCCTTCCAACCCCTTCAATGAAACTGCTGGCATTGATGATAAAGCCAAAGCCAACAAAATCGATAGATCAGGAGGTGGACAATAACCATTTGAGTGGCAAATAACTAAAAAATTAACTGTTATAACAAATAGTTGTTTAGGTAATTGATAGTTAATTAAGTAGCAAATAACTATTGATCATTATTGATAGATGTTGAATAACTAGAAGTTATAACAAAAAAATATGATAAAATGCTGACGAGTGATCAATTTGTGACGCTCATGCGGTAGGGCATATGGAGGCATGGTGGAGGATTAGTGTGGGGGGCAAGAGACAGAGGGAGCCCTAATTACCTTGAAAGTATCAAACGACAAATGAAAAGCAATCAGGAGCGCTCCGTGTTACAGATAAGAGTCCCACATTAGAAAAGTGATGAAAGGATTTTCAGTTTATAAGCAATGACGCTGTATACCCCATCAGACTGGTTTTTTGGAGAGATGATAATGACCCTGTGACAAGTGGTATTAGAGCCAGTTCAAACCCGACTTTGATATCTTGTCAAGCGCTCCGATCAACGAGTTAGGCAGGGGCCCCATCTGTGACGAGGACATAACATGATTGGATGAGGGAGAGTGTTATGATTGGATGAGGGAGAGTGTTATAGATAAATAAGAGTCTCATCGGAAAAGTGATGGGAGGGTCATAAGTTTATAAGTGGTGGCGCTGCACACCCTATCAGATTGCCCTTTTGGGGAGAGGGTAATGGCCTCATGAAATCCGGCACAACATCTCCAAGCAATTAGAAGGGGATGGTCAATCACAACTTCATTGCTTTTCTTATTGTTCTTATTATCATTATTATTGCTAAAATTGAAATTTAGGATCCAAAAGTATATTTCATAAAATCTCAATGAATTTATAAATTACTTTTGAAAATTATAGGCCCCCTAAATCATTTGGAGATGTCATCAGTCAATTTTCACAAAGGTAAAAGGATAAATATCAAAAAAGGTGCATGTCCTTGTAAAGGAACACCCAACTACGTTCTCCGCCAAGATTCATCTAAGAGTTGACGAGAAGCATAAATAAGTCGAGTATAAATCGGTAGAAGAACGCCCAAATTTAGATAACCAGGCTATTGTTATGTTTACCTTTTTAAATACACGTTTAGTGATAATTTAAATATCTATTTTTTTCATATAAGAATATTATTGATGATATTACGAATCGGGCACGATATTTTAATCTTTTCTTGTAAAGTTGAGGGAGTTATCTTGTTATCGAAGTCCTCAGTCAATTAGTAAACTGTAAACCTACAAGCAAATTTTTCTAAAGATATTCCAAAGGGGAGAAAAACCGGTGGGAACGAAATTGAAATATTTCAAGGAAAGTGGCGAAAAGAAAAGGAAAAAGCAACTTATAAAAAACCCTAAAACCCTCTTTGATGAATTTAATTCCCCCCCTTTTCATTCTTCCTCGTTAATGCTTCTCGACTGCACTTGTTCATCCCCCCTCACTCCTCCAGAGTAGGTCGGAGTAGATATCCTGGCCCTGTTCTTCACTCCAAAAAATTTGTCTTTTTTCTCTGTTGTTTTGCCCTTTTCACAAATCTCATTCTCATGGACCCCCGCGGCCCACCAGCGCCGCCCCCCCACCACCAACACCACCACCAGTTTCACCACCAGCCACCGCCGGGGATGATGATGCATCACCACGCAAATTCTGGGTACCCCACAACAATGGCAGCAGCAACAAACTTGCCCAACTCATCAAACCCCCAAATGATGAGTTCCAATTCCTCAGCTTCTATGCTCCAACAACAACAACACAACAACAACAACAATCGGTTCCCTTTCAACTCACCAGTGGTGACAACCACCCAATCTCCAGCTCCTTCAAAACCCGGCCTTGAAACCCTTAATTCAGCTTATTCTGGGGAGGAATCATCTGGGTTGAGACCATCTGCATCTGGGTTAGGCATTGATTCACAGAAGAAGAAAAGGGGAAGACCCAGAAAGTATTCTCCAGATGGTGGGGGTAGTAACATTGCTTTGGGTTTGGCTCCTACCCCTATTTCCTCCCCAGTTGGCGGAACTGGCTGCGGCGGCAGCGGTGGCGGGGATTCTGGTGGAGCCGCCACATCCTCCGATAAGAAGAACCGGGGGCGACCCCCAAGTTCTAGCAAGCTGCAATTGGATGCATTAGGTGGGTCCGTGTGATTTTGGTTTACATTAATTGATTATTTTCCCTGTCATGATTTTGATTACGGTCTGATCCTTCTTGCTCGTGGGCAGGTAACTGTGGGGTTGGTTTTACGCCGCACGTTATCTTGGTGGACGCTGGGGAGGTATGTGTCACACTTTATGAATGGTAATTTTTGGGTGGATTCATGCAATCAAGAAGCCTACTTCATATCTATCTACTTAATTTATGCTTGCCCAAGTTTATGCTTGTCCAGAATTACTGTTATATATGTGCGTAATTCATTCTGGCCATCCTTTTGCTCGTGTGCAATGTAGAATTGTGTGAATGGAGGAAAGTGTGACACCTCTAAACTCTTTGAAGCCATAGTTATTGTATTGTAGGTTTATCAAATATGAATATTTGACTATGACTTATTTGAGAAATTATAAATTTCTGCAATTGATGTTAACATGGTGAGCTATGAAGTTAATGCTGTATGAATTGTGTTTTCATTTGAATGGTGAGTTGAACATCAGATCATGTGTATATTTGTTCTGATGAGTTAAGGTCATGTTTATGTTAATCTTTTTCTAAGGTCTTTTTGTGTATGCTTGTGAAGATGTGAGAAAGATTCTGACTTGCTTTTCTTGTTTGGCTAGTGTGCAGTACTTGAAATTGTTGTGGGATCACATGGTTGGGTTGGTCTTTTCCTTTATTTGTGGAGACCTTTGCTTTGTTCATTTGAAGTGCTTATGGGATTGTTAACGTGCTGTCTACTCTTTTATGTAGTGAGCCATTCCTGTAGCCATGTTTTGTATAGCAGAAGTCCTTGTTCAGCTGCTCTTTTATCTTTTGATTCTTATTCTGAGTGGTTCTTGGGTTTACAGGATATAGCATCAAAGATCATGGCCTTTTCTAAAGATGGACCACGAACAGTATGTGTGCTTTCTGCAAATGGTTCCATCTGCAATGTGAGCCTTCGGCAGCCTGCAATGTCAGGTGGTGTTGTGAACTATGAGGTATGTGTTGAGCCACAATTATGTTTCTACTTACTATTGTGCTCGGTTTTCCATGTTGTATGGTACATTCTAGATCACTTCTAATTTTGAGAAGCATATGTTGTTGCGTTTTATGAAGCTGTTTTCATCTTAAACTTTGGCAGTTTGATGTGTTTGTGTAACTGTTGCTTGACATCACCAATATGTGTTTTCTATAATGAATTGACCAATTTGTAAGGAACCAAGACTTCAATATGTAGAATACCTTTGCATTTACCTGGGTTTGACTGTATCGCTGGAGACTTCATCTGGTCAGACTTGGTTTGAGTTGACCTTAGTTTTTCCTTTCATCTCGCTCCCCGCAGATAACCGGAGGTAATCCGGCTGGTTAATTATGGAATTTCTATTTCTGGAATACCCAGGAAGTTTAATTAACCTTTTTGTGGAGTGCCTTTGCACATTCTAGGGAAAGATATAGGTTGTCAATTTCACTATGATATGTCTTTTATCTATATGCTGTCCAATACATGTCCTTGTGATTCCAGTGATTGGTGGATGTAGTTCCTGAATGCCTGCAATGTGTAAGATGCCTTTCTGTTTGGGTTTTCCGCTCTGAGTCATCCTTGGTCAATCTTCTATCTTTGATAGACTAAACTTGCTACTTGGTTTCCTCTGAGGATACCTCTTTCCTACAGTTGACTTTGTCCTCGGATTTGTTTCCTGTTACAAGGGGAAGCCTGCCCAAAGGGGGAGGAAATGGTTCGAAATGTCAAAAATATCTCTATTTCCATAGTGTTTTACAATTCACCATTTCACTACTATGTGTGCATGAAGGTGTTTCTCCTGTAACTCTGCAACTTAGAAGCAATGCTCTCCAGTATAGCAAAAAACATCCTATTTTGCAATGACTTTAATAGTCATCCTGATTGCCCTTCTCAGATCTAGAAATAAATCTTTGACCGGAACTTTCTTACAAAATGCAATTGATGTGAAGTTTTGGAATTTTGAGAACTAACATACGTGATTATTGTCATAAGTTGTGTGAACACAGAGGGGATAGGGGAAGGTCATCAGATGGAAGTTTCAAATGTCTTCTGACGACTAATTAGATTATGCTTTATCGTAAGCCTTACAATCACTCTTGAAAAATTAAATCATATACAATACTTACATGTTTGAAAGAATGAACTGTGGAGTTTTCTTCTTGGTTATTCGGTGCTGTGACCCCAATGAAAAGGCAGAACATTGAAGGTCTTTTCTTTTCATCTTTAAATTTTTCTTGGTCTGATTTAGCTCGATTCATTTCCTGTAAGAATGTAGATTCGCAGTTTTTTTTTCTTTGGAGGAAAACAAACTTAGAACCTGTCATTATTGGGTAGTGGCAGAACCGTAGTTTTAAAAGGTACGAGGCCCACTAAGGTGCATAGGGTTACAAAGCACAAGGCGTGAGGCGAAGACACACGCAACATGGATGCAAGGTGCACTTCTTTGCAAAAAAAATTATTTAAAAGTCTTTAACATTTTGCAAAGCCGATTCTGTAGAAACAAGTTAGATAAATGTATTAAAAAATGGTTAGACAAGATATGTTATCATCGTAGTTCCCCAATGCTCCCACTTACCATGCAAGCATAACTCACCTTTTAGCTCCCAAAGAGAGAAAATAAGAAAAAAGGTAAAGGCAAGGCTAAGAAAAAGAAGAAAAAAGGGGAAGATATAGCCTTGCATCTTGAGGCGCACCTCATCCCCTCAGAGGCGGTGACCTAGTAGCCTCACACCGAGGCGGGATGAGGCAGTGACCTAATAGCCTCACGCCGAGGCGTGCCTAGGCATGGCTCAGGCGGGCTTTTTTAAACTGAGGGCAGAATAAAATAGTATATGTGGCCAATGGGTAAGAACCAAATTAGTGTCATTAATGGATGAAATTGGAGTAGTATCAGCAGGATTATATGCCTCTTTGTACTTTGTAGAATTCGTGTAACTATGTTGTGGTCTTGTATACCTCTTACATTAGTTCTTCCGCTTGCCACCTGATACCTCTAGTTGAGCTCAATGGAGATTGCTATGAACAGAGGTTGGCTTTGCCAACCGTAGAGAAAATCTGGCAATGGCTGTAGTAGATGTAAATCAGAAGTTTCCTCTTTGTTTTAAGAACAGAGTTCTTTCAGGTTAGTTCCTCAAATATAAGTATCTAAGTCGCTCATGAATCCTGCTTTGTCCGGGCCATTTGACCAGTCTTAAGAACTCATATGGACTATTTTTTTGGTCCTTAGTTCTAAGATTTGCATGTTCTATCTCCCAGATAAGTGGTGGATTTTGACGTGATATAGCATCAACGCCCGGTCTAACACTATAGTTTCAGGGCACTTTTGCTTTCACTTTCTAGTTTTAGAACAATTTCTACTGCATATAAATTCTTTCATAACCCACCATGTAGAATAGGTTCTGAGGCTTGGATGCCCTATCCTTCACTTTCCTCTTTAGTGTTAGAATAGTTTCCCTGCATATAAATTCTTCACAACCCACTATGTAGAGTGTATGCTCATCCAATAAGCTTATAGAATGATTCAAACTGTTGTTATCAAGGCTTACTTCTTGTGCATTCAGCTAATTGTCAGACTCTCAACAGATGACAGCTTCATGACTTGGGTTAACCTTGTTACTTCTGTAACATGAGTGCTTTTCCATAAGTCTTATATATTGTGTGTAAGCACCTTAAGCTGCATATCTTGAGATCCTTTTATTGCTTGCGGTATATGCACATTTCCTTGTTCTCTTACCGTGAGGTTTTGCACCACTTGTGTTGCAGGGACGATTTGAGATCATTTCTCTTTCAGGTTCATTTCTGTTCTCAGAAAATAGTGGTCAAGTCAGATCAGGAGGATTGAGCGTGTCATTGGCGGGGTCAGATGGTCGTGTGTTAGGTGGTGGCGTTGCTGGAATGCTCATGGCAGCAACTCCTGTTCAGGTACACACATACTCCTCCCCCCCCCCCCAATCCGTCTGCTATGAGTTTTTGACATGGCCACTTGAAGACGTATTGAGCTCGATCATTTTCTATAAATTTTGTCTTGGGATCCTGCTTCATATTGCTGGATTTTTCGATTAGTTCACATTGCTAACTCTGAAATTGGTCCCTAGATCATCGTGGGCAGCTTCATTGCAGATGGGAAAAAGCCAAAGTACATGCCATCGGTACCTCAGTCTCATATGTTGAGCTTTTCTGCTCCACCACTACAAGCTGCTGGAAGCCCACGCTCAGATGAGGAGTCAAGCGAGGGGTCTGAAGAAAACGGTAGTAACAACCATATTGACCGGGCCATGGTTTGCTACGGAAACTCTAACCATCCCATTCACAATATGCAAATGTACAACCCCATGGGCTGGCCTAACTCCACTTCGAAAATGCTTCAAAATTAGTTCACACATCTTGTTGGATGGCAAGCTGATTTTCACAGTGTTTTAGAGGGTGATTTCTGGCTCTAACTGGCAGGGTTGAAAGGTTATATTCTAAGTAGCATTCTCTGTCCTCTTTTGCCTTCTTCCTCCCTTTGCCCCCTTTTGTGCTAGACGTAGGTTGTTGGGAATGCCACCCACATTCTGAAAGCCAAGGTGTTTAGGCCCTCTTGGCATTGGCTGCACATATTTGTCGGGGTTTGAGATCAAATGTGGGCCTTCTAGCCGGTGCTTATAGATCCTCAGACGGACTACTTGTAGGAGTCACTTGTGTGTTATCTACTGGATTTGAGGATTGAATTTGATATATATGACAGGATGTTGGGTGTTCTGTGGAAGATTACGGGCTTATGGTGTAATTTATTTGTTTGTTTTCTCTGGGCTTAGAACCACTATTATCGATTTAGTTTGCACCTGGCCTGTTCTGAGGTAAGGTTGCTTACGTCTAAGCACTTCCCTGTTATGACTTTTTGTCAAGTTTGACATTGGGAGTGAATTGTATTTGTTGGGAAATTCGAAAATGCCATTGATTAATACTGGAAATTAGATCGAGAGGTCGAAAATGTCGAAAATGTTGAGCATGTCTGGATGAATCAATGAAACATTGTAAGTGCAACGAATTATTACATATTGGTATGTGGTGATGAGAAAATATTTGTCTAGCTGTCTGGACTGCGGAATTTTTCAGTTCTGACGCGTTTTGGAAGTTTAGCCGTCCTAGATTTTTCGCCCCCTCGTACCAAAAGCTCTGTATGTTTGGAAAGCTCTGAACAATGACACCATATCCAGAAACCTGTATCGAAAAACACCACTTGAGCAGGCAAAATTGCAAAATGGATGTCTCATGTCACTATGGAAGTTCATATTCTATGTTCTTGAATGAGCAATGAGGTTGGATCGGCTAGAAACCCCACCTATTTAAGGCCTGTTTGTTATAACATATTCAATTTAATATGTTCTTCTCTGCTTCAAACTGCTTAGTGGTGGCCCAACTTACTTTAATATGCTTCAATCTTCAATCGAATGCATAAATAGAGGAATACTAATTTTGTCGAGACCAATGAACATTGTGACAATCTTGGGTCATACAATGAGCAAAATAAGCAAGTAATGAATGAATGTAGGGGTGTCATAACCAATATGTTTCATCATCAATAAATAACCACCAGGTTTTTATATGTAACTTTTTCTTATAACAAACACGTTTATCTAGTTGCAAATGGTCATAAAAATTTTCTCCAGTTATGAAAAATATTATTAATTTGCATAACAATATTTGCAATTGCATTCAACTTATTTGTTGCAATATTTTTTTTTGAATATAAGCTAGGATTACAAAAATAAATATTATTACACAAAATCATTGAAATTGCTCCAAAATGCTCTAGAACATTCTAAAAGAATTAATCTGCTTTCAATCTGCTTCAATTTGCTTCAATCTCGTTTAATCAGTATGCTGTCATCTTTTTCAACCTACTCCAATCTGCTAATTGCTGGCCCATTTACTCTGATCTGTTTTCTGCTACTCCATTATACTCATAACGAACAAGCCTCATGTTTGAACTTGCGAAAATTTGAGGGAAGAAGGGTGTGATTCACTTTCGAGGGAAGATTTCTGTCCTTTTTGTAGCAGAAGACTTGATATATATTACTTGGCTAACATTCCTGTTTATTTTCTTCATTTGATTTCTCTCTACCAAATTTTGTCAGGTCTCAGGTTCTTTTAATTCATTTACAGTGACTGCATTCATTAAAAACAATAGAGTTAAGACTTCTTGTATAAAAGAGAAGTAGAGAACGTATGAAAACTCTAAGAAAGATTTGAAAACTTTTAATATTCTTTCCACTTAGGTCCTATTCTTTTCGCGGGGGAGGAATTCAAAGATTGTGTAAAGAAAGAAGTATTGATATGTAGAGGTGAGGATTGCGAATGAGTAGGAATGAATGTTATTTATCTTTTAAGAGGTGGAAACGACTAAAAAAGAGAGTGAATGAGTGCAGAGCTAAGATTTACCCACGACTAGAGCCTAGGATGACCGGTGCAGTAAGTCACGTTGGTATCACAGAAACCTGTCGATGGCAAGACTAGAAAGTAGAGAACTGCTCGGATTATAAGTAGAAGCAGTAATTTCTTAGAATCCAGTCAATCCACCGTCTATATATGAGTGTAGTTGAGTTTCAAAACGTGAAGTACGCAAGAAGGACAAAGCTGTTATTACAAAGTCTCTTTAGTTCCTTGCTATCTGGTTTGTACACTATTTTTTTCTGACAAATATATACAGTTGTGCTCTGTTTATCAGAACACTCAAGCTTTCTATTGAACTATGTATGCTGGATGCTGCTATAAGAGGCTCTGCTATATTATCATACAATTTCGCTCCGTTAAGGTGAATGCCAAGCCAAGCAGCACTTTACAAGGCATTGTTCCTGCTGGAGTCTGTCCTTTCTGATTTCAGCTGCTGGATTCTCTGGCGTAATCTGCGCCTGTGATCGTGAATCTTCCACAAGCCATGGCCCAGGACAACTGCAGAGTAGATTCCATGGGTGATGATGGGCGCAAGGATATTGTTCGTCTGATAGGAAATAACCAACACAAAAGGTAACTGTTACGGAATTGTTCTATACTTCTGTTTCTGTGATGCAGTCAATAGTCCCACAAAGAAAAGTATCGAATTGGGAGAGACTCAGACAACTTACTTGAATCAACTCGAAGCCGAGGTAAAGGGCCAAAATTCCTTCTAGGAGGGGTGAGTAGATTCTTTTCATTTGCCTCCGCTCATACCATGCTGCATCATCAAGGAAAAAGTCAATACATAGCTTCTGGGACAAAATGTCAAATTTGACCCCCCCCCCCCCCCCAAAACAAAAAACCAACCAGCAAAGAGCTTCTTCAACTCCTCGCGTGCTGAGCGAGATCGCAGAACAGGTGCCACCACATACGTAGGATCTGAAATAAACAGCAGCAACTTCTATGATTACAGTTGAGCAGGATATCACAAAATTCAGCTTGCTTAAAGAAAAGTCGGTGAATAAGTCACCTTTAGGTGAGGCAGCTATGTAATACAGAGAGCCAGTGAGGGCAGCTGTAATGAAGGCTGCAAATGCCTGGGCAAAGGGTACAAATGGAGGCAGCACACCAGCCTACAAATTCCATGTTCCGCAAATTACCAGTAAGAAGCTGTTTTGCTATATTTTTATAACAAGGAAAGGGTCAGGGGAACATGTCATTTACCAGCGCTGCCATCCCCCGAGCCTCTGTCGCCAAGGACCCGCTCCTCAGGAATATATCAGCCAGAGCTCCCTGAAATGCCACAGGAAATTTAAGATACACGTTCCAACAGTAAATAGATGCTAATTTTGAACGCTATGCTATGGAATTTTTTGAGGAACATCACCTAAGACAACAGTCGAAATCAAAGATATATGTTGATTGTTGAACCCTTAATAATATAAGGACACGCAACCATTCTTAATCATGGGAAACATTATCTTGTACCGGTTTTGTCACGTAGGATGCGTACAGAATGAAGTAATACAGCCTATGTGACAAACCCAGAAAAAGGTACAATTTCCCTTGAATGATTAACATTAAAGACAGGGTCAACAGTTGCTGCGAATCTGTTGTACCACAGCAGAAAATATAGTAATTGAGACTTGACTTAGACACGGCTTAATTCATGTGCTGATGTTTTCACGTGGTTTTGACATGTCTTTTGAAAACCCACGGATGGGTTATGATAGGATTACCCAGAAGAACAGTTATTCACGGCCTTATATGAGAGAGACGTCTAACCTGGACAGCAGCCCGGTAGAAGAGCTCCTCTCCAACTGAGCTTGCAGCAACAATGAGTATAAACTACCAAATTGACCAAAAAATTGTCAAACTATTGTCATCTAATTGACAGTTTTTTCAGTCTGTAAGGAGTTACAAGTATCTACCTGCCATGGTGACATCCCATAGAAGAAGCTTCGCAGCTCCTCATCTTCCACATCTCTTATCGCACGAGCATGGGGTGATAACTTCACCACCTCATCCTGTAGCCAGTAAATACAGGCCATCAGAAATAAATACAGAACAGATACAGCTTGAAGAATATAAACTTCTCCAAAGCAATTCACCGGTCATATGAAGTTATATAATATGATCAACCTCCAAGAAGAGTTGGAACACATACATCTAATATAAAGAGAAGAGCCATGATAGGGAGAGTTGCATATCCAAGTCCCACAATGATGGCATCAAATGTTGGCTGGAAACCACCAGAACTGTCTATTCCTGTGAGCGAGCATATGAGCCTCCCAGCAAGAGCCATAGCACCATAAATGCCTATTTCCACATAACAACCAATCATAAGTACATCCAAACATAACAACCAATCATAAGTACATCCGAACGAGAGAGAGAGAGAGAGAGAGAGAGAGAGATTTCATTATAGAAAGGATACAGCCCGTAGTAAAAGAAGGAATTCAGTTGAAGATTCACATTGTAAGGGGCATTGAACAGCTGAACAATGAGCAAACATATAGGAACAACTCGAAAAAGGAGACTTGCGAACGTAATTCAATTTTTATCAATGCTATTACACCCTATGTGTGTCTCAAAGACGGAGCATACCTTTCCAACTTGGAAGTCATCAAAAGCAACAAGATCAAGAAAACCAACATAAAGAAGGCATCACCATAAAGCAATTCACAGGCAAAGGTAGTAACAGACACACAGAATCACAGTCCATAGATGCTAATTTTCTTCCCTACATCCCCATCCCTTCCCACTTTGGACTCTATAATCTTCCCTCTACTTTCTCTTTTTCCCAATCTTCGTTTTGCTTTTTTGGGGGGGGGGGTTGGGGTTATGATTGATATCCAGTGTTTTGCAACTCAAAATCACTCAAACCATAAGTCAAAAACCGACAAAAGCTAATAGTACACTTTTGCAACCATTTTAGGTAAAAAGATTGTATCCTCAAACCTTATCCCTCCTCACTGGCAGATACTACTACTTGTTACCATTCATTCAAACTATTCTTTCTGAACCAATGTACGAACCAGAAATGCACATAAAAAAGACGCAATTCCCATTACTAAGCTCATCAACCCATAAAAATTGAACATAAATCTGACCAAATGCATATGAACCCACCAAAAATTATCAAAGAAAAACAGCAACCCACAAATTCAAATGCGAAAAAAATTACCAATTCCATAACTAAGACGAACCACAGCCCCAATCTTATCCCAAACAGGAAACTCAGTTGCATCCCCAAAGCTCTGATTAAATGTGGTGACCTCCATAGCAGATCCCGTGAAACCTGCAGGACCACCACCGTCTGATCTATCTCTAGCACCATCAACTCTCTCTATCGTCGTCCTACCAGCTTCAGAAGTGCTCCGGTCTACCGACGCCCTCACAGATATCCCACACCCAATCCTCTTCTTCCTCGTAATCTTAGCCATTGATTTTGAAGGAAGAAGGTCGAAATACAACGACCCATGATTGTTACCTGCCTTAAACGACGTCGTAGGAGGGTGGGGAGCTCGGGAAATCAATGGCAGTGACTCCATTGATGGGTTCTTTGCTCTTCTTTGAAGAAAAAGGGGAGGGTTTAGAACAAGGGGAATTTGTGGTTGAGCATGGCCAACAGCTGACGATGATGGTATTAAGGACTTAGAAATGGGGCGGAAAATCTAAAACCAATGACGAGTTGTGACAGTTGTCTGTATGGAAATTCTTTGTGTTGTGGGTTTCTGTTCATGGTTTTAGTGTTGATGATTATGGTTTTGTTCAATTGTTTTTGACATCAGGATAATAATGGATTTTCTTCTTCTTTTTTTCTCTTGACTTATCTAAGGTAACCAATGAAGATTTGCCACGTAGAGATAATGGTGGTTTTTGATTGGGTGGGAGGATTACCGTAATTTCTCCTCCTCCAAAGGAAAACTTCAAAAAAATAATAATGGATTTTTTTTTTCTCTAACTAACTTTTGATTATATTTAAACGTGTGGCTCATTGCCCTGGTTTTAATTAGAGATTAAAAAGTCTATGACTTTTAAGTATTGGAAAACAATGGATGCTAATATATTTGTTTATTACGTAACTTTAGCATTAAATACTGATATAATTTTAAATCATAAGAAATTCTGTATACAGAGAAATTCATCCTAGCATTATTCAACTAACATAATTGAATATAATATAATGAATCTCTCCCTGACTTTATCTCGATTAAAAAGAGATCCATTCCTTATATAATTTATGCATCTTAATTGTGGGACTTAATTGAATAGTAAACTATTCCAAGATCTGTTCGTCAATATTGATAAACACTCATCAGCACTGATAATAAATTAGTCATATTTTCTTGCCATCTTGGCAACCCAAATCAACAGCCAATCATAGTTCATATTTATGATTTCATCCTTGATCAACACTTACCAACTTCGATCAACACTTACCAATGTTGATTACCAATAAGTTACCTACAATAACCCCAAAAGAAGTACTTACTGTTGAAAGGTGCGATGAGCGCTTGCTAATGAGTACCGATTGGCGCTGATTAGAAAATATAATTAAGTGTACTGAATGTTGATAATGATCATTTATAGTAAGTTGAAAAAAACTTGTCCTAAAACCAATGATTAGATTTAATTTTAGTGAATTAATAGACACTTATTTAGAGAATATTAGGGTCATTTTCTCATACTCCACTAAACTCCTTTAACTCATAAGAAATAGAAAATCTTGAGAAACATCATTTATTAATTTCGTTTGTCTGATCGTACAAATAAATAGTCACTTTCTGTAACGTGTGTTTGACAACAGGTGAACGGAATCTATGGTCAGAAGTAAGTGTTTTGACAAGAAAGTGATACTAGGATCTACGGATATTCTCCCAAATATTAGATCAAGAAACAACACGCGAATAGAAGACAAGCGATCAATATATTATCAATTAATTTTTTATTTGTATTCATTTAATTTTTTTTAATCAAGTATTCGTTTAAATTTTATATCTTTTACAAGTGTTGTAATACTTTAATCAATGAAATTTGTCCTTTGTCTATTTAAGAAAAAGAGATCAAACTATTTATAACTTTTCAAACAAACATGGAGAATTGAGGTTGTCTTATTGACGGACAAATCGGAAACAAAATCATAATACCACGAGTACTTTGCATTGCACTATAAGACTTAAATCACCATCATTTTTTTCCAATTAATAGTAAGAAACAAATCAAGATAATTCCAGACGATAAATACACAGATAATAGCTAAATACAAATACACAGCTTACAACCTAAAAAAGTAACCCTCTAAATCAACCACCCATCATTGTGTTCCAAGATTTTGTCACTCCATTTCCAGTACAGTCTGATGGAATAACGACCTAGTAGTTTATATTAACTTGATAACTATGTACAGCATAGCATTATAATATTTATTTTATTTCTAACCTATTTTTTTGGGATGAAACCAGGGTTAACACTAATCTCTATTTTAATTATTAGTAGAACATGTAATTATTTTACATAAGAGTTCCTCCATTTGCCTGTCTTCATCTTTTTCTTTTTTCTTTTATCTGTATTATTAATTTTAATTAGCGATGAGGTATGAGTGATTCATATGAATAGATGGAGCTTTATCATCAAAAAATTTGTTTATTTATAATGTTTGAACTCGATATCTTATATGAGAAAAATAAAGGTTAAATTGTTTGAGTTTATCTATATATGTTAGCATATCTAACTATGTAAAGATTGATAATTTATTTTCATATTCGAGTAATTTTTTCTGTACATATGAGTCACAATGAGTAGCGCAAGATAATTATAAATTATAATCTATAATGACCCGTTATCTTATAATTACTCAAACAACTTAGGCCTAAGCAGTGGGTAGGGGTCCCAATGGACCACTTAGGTCAGGCCCGTCAAAAAAAGTCGATACCCACATTAAAAAATAAATGGGTTGGACTTTTAATGAGTCATGTTATAATTTATAATATTATAGCCAAAATTTGACTGTAAGATTTTACAGTCTTTGCCTTCATCATTAGATTAAGATTTCATTGAATCAAATGCAAATTCTTATATTCGTATGGGTTTCCAAGTGGCATGTTCCCCGGCCACCAAGTGGGCCTTTGGGCTTCAGCCCTCGTCCTATGAAAAGTAGGCACAGTTATACGTAGTGAAGAATCTGCCACATTGCTTGCAAATTATTATGTACTCTTACATTTAATTTATATATTTTTTTTATGATGTATTTATCATATATTTTTTTAATATATAATTGCTTATGGATCACGTGAAAGTACATACTCCTAAAAGTACAATATATGTTTTGCACATTGCTCATGTAGAGCATCCAGTGGCTCCAAGCAAGTAGAGCCCACCCAATCCCAGCTCTCACTCTCTCTCTCTCTCTCTCCACCTCCTAACTTTCTTGTAAAATCTACTTTGTTACGAAATTGATAGTGCTTTAAGTTTGAACAAGTAAATGCCAAGCCATATTTACAATAAAGATTATTTTTTTATATGAGTATTTGTAATAAAGATTAACCCTGAATAATAGTGTATTTAGGATACTGACTAGTAACATTCATGAACATTGACTAGCACTTACTTATATCTTCTGATTATATTTTTTCAATATTCAGTACTTATCGATACGAGTTATAAACATTGATTAGCATCAATTAGTATTAATCAATATTCACTAATAACCAGCAATTATGTTAAGTAAAAAAGAATAGAATCTAATACGGATCTCACTGATGTTTAACTCTGAAATTTAGATAATTTCATCATGAAAATCATTAAGGACATGACATCTTTATGTTGATGGAGAATCTCACAGTCGTGTTTTACCAATGTTATATATAT
>JACYFF010031956.1:2900367-2918170 GCA_017589665.1 Selenicereus undatus | reverse complement strand
ATAATAATAATAATAATAATAATAATAATAATAATAATAATAATAATTCATTAATAAATAATAAATCCTGTCTCTATGAATGATTTCAGTTTTTAATTTAATTTGCTGAATATTTCCAGATATACTGAATTTATTAACAATAATTTGTACCTATTTTTATTTAGCAATGCTTAGTACGTAACGATGATTTATATATCACTGAACTATAAATTTTCTTAGTATATCATTCAGAGATCAGAATGGAAATGAATGAGGACTTCCACAAATCTTTTCAATGCCTCTCAGAACTTCAAAGCTTTTCATTAGTGAGTGAGAAATTACACAGAAATACGCCACATTAATTAACCTCCGTGATTAACACTTTTAACACAAATCAACGGCCAATTTCATTCCTTGATTATCTTCGGCATGCAGTACAATAATACGTCTTATCTCATCAGTCAGTCAAAGACTCTATACTGCTGTACAACGTGGGTGTCATTTTCAGGAAAGAAAATAATTAAATCAATGATTAGAAGAATCCCAGGATGATGGATGCCCGCGCACATGATACTGGAATGGTCTGGCGAGCACCAGATAACTCCTAAAGGGTGGCTTTGACACGTGTTACCATTCTCCTCCCATTCTTTTTGATCGTTTCAATGACAAATTACAGATACAGTTACAGATACAGTTACACAGAGGGTAATGCTAACCTGCGCCGCGGGTGCATGGTTACCCTGTAGTAGCAACCATAACACCGTACGATTAATCTTCATATGTGCACGCGATTTCAGGAAAATCTGGACGAGCAATTAACGCGTTAAACAAAGAAAATGTAAAGATTCCAATCGTTGAAGCAGCTTGTAGGATTTGGATTGGAATTAATTAGCGGAGTCTTAATGCCACGCAAAGGTAAACCAGTAACTTTCACGACATATATAGCTTCTTAATTAGTATTAGAAATTAATTATAATATATGAAGTGTACAAAAAATTAGTCGATGAAATTATTTATTTAATCTTTTTCAAACTTATAATATATATATTTTAAACATATTAAATGCTGATAATTAAGTTTAAATTACGTTTAAATATATAGATAGACTTATTCTTTTAATTTCAGTTTTCATGCAACTTCTTAAATGAGAGAGACTGATGAGGTCATTAGATAGATTTATTCTTTTAATTTAATAATTTACATGAATGTCTCTCATGAGTTTCTTTATTTTTTTATTTTGGATCCTTCATTTCATTTGAGTCGAGCTATTGTTGGTGAATACGTGATACAACTCTCTCATTACAGATTTTCTACATTTACAAGACTTGAACCTGATACATTACTTAAGAGGAACAAATGTTAAACTACTTAAACCAATCTGTGTTGGTTCTCATGAGTTTTTTAAGTACGTAACATCAACAATTTTGAGTATGACTATCTTAATTTTATTATTGATTGATGATATGTTTTTAACAAAATAGATTGGATCATTCATGATGGATTAAGTATTTCTTGAGACTTTTTCCATGCATTGATGAAAAAGTAACTTGCCATATTTAATTACATTAGCTTAATAATTACAAAAAATGAGTAAATATTTTATGTTAAGTTTAGGGTAGACGTTACCCCAGTTGACACCCTAGACGCCAACATCTTGCGAGTGCAATTTTTTTGTTCTATAACACAATATTTACTTAACAGTCTTAACCAAACAATCTCATTGCTAAAACTAGAACAGACTGCACTCCCCCCCCCCCCCAAAAAAAACCCAACGAAAAGAAAAAAAAACTAAAACAATACTGGCATGCTTAAATTAATTGCTCAAATATGCATGCATGGGTCTCACATTTTGTTATTTAAAAAAAATTAGCATTCCAATGAATTAATATACGGTATCTAATTTATGGATTCACATATATTTATTTTACGTGAAGAATCTATATATTTTATATGTAACACAAATATTAAAAATATGTAGAGGCATGTGAAAATCCTTAACAATATCTAAAATGTGTAGAAAATAAAATAAAAAGTACTTGTAAGAAAGCTGTATATAAATAAAATCTGTAAAAATCTAGAAAGAAATCTAAATTAAATAAATAAATTAAAAATATGTAGAAATCAAATACGCGTGCTTACCAAAATGCCCTTCTAGAGTGAGACATCATTACGCATTGGTTGGAGTTTGTTCGGCCATATCCTTCAATTCCCCTAAATGTCATAATTGTCATTTGATCCAGTGCTGGCAACGTATCCCTCCAAACTTAAGATCTTTCTAGATTTCTGCCCTGTTTTCTAATTCCTGTCCAGCTGTATTATTGTTTTTTTTTTCTAGAATTCTTGTCGTTTAATCCAAACAAAAACCAAAGAATGAAATGAAAGGAGATTTTAGATGCACTGGAGAAGTCCGTACAAAAAATTAAGAGGATTGTTGTATTGAGATGATTCTTGGAAAATTTTGTATTACCATGATATTGATTTTTATGAGCTCTATGGATTTATTGTTAAATAAACAAATTGCTGACTAATCTTTTTTTTTAAATTTTATATACATTGTGTCTGATGTAAACGACAGTGCATACAAATATGAAAGGTTGCAATCCAAAATTAATTAACGATAAGTGGATTTACTCGATAGCTTATAAATATAACCAATGTCTCTTAAATTATCAATGTGGAATAACTTCATTTTTATAAGTCAAGCAGTTTTCATATTGAGATGATCCACTACGATTTCTCTATAAATTACTCTCGGTCTTGTCGTGCTTTTTTAGGATACTTTTTTTAATAAAAAAAATTAAAAATTACTAATTGAAGGATGTACAATATTTATAGTACCATAGTTTTCCAAATATATTTTTTTAGATTGTGATGGTTTCATTCCAATAAAAGTTGTACTAAAAAAAAATAAAATGGAAACAAAAAAAAGGGAAAAAAATAAAATCTCCAAGCCAATCTCATCGTTTGTTGCCTCCAAAAAGAAAAAGAAAAAGAAAAGCAGGTAAGATTTAAAAAGAAAAAAATATCTAAGAAACCCCTCCAACACCCTTCAAAAAAAGAGCAAAAGAAAAAAAGGGGAAGAAATCGCTTGGAATTCAAAATTTTCCGAATGTGAAATGAGAGAGAGAGAGAGAGAGAGAGAGAGGAGAAGCAGGACGGTGAAGCAAACAACACGCTGCTAAGAGAGAGAGAGAGAGAGAGAGATTTTTTGGATTGGAGGAAGAAAGAGTAGAAAACAACAAGAAGAAAAACAAGCCTATAAATAAAAATCAAAGGTCAGTCCTCCCTCTCTCTCTCTCTCTCGCTCTCACTCTCTTGATGAGCAAGCACGAGTCTAAGAGCTGTACGGTCATGGTGAATTGTTGCTGAATCCAAAGGCATGTTCTTTTCGATTGCTTAGAACGCTATTCTTCTGTTTCAATTTCATTGGCTGTTCTCAATTTTCATTTTGTGATGTTAATTTTGCGTGATCATTGGTGTTTTGGTTGATTACTTTGATTTGGTGATTATTCCGTCAAATTCAATAGGGTTTTGTTGTAGAATTGAATTTTGGAGGGTTTATCTGTGTGAATTGATTCTTCTGTGGTTCTTGTTCGAGAAAATTTGTGTGTTTTTGCTGGCCCTAATTGATCACTAGTTATTGTGTGAATGAATCAAACCTAATGGTTGCTTTCGAATTGTTCTCTTTGAGAATTGAAGTCGCGAACAATGCGATTGAATTTGCGTATTTCAATTTCAGGTTTGTGCTGACGAAGTTTTGATTTTTTAAACGCTAATTGACTGAGGATTATTATATCCGAGTCTGATTTGCTGTCAGGAATAATTACATGTCATTACCCGCCACCAAAAAAAGATAGGGGGAAAAAGTCTGGCGCACTGCATTTTAGCAATAAATGTGTTCTTGTTAGTTAGATTACCGAGAAAGTAATATGGGGTGCAGGTTTGATTATTGCGGTAGTTGTTGATCTATTGCAAGGGTTTTAGATTTGTATTAGGTCAAGGGGGTGGAGCCTTTTTACTAATTGATTGATCATGGTAGTAAGAATCCTTTTATTTACCTAACACCTTGTAATGGATCAATCTTGATTGTTTATTGGTGGGGTGATTTCTTGTTGAGTGTGGCTTAAAAAAAAAAAATCTTCCCGAAGTAAGGGTGTTATATATTGTATTGGACAGATAACAATGATGTCGTGATCTGACTATGGTAAGATTTGGATAGGTCTAAATGTAGGCAGTCTTATTTCTACAAAAATTTTTATTCATAGGAACCATGAAAATTGCTTCTTTTTGGTTCTTTCTGTCGTGCATTTTTTATGATGTTTCTTATGGAACTTCCATAGGATTTTAGGTGCTTTTACCACAATGTTGTTCATTACATGATCATGAGCCATCCCTATTTTTCCCTCTATTTTCAAGATGGGAGAGGGGTTGTCGAGGTGGTTGAGTGGGGTGAGGAGTTTGGAGGTCGAATTGTGTTAATTGGGCAAAGAGGTCTAAGAGCGCTTAGATGCTGTGGAATATTTAATGGTCGGTTTGGGTTCTCTTGGGATTGATGTTTGAAGTTTCTGGCTTCCTTGGGCTGCTCGTGGGAACTCCTACTCCGAGAGGTTTTTCATTTGTTGACGTTACTGTCACATGGGGGTTATGAATCTAATATTGGCATTGTTACTCTTAATTCCCAATGTTATGTGGGTTTTTGGGTTGCTTCAAGTGACAGAAGTTGGTAATCAGTGTGTCAGCTTAGAAGGTCTTTCATTTGCTGACATTACCGTAACAGTGGGATATGAAGATACTCTGGGGATTCTGATTCTTGATTCCAACTTGATGAGTGATTCTGGGTTGCTTATGTGAAGTCCGTCTCAAGTTTGTTTGTGTGTGATAATTCCTCCTGTGGCAATTGGATGGTTTTTTATTGCTATGGAATATGGTTGTACCATCAAGTTGGGCAGTTATAGCTTTCATAAATAAAAGCTATTAGGATGGCTATATCCCATAATGCTAGTTAGCTGTCACAAAGCTGATATAGCTTTTCAGGGAAGCTTCAAATTGTAGCTACAAATTTCAAGGTAAAAAGAAAAGTGGGTATCATCTGGAGATGTTGAAGCCTCTTTTTCACAGAAACTTCTTTTGCTCTGATCCTAGGAAGTTGGATGCACTTTGCCACTGATTGAATTGCTCTGTACCTTATTCTTTCAGTGGGTTGCTCTGCAGCTCATAGAACTGAAGAGCCTCTCTATATACACCAACTTAGGCTGGAGGCACCTAGTTATGACAATAGCTTGTATGCCATGGCATTAAACTGCCTTTTGTGTTAGTTGTGGTCTTTTTGCAGATGCGTCTTAAGGGCCCCCCCAACCTCCCAAGCAGGAATATGTTTATATTATCTTGCTAACACTAGCATAAGGCTGTTCAATGGGATCGTTAATTTTCTAGAGTTATTCTTATGAATTTGTATCTCGTACTTGGAACTTTTAGTTGTGAGGGGTGGCACTTAATCTTTGTCTTGGGGAACGAAGTTGTTTCCATTGCATGTGTGTGCCTTAGCGAAGCATATTTTGTTCTTATCACTTTGTGTGACAATGGGTACAATCTGAATTTGTTGACAAGTTATATGGGGAACTCTAGAGAAAACAATCGTGTCCAAGTGAAATGTTGGACATGTGATATAGCTGCTGCTTGTCATGTGTCTAATTTGCTGCCTGAATGAGTTACATCTGAAAGTGAAAAACAGTTTATTGCTTGTTGGAAGTCTATCCAGAGGAGACAAGTCTTCGTTGAGCTTCATTTGATAGTCACAGCCAACTGGTTGGCAGCAAAACGTGTAGTGCTCTTTGTGCTTCTGCCTGTCAGAGATCATATCTGGAAGATGTGTGCACTTTATGTTCCTTGAAAAACTCCTGCTGCCTTTGAAGATCAACAAATGTCTCATGATGTAAATGCTTTGCAGACTACCACAGAATATCAAGATCAAAAAGCCGCAGACTGCCCATGTGATGATACCTCTTGTATAAGCAAAGAGAATGGTGAAAATATGACAAGTAACAATCAGATTGGGGATGTTGATTGCAAGAATGTGACATCAACTGCAGCTTCGATTAATAGCTTCTGTTCAGCCGAGTTGGACAAATCTATGAACGATCAATCGGCTGCAAGTGGTTCTTCTAGAGGTGAATCTTCAATTGAAGAAGGCAACAAGTATTCATCAGCAGCAGAGAAACATTCAACTGAATCTGAGCTTTCAACACTAGATTTTTCAGGCAGTTCTACTCCATCCGAGGCCTGTTCATCTCGAGATGAGCAAAATGGTGCAAAGGTTCTATATCAGTGATTAGATTCTTTAGTTGTCGACTTCAATTCATTGTAGAGCAGGTGGCTGATATATAATCTCATTTTTTTTGTTTCAGGGTTGGGCTTCTGAGTGCATCATGAAGCCTTTAGAATCACCACCAGCGAAACTAGTGGACTCCAACGTTTTCGGTAACATACTTAGTGAAGAAAAGTGTGTTTCTGTGAATCCTGAAGCGGGATATGAGGATGGAAGCCCATCAGCTACTGGTTCTTTGAAAAGATCTTATGGAAATGAGCATCTGAAGTATGGATTGCCAATTAGAAATATGCAGAACAAGCAGGAACCCCCTTCCTCTAAGAGCCAGACTGTTGCAGATAATGATGGAACTGATGACTTGGTGGATGTATGTTCTATTGAGTTCTTTTTTCCCCCCATTTTTTACTTCAAATGCTGTCGTCTATTTGCTTTGTTGGGGCATTTTTTCCCCTGCTGTTCTTTATGATTCTAGTATTTGGGAATTCTTGCTGCCAATGGACATTGAAAAGTCGTAGGGTTATCAAAGGCATAGCACCTGGGAGAAGCGATTTGGAATTTGTGCTAATGTGTTTCATTTAGTTTGTGCAAGTTTTTTATTTGTTGTGGAACCATCAATATGGCTGCAAAACATAGATTCTGAGGTTGTCTTATTTGTAGAAATCCGTCCCATCATAATGGTAAAACTGATAAACCTTGATTGGCTGTAGCAGTTCGAGGTATAACAGTAATCTGTTGCAAATTGATTTTGAGTTTCCCCCCCTTTTCCTCTAATATGGTAACTTTTGAACCGTGGAGGGTTTAGGTTTTTCTGGAATAAGCGTTCCTGTAACTAGTGCCTTTATTTAATTGCATGAATATAAATGCAAAGGAAGATGGCTGAGTTCATGTCTATGTGTATGCGGGCATGGCTGAAAATTTTCCACTGCTGCTGTCGGCATTCCCTCTTAAAGTTAATAAGACCCTACATGGGGCATGTTGCTGAGAATTTTGTCTTTCATGTGTAGCCCTCCATATCCTGCATGTGCATATAATTCCAGCAATCTGCTATAGCTTGTAAAGTGGTTGGATAATCCATTGTACTCCTTGCTTATGCTTCTCCAAGTGTAAGGCTTTTTATGCTTAGAATGATATCTGCCCAATTCCTTTCTGGAAATGACATATTATGTTTTGCATGGGGGCAGGTGAGAGTATGTGATATTTGCGGTGATGTTGGTAGGGAGGCATTGCTTGCTCTTTGTAGCAAGTGCAGCGATGGAGCAGAGCATATGTAAGTAATCTATTTTGTTTGCGGTCAAGTATACAATAATCTTTGTGACCATAAACCTGGATGTTCCATCTTACATTTTCTTGTTATTGCCAGTTATTGCATGCGCATTAAGATGGATACCATTCCTGATGGTGACTGGATGTGTGAAGAGTGCATGGGCATGCAAGAACATAAGAGACAGAAGCAAGTTGAAGGGGAGAAATCAGATCATCCTGCAAACGCATCATATTTGGAGGAAGTAAATCGATGTTTGGTGAAAAAACATTCTGGTGTTGAGCATACTGATGAAATGAGGATAAAATATTCTCGTAAAGTTTCCTGCTTATCTGGGAAGAGGCCTGGGTCTGATGTAGATGAGGGACGAGTACTTAAGAGGAGTCGTCTTGGCGGAAGTATGGAACAACTCAAGTCATCAGGCTGTGGGGGGAAAACGTTGCTGTCTCGGGTTTCTTCAATCAAGCCCATGAAGAAGGAAGAATATGAGACTTGCCAGGTATCTTCCTTTAATGTTCAGAGTGCTAAAAAGGAGAATGAGCAGGCAAGTTCACCACCTGGACATAGGTCACTAAAACATGGGTCCTATAGAGAAGTGAAACCTGCTCTGAAAAATGGTGCTTTTGAGAAAGGTGGTCATCAACTGAACAAATCTGGCTCTGGAGAAAAAATGCTGTTGACTGGCTTTTCTTCACTGAAGATTAAGGGCAAAGAAGCAGCTAGGCAGGTACCTTTTGTTGGCCATCAGTCTCCTAAAGAAGTGGTGGAACAGCAAAATTCACCACAAAGTCATCAATCACCACGGTCTCAACCACAATTTCGTATAGGCAAGTTACTAGTGCTTTTATAATTGAAAAACTGACTTTACCAAGCATCACCAGTTATTCATGTTGGGCAGTAACTCAAAAGGTGTCTTCCATTCATCAGCAGGAAAGCTGTGCAAGAGTAAATCGATCAACATTCCAGAGTCAAATAAGGAAGTAAGATGGCAAAGTAAAGATATCCATGCAGACGGATCTTCCAAAGAAAGCACTGATAGACCGTCGAACAAGAAGTTCCCTGAAAGAAAGCTGTTTAAATCATTGTCATTTAATGCTGTCAACTCAGTTCCTTCTAATGTGTCAGATGCTCCATCTTCTTACACTAAACAGGATCTAAGATATGGAAGTGGAAAAGGCTCAACTAAAAAATATGGTTTAGGTGGGGTGAGGACTCCTAGATTGGGTCTGCAATTCTCTGCTCCTGGCGGTATGAAAGTTGACGCCCACAGGACCAAAGCGGGCTCTGATATGACACCACGTTCATTGAGAAACAAGGTTCAGGAGGTGAAGGCTATCCAAGCACATGGAAATCCAAATGTTAAACCATGTCCGCCTGCTGCTTCTCAATGGCAAAGCTGTGCAAATACTTTAGGTAAGATTTGACATTCATCATGTCAGTGATTGAACAGTGTTCTATAAAGTGCATCATTATATTGTGGCTTACGTGGACTATTCATTTACAATTTTTTTTTTTTGGGGGGTTACTGTTAGTTGCTAGATCTCTCGCAGAGCCTGTGTCATTCTCCCGTCCAAGTGATGGGATCAGATCTCCTGGGAAAAATGTTAGTTCTTGTGCTGATCAAAAGGCGAAAGGTTCTCCTAAGAAGTCTGAGGCTGAGTGCGCTTCAGGGGCTCTTAAGGGGCAGTTGGTTGCTTCAGACAAGGTTCTTCCAATTAACTCTCATCCCATGAAAGAAATGCATGAATCTCCTCCTGCAGCTGTGGTTTTTTCTGGAATTTCTGCTGTCCCAGAATCTGAGTTTATATGGAAGTATGGTCCTTTTCTTTGTTTCTCCTCTTATAGTCCCCCTTTTTTTATTTTTTGACTATTTCTGAATTAGAGTGTTTTTTTGGGCCTCTTTTCTTTCTATTTGCACATCTTAAATATTTATCTAGGGGTGCATTTAAGTTGGAGAAAAGTTGCAAACTTCCCAATGATTGCAGTGGGATACAAGCACACTTATCAACGTGTGCATCATCCAAGGTTGTTGATCTGGTTCACAAATTTTGTCCTAAACTTTTGTTAAAAGAAGTACCCCGGATAGGCACTTGGCCAATACAATTTCAAAGGAAACTGCCCACGGAACAAGATATTGCTGTTTACTTCTTTGCTGAAGATCTAGAGAGGTAATTACTGAAGTAGTTCTGCACTCCTTGTGTTGAACAAGTTTGAGTTCCTGCTTTTAATTCTTTAGCATTTCATGCAGCTATTCAAGAAGTTACAAGATGATATTGGAAGGCATGGTAAAATATGATTTGGCTCTTGAAGCGGATCTTGATGGAGTGCAACTTCTTGTTTTCCCGTCCAGCTTGCTTCCTATCAGATCGCAGCGTTAGTGTCTATTATGATACATTGCTGGTTTTGTGCTTAAATTTTGATCTCGTCATAGTTTGTATGTCATGGCAGTCATGCAGCAGGGATGCTTCTTTCCGTCCTTCCATCTAAATTGTAATGTTCTTTTGGCAGGGTGGAATGCACTCTCTTTTCTGTGGGGTGTTTTTAGGGTGAAGAAGGTTGACAATTCTATTGTTCACTCCCCTATCATGGACGTTGCCAACTTGAATCAAGGTTTGTGTCTCCCATGTGTGTCCGGAACGGAAAATAGATTCTCTTGTTGACCTAAGACTTTGAATTAGTTTGCATCTCACACGTCCCACAACTCCTTTAAAGTGCCAGGGTCTGGGGACTCGATGTTATTGCAATGTTCAGGTTCAACCGCGTCTGTCGACCAAAGTTTCAAACATGATGCGACTCCATTGAAGAAGTATTTAGGCTCACTGGAAACGGAAAATCCCTGCTGCAAAGCTGATAGCATTCAACCTCCTGATGTTTCGACCAAAAAGGAGAGGTCATCTGGCCATGTGCTATGTCATGATGATGATGAGGTATTCTTTCTGTCTCCTACTATTCCTTTCTGCTTGAGGACTGCAATAAACTGTGTTGTTATATGTGTGTGATGTGTCCAGAGCGTCTGAGTGCATAAATGCCGAGCATTTGATACCAGATGAAATTCTTTTGTGTCAACGATGTAGAGCAAAGTGTTTTATGAAGATACTACATAGGATTGACAATTAGCAACCTGTGTTTAAAAAAGCGCGCCCCGAGCGCCCCTAGGCTCACAAAAGCTTGAAGCCCAACTCCTTACGCTTTGCAAGGGGTCAAGCCCAACTCATTCTTTAAACCCACAGAAGTCCGTTCTTTTCTGCGCTTCAGACCAAGGCTCAAAATGACCCAAGCTTGTACTTTATGGAAAAAGATCAGGGGGGAGAGAGAGAGAGAGAGAGAGAGAGAGAGAAGGGAACACACACCATGGAAAAACAAAAATACCGTCAAAATGACACTTATATTTGCTATGTTATTCAATTTCAGGTAGAACCCCTTATCTAATTGCATGCAATTGCTTTGAGTACAGACTAAATTGAAGAGCCCTAACGTAGAATCCCGAATTTTTGGATGGAAGGTTGAGCTGTAATTCAAGACTTGTATAGTGTTCTAACAAAGACAGTTGACTTATCCTTTCTCATATTTTTACAATGGCCTATCTATGTCGGTATCTCCCTCGCTTTAGATGGGAAATATGGTGCCACCAATAATATGGAAAGAGGGATTAAAGAATATAACTTCCCTTCCGTTCTAATAGGCTGTCAAATATTGTTTCCTTCTGTTTTTTTTTTTTTTTTTTTTGGCTCTCCTTCCTAAAATGCCTTCAAAATTGATGGACCCAATATAAGATTCTATAATTTGGTCCGTTGGGACGTCTAATCACTTGTTTGATGCTATGATCTCACTTATTTGTCAATATATGGTTTGGAAGTGATTTTTAAACATTTTGGAGTAAAAGTATGCCTCATTTCAAAAAATCCAGTGCCTTTGCCTCGAAGCCCATGCCCTGGGCCCTTGACCCTTTGCACTTTTATGCGCCTCTAGCTTTTTAATCTAAGTTAGCAACCTCCAACACATCGCTTACTCTGAGTAATTGCAATCTTCAATCTCTAAGTTTGACTGCATTAACCAATTTGTTTGCAGAAAGAAGATAGACAAACTCATCAGGACAGGAAAAGCCTTGGCATGGCTTGTACTCCACCTGAGCAGCCAGATGGAGAAAATATGGTGTATTTGGCTGTAGACCCTGATGTGAATTGTAAGGTTCCAAGTTTGGTGTGGCAAGAGGAGACGAGGCCTGATGTAGCCAGTGGGAGCTCGTTTTCAGTTGACTCTGGGCCTTCTGGATCATCTGACGGTGGAGGATGTGCCAAGCCGGATGACGGGCAGGTAGAGCAGTATGATCTCAATCTTGACCTCAGCTTACAAACCGGGTCAGAAAGAGTAGCAGAGATTGATCTCAACCTGGATCTGGTGCTCGGCTTTCCTCAGACAAACAAGTACCAACCTAAACACTTCCCAAAGGATAAGAATAATGACGGGAGTAACTCACTAGTTCTGTCCCTCGGGATGCCATGCTGAACTCGATAAATGAACCAGGTTCCTTCTTGGAACATGGAGGCTGGTGTGGTGTTGATAGGGTTTTGCCGATATTGCGAGGTGGTGTCTGACTCGGGTGTATATCAGTAGATGAGGTGATTGTAAATATTCAACAGTAATATACATATATATAGAGAGAGTTGCAATGTAGTAGTAATACATGAGCTGAGCGAGGATGGTTTAACTGTTTTATATGAGGGAAAAAAGATGTTAGTTAATTAGGGCAGTGATACAAAACTCTTCTCACTGGTAATTTGGTTTCTCTGGTTGTCGTATTTAATAACCGCAGTGTTATGCTTTGGAAGTTTGAAGCCGTTGGTGGCGTGCCACATTGCTTTGGAGGTGTTATTATATGAGTCATGAGAGCACTGCCAGCGGAAGAAACGCATGGTTGATGGGGGCAATTTCTTATGTGTTCCTGGGAGAACATGCTCTCATTGTCTACGAATATATTTTTTTTACATGTATATTTGTCATATATTAATTTTTTAATATATATTTGATGATGTGGCTTGTGGGAGTATGTGCTCCCAGGAGTATGATATACATATTGGTTGATGGGGGTCTGTGTTTTTCACGCGTGGCAGTTGCTCTCTGGCAGCCATGAGAGAAATGGGGGGTATGTATGGAGGAACTTGTAGACATTTCTTCATGCGTGTAACTTTGGAAATTTTTTATTATTTGTTTTTGTTTATTTTTTGAGTTAATTTATAATTTTTAAATAATTTAAAAAATAGGTTGTGTTATGAGGTGGGTTCATGATAAATATTTTTATTGGATGATTAAAATTGAGTTCCATAGGTTGGAAAAGTGATGGAATGCAAGTTCTAAAATTATGGAACTTTTGTTGATGTGACAGGCCAGAGTTTCAAAAACTGGAACTCTGGCTGGGAATGCTTCGAGAGCACACATTTTCTTGGATTCTGCTAATGTTTTCGGAGTGTTTTTTTTTCTTCTTTTTTTCTTGGATTTTGCTAATGTTTTCTAGTTGTTTTACGGGGCAATGTAGAGTCTTCGATGTGGTTGTTGAAAAGATGGTTCAATAATATGATTGTAAGGAAAAAGAACGATCTCATTTATAATTAACCAGTGTACCGGCCTGTGCTATGCATGGGCTAAATAATTGAGCTTAATTATATAAAATTAAAGTAGACAATCAAGTTTAATTAAAAAAAAGTGATTTTTTGAACGCGTTAAAAATAATTACAAATTGAAGAACAGAACACTTAAGTTGAGGTTTAAAATTATCATACACTAAATTTTTTTTTGAGAGTAACTATGTAATAATTGTTACCCGAATTTTGTGATATAAGTTGTTGCTACTATGTTTAGTATTATAGTCAAGTTATAATTTAAAATTTGAGGCTCTGATATTTGTACTTAGTCAAGTACTTATATGTGCATGATAGTTAACTTAACTGGTAAATTATTTGTCATTTTATGTTAATAACAAAAAAGTACCATTAATCAATATCCTATATGTGAAATTTTTTTCTAAAATAAATTTGGTTGTTACTGGAGATATTATGTTATTCATCGGTATCCTAAATATAAAATTCTAGTAGACAAGTCTAGAAATTAATAAGAGATGGTTGAATCAAAATAATTTCTTTTAAAGTGACATTTCAATCAGAGGACAATATGAATATTCTACCGTACTTAATCAACACACTAAAGGGGTTATATAATATAACTGGTGTGGAAGTAGGCCAACATTTATATTGGCAAATAGGGGGGTTCCAAATCCATCACTAGGTACTTATTACTTCTTGGGCTTTAATTGGTGTCTTATTAGGTTCAACTGATGGTAAAAATTTCTTTGAATACGTCTTTGAATTCATTCATGATGTGAGCAAAACTCAAATCGTCCATTTTAAAAAATTGAAAGCCTTCTTATTGATTGATCATGATGCTTTTTAAAAATTTAAATTCTTGATCAATGGAGGAATAATATCACTACTTTTTTTCAATAAGATTCCAAAGTAGATGATTGACTCATTTCATATACTAGAAAAAATCACAAATTCACAAGAAATCTTTCAATAACATAGATTCCTATTTCTCAATGATATCCCATGATCAAAACAATTTGTTGAATCCCGCACAACCATTTCATAGAAGTTCATTATTATTTTCTTTTTATAAAGCAAATCGACTTCGATTATTGAATAATCAACATCACTTTTGTTGTAACAAAAGATTCCCTTTTATATTGAAAAGACTCATATCAATAATTATGATTTACGTATAGATAATTCCTCAATATTTACCTTTTCTCAAAAAAATTAAATACTAAGTATTGAACGCTAACATCAAGGAGGTCTGATGATAGATTCACACAAAAAGAGAGAAAGCATACATAGGGAAAAAAGGGGGAAATGATGAACAAGTGAAGGAATACACAACACAATTTGTTGATGGACCACCACTTTGTGATTATGATTGGAATCAAACATCATGGAGTAATTCTCAAAGGAAGTACACAAAAGCAAGTAGGGGTGTAAGCAACTCCGGCTTTTCTTCTACAAGAAAGGAAAGGAAAGGACAGCCAACTTTTCTTTCTTTCTAAATTCGTCAATCCGTGGACAAGTAGGAGTTTATTGTCTTTTTGATCAGCATCATTCGTTACCTCTCAATTGACAAGCATTGCTAAAAACTAAGTATGAGAAATCCACCAATGCATTTGTTCTTTCTCTTTCTGCAAATTCTTGTAGAATCAAACATATACCATGGGAAAACATAGGAGTGATGTTTAGAAAGATGGGAATTAATTTAGTGATTTCCAAATCAAAAGCAACGCACCGTTTCCTAATTATTGTGCTTGAGATGACGAAGAGAAGGCGGGTAAGAATCCATAATTGATGAAACCTAAGAATAACGAAGTGAACAAGCTTTTGTCATGGGACAATGAGTGTCTAGTCCTTATTATTAGAATTATGTTAACCTTTCATATGATATATTTTTAATAGATTACATTAGAGAGAACAAGCGATAAAAAAACCCTGAAATGAGAGCATGATCTCAAGTATTAGCATTAAGAAACATCTGAGTATGAGATAATTTATATATGATTTTTTTTTATAGTGGTAAGTGGTGTAAACTTCATAGGCACCCTATACAGGGCTCGATTTGATTGACTTTTAGTGGACCAAAAATGGATAGACAATCACATAATTAGGCATAACAGAGGCCTAACTCTATGTAGGCTCATAAAGGACCCATTCGCCTATACAAATTTCTCCATTGAGGAGATTGCCACCCTAGGCTTTGAAGTCAGGACCTTTTTCATGGGAGATAATTTACATTGAGCTGCATGATTCAATGTGAAATTTAAACAAGGTTTGTTAGGATCGTAGGAGAAAATAATGGATGTGAGAAAGATCACAAAATATGATAATTAAGTAAAAATTAAATCAACACTATTGTTCGGGTAAGTGGCTCAAAATTCTTGTCATGCTTTCTCCGTTGCTTGTAACAGTTTCATGGAAATTGATGGCTCTCTTTATGAGTTTTTATGTGAATGTTTTAAGAGTATAAATTCAATATTTATGCACCCTTTTATGAGTCTTTATTGGTGAATAGTGCTTGAACCCTTGGCCTCATTCTCCTTTACTATGGGAGTTTCAATTTAAACATTCTATATATTGGACATCTCTAGTAAGCAATTGGTATAGCAACTGTCCCACCATAGTGTGGGCAATTTAAGGCGTTGTAGCACTTGGGAGTGCCTTTTAGGCACGTTCCACTCATGACCATTTTATGAGGCTTTTGTGAGTCATTTTAGTCTCTTATATTCCACATTTTTCTTGATTGAGAGTTTGAGAGATTTATTCTTTTGATCTTATTGTCGGTTTAAGATCTTTATTTCTCTTTTGTATCGATCTCTTTTAGCTCACCCTTGAGATCATTTTGTACTGACTCCTGTCATAGTAAATCTTTGTTCCGTTGTTGTCATCCATAGTTTTCTTCTGACTTGGATTTCCACGTAAAAATCACATGCCTACCATTTTATTATTGATCTTGCTTTACATTATCAAATATCTATACCGTTTAACGCTTCCGCATCTACATAGCTCGAATTTTATAAATTATTTTATCTAACAAGTGGTATAAGAGTCAGTCTTCATCTGATATGAATTTCGAACTTTTATTGAAGGATGTTCGACCGGGATATTGAGAAGTCTATCTACAATATCTATTTTGCCGTTCTACCTGTACTTTGTCTGTTTAGATCTTTGATTGGCCAGAGCTCATTGCATTTGGTTAGGCGTTACGTGGCTCCAACTAATTCAGCCCATTAGTTCCTTATTTGCTCATGCGTTGCACTTGGTCGTGCTTTGCCCAGGCACGTTTCCAATTGCTAATTTGACTGATGGCTCATGTCCTTTGCCCAACAATTTTACAGGATTAATGGTTTGCTGGTCAGAATGCTCCACGGTTGATCCGTATTTTATACTACGGGTCCTGTTATAAAAATTAAATTCTGGCTGTTGTGTTATGAGGAGATTTGTCATCTAATTTTTGGTTTATTCTATGGTGCATCCAGAGCACTTTTTGAGCTGATTTTTATCTAATTCATCAACCAATTTTAATCCGCTATATTTCAAGTATTGTAAGGAAGTATTTTGTGAGATTCTATGATCTTGCTTTTGGCGGTCTCTTTTGGGCATATTACTTCAAAATCGATCTGTCATCTGTATAGTGACTTTCTTATCTCATTCTCGGAATTTTGATCAAGGGAGGGATTGTTAGGTTAAGTGGCCCAAAATTCTTGTCATGCCTTCTTGGTTGCTTGTGGTAGCTTCATGGAAATTGATGGCTCCCTTGATGGGTTTTTATGCGGATATTTCAAGAGTATAAACTCAATATTCATGCAACCTTTTATGAGCCTTTATTGGTGCTTCAACTCTTGGCCTCCTTCTTCTTTACTATGGGAGTTTCAATTTCGGCATTCTATATATTGAGTATCTCTAGTAGGCATTTGGTATGGCAATTGTCCCACCATAGTGTGGGCAACTTAAGACATTTTGGCAATTGGGAGAGCCTTTAGGCACGTCCCTCTCATGGTCGTTTTATGAGGTGTTCGTAAGTCATTGTAACCTCTTCTATTTCACATTTTTCTTGATTGAGAGTTTGAGAGATTTTGTTCTTTTGATCTTATTGCCGGAGTAAAATTTTTATTTGTCTTGTTTATCGATCTCTTTTAGCTCACCTTTGAGATCATTTTGTACTCACTCCTATCATAATGGATCTTTGTGCCGTTGTTGCCGCTCGTAATTTTCTCCTGATTTGAGTTTTCACGTAAAAGTCATGTGCCTACCATTTTATTATTAATCTTTCTTTATATTATTGAATATCTACATTTTTTCACCCTTCCGCATCTACATAGCTCGAAATTTATAAATTATTTTTCCTAATAAGGTTTAATAGAAATATGAGCTATAAGGCTCTTGACATAAGATAATTTATGCCACATAAACTTCTTTCCTATTCTTTTCCAAAATAATGTCTCTCCTTTTTATTCCTTAGGTATCACTTTTCCCTTCCCACTAAGAATTGGCTAAAATAAAATTGAAATCACTTTCTGAAATCCCTTCCCACTTTTCTAAAATTGAACTATGAGGATGCATTTAAACAACTAAAGTGAAAATAGTCAAATACTTTAAGAATAAAAAAATAAAAAAATAGATATACACAAAAAAATAGATATATAT
>JACYFF010031956.1:2803208-2899967 GCA_017589665.1 Selenicereus undatus | reverse complement strand
AATGTAAGATTCACCTACTCTTATGGAAATTGAGAAAGTGGTGATTGATTTTATTTTAGTTAAAACAACTGAAATAGGTATTATATAAGATAAAACTCCTACCATAATAAGGATTTTAAGAAGTTTGAAAAACAAGTTTCACAGTAGAAAACAAGGTTAGCATCCTAAGTCCATTTTGGTTACTTCACATCTTGAGTCAAATCACAAGCATAACATTTTAAGCTGGTTGATTAATTTAGAATCTTTTTTTTTTTTTTTTGTAATGGAATGGAGGTAGAATTTTTTGTCATTTAGCTAAGGGGTAGAATTGTATCTAAAATACATCTTATTTACTTTTCGTCTATAATTTAAATTTTATCCAACTGATGATCGAAAAAATAAAAATGACTTAGGTCCTGTTTGGAAGACAATTGTTAGCTGTTACCTGTTTATATTTGCTGTTAACTGTTAACTATTTGAATTAGTTATTTGATAAAATTAACTGTTTTTAATGAAAATTATGAAACAAAAAACTAATTATCCAAAAAATTATTCCAAAAAGTTCCTCAATTAGCCTTTTCAAATTAGCTTTTTGGATCCAAAAAATTCTTTCAAAAAGTTATTCTACTAAATATCTAAATTAACTTGTTGATTAGATCAAACAACTAATTTTGATCTAAAAAATTCTTTTTAATTAAAAAATCATCTGAAAAATTATTTACCAAACACCTTCTTAATTATTTTTCTTTTTTAGATAGACAAAAGAAAAAGAAAGAACAGAAAGGTTTACAGTACAAAAAGGAAAAAACTAAACCAAATATTAAGAACAGGAGAGAGACAGAGAGTAGGAGAAAGACTAAAATAGAGAGTATCTTTTGTGTCATTCTCACTGATTTCTCTGGCCATATTTTGAGATCCCTACCGTTCTCTCTCCTGTGTTTCCCTCACCTAATCGGGATCACCAACTTGCTTGGAGTGTGGTTGGTGGGGGGAAACAAACACTACAGAGGTGTAGAAGAAGAAGAAGAAAAATACCCCATCTTTTCTTTTGGGTCTCAATTCCCTCATCATCTGCCAAAGGTTCTCGTCTTACCCACGTCCGTGTTTCTTTTGTCTTACTCCCAATCCCCTCTTTGTGGCTCCAACTTCAGATTCAATGCCACCCCTTTTCTTGTTTCTGTTTTGTAAATCCAGAATCTGATTGAATCCCTTGGATGAAAGCATGAACCCTACTTAGAATTTAACCCATTTCAGGAAATTTGAGGTTCTTCGATTCTATTCCTGCCTTTAATGAGTTGATGCTTTAATACCCATATGGTGTATTTTTGATTGCTGGGGTACTTGTTGATTTTTAAGCTTTTTATCTGTTTTTGATTGAGTTTTCGATACTGATTTCTGACTTTTACTTTCAGATTGCGTGCTTTGATTGAGTTATTGCCTTTGGAAGGAGGTTTCTTCCAGTAAGTTTTGCGGTATTCTGGTGTGTGATTTTTGGTGGATCAGAAATAATTTCCGGTAAGAATAAAATCCTTGACGTCAAAATCTATTGTTTGCTTTCTCTTGGAAGTATTTCTGCTGGTGTTGAACTGCTTGAGTGTGATTGATTTTAGGGCTGAGTTAAAATCTTAAACTCTATGGGGGGTAAAAAAGATGATTTTGGAGCCCATTAGATGTGCTTGTCAATTTGATTTTATCAATTGATAGCCTTAGCTTGAGTTTTGGATTGATGTCCATAAGGATATTGATAATGGGGCCTTCATTGTACTGTTTTGACATCTTTTCTAATCAATTTCATTCTTTTGGCTGAAGCGATTCATTGTTTGCTCTGGTTGATTTAATGATTTTCTCAATCAGTGGTTCACGAACCCCAGCTTGAAGCATGTCTCTTTGTGAAACATTTGCAATTGCATTCAAAAGAACTTACTCAGTTATAAACTTGGGATTGGCCCTCTTTTGTCACTTTTCTGTATGTGTGTTTTGATTTATTTATCTGTTTGCATTGACATTTTACTGGAGTCATTGATTGGGTCTTGGCCCTGCTTTGTTCCTTGACTTGCTACTGTTAGCATGGATAACTTTGACACTTATCGGACTTCACATTAAAGTTTTGGGAAATGGCTGAGTGTGAGACCCCTGCTGGACATGAACTCCGACATGACATATAGCTAGGCTGGCAAAAATTTGTCCGACTCGACAAAAACTGGGTATGGTTACAAAATTTATGTCAGCATTCAAAATTCGGACAACCGGTCATGTCCGAATTTAAATCTGAGTCGGGTTCGCGTTTGGGTATTCGGGCTCGAGTTGTCCGGATTTTTGAACCATTTTGAGTTTGAACAAATTCGGACAATCAGACAACCGGGTTCCGACATCAGACAACTACGTTTATGTATAATTTAAGTCTAAATTCTCTAGAAAATTTTATTAAAACAACTTCGGACAACCCGGTTCGGACATTGCAAATTTGGGTTCGGGTTCGGGTTGGGTCACACAAAATTTCGGTCGGAATGTCCTAAAATCACATCACAAATTTGGACATTCAGATAACCGGGTCCGGACATCGGACATTCAGGTCCGGGTCTGACCAGAGTATCCGATTTATAATCTGAACAGGGTTTGGATATGAAGTTTTTGTTCGAATGTCCGATTTGTCCAGACCCAAATCGATCGGACCCGAATTTTTGCCAGCCTTACATATAGCTGCATGTGATATGCACTACTAAAGAACTACTTGCCGATGATGTCTTATAATTAGGGCTGTCAAACGGGTCAATTTCCTGTCCACCTTGAAAATAGCTTAGATTTGCTCAAAACTGAAAAATAACAAGCTTTCACATTGAACGGTCAAATCGTGTTGACTTCGGCTCGAAATCGATACGGGTCGGGTCGGGTTTGTGTTTCTCTCAGTAAATTCGGGTCGGGTTATCGTGTCGGGGACTTTGACAGCCCTACTTATAATTATGTCCATGTAGGTCAACTAAAAATAATTTGAGGTATACATTTATAGTTTGAGAATAACATCCTTAATGTTTCCAGATTTTATATTACATATCTTGATTTATCTGTATTTCAGATTACATAACCTAAATCACAAGGGAATGTGACTGTCACAAGTAGAGGACTATTTGCTGCTGATGTCCTGGTGTTCTATCTTTGTAGATCAAATGAAATAATTTTGAATGATACATTTTATATGCAGATTTCATATTACATACTTTATTTGATTTCCATATTTCAGATGAATCTCAATTTCTACAATGTACAGATTTTTTAATAGATGCTTACAAATTTCTACATATCTTTCCAGATTTCTACAAATGTCAGAAGATTATCTCATCTCTATATATGTACTAAACGTAATGAAATGTGATCTCAAACCTGCCATTAGCTAGTTGTCTCTTGGCAAAGATTTCAGTGTGTTTCTGAAAGTTTTCTGTTCTTAAGTTTTTCTTTTGTTGCTATACTTGCAAGTTTACTGGTTTTTATTATTGTTCGCCTATAGATGGGGGACGTAGCCAAGGACCTAACAGCTGGGACTGTTGGAGGAGCTGCTCAGCTGATAGTTGGGCACCCTTTTGACACCATCAAAGTGAAGCTCCAGAGCCAGCCAACTCCTCTTCCTGGCCAGCCTCCCAGGTATGCAGGAGCAATGGATGCCGTTAGGCAAACATTAGCTGCAGAGGGTCCTCGAGGTTTGTACAAAGGCATGGGGGCCCCACTTGCTACAGTTGCTGCCTTCAATGCAGTCCTCTTCTCAGTGAGAGGGCAAATGGAAGCCCTCTTGAGGTCTGAACCTGGGGTGCCTCTCACTGTTGGCCAACAAGTTGTTGCTGGTGCTGGTGCTGGACTTGCAGTTTCATTTTTGGCTTGCCCAACAGAATTGATCAAGTGCAGGTAAACCTAAAGTACAATTTGCTTCAGTAGTTAGCTTTTGTTCATTTTTTGAGTCTGATTGGATGATGCCTGATAACGTCCGTGAAAGTATATTTCTTTACCAAATTTCTATGTCCAAATCCAAATCCATACATCGGACTCCCTCTAAGCAGGAGATGTCATATATAACAAGTTAATAAACCATCTGTCCATACACCTAAATTATGGGAACGCTGGGTGCATTTGACCCTAGACCAAAAGTCTTTCAACATCTAACTACTCCATAAATGAAGTAGAGGACAAGTCATGTGTCCATTATAAATCCAAAATGAAAAAATTGGCACTAGGTAACTTATTTTTGGCTTTTGGAAACTGGGCAACCTACATCAAATTTCTCTGTAATTGAAACTTGAGTTGTCCATGCACTTCAAATTGAACATGTAAAGTGGCAAATGTAAACTTTGATATATTAATCAGACTCATATACGACTATACCCATATTGGAAGGATTTGGGTATATAACAGAGGTCTAGGTGTCCTATGAGGCCATACCTGTGATGGAGTTTCTGAGTACGAGATATTTGTGTAGATATCAGGCTCTGCCAGTTCCTAACATTGTGTTTGATGTGGAGACTTGGGTTGAAATGGAAAAAAATTTGAAAGAAAACACACAGTTGCAATGTCCAAGTTGTGTAAGAAATTGAGATTTGTCAAAATGATTGACTGCCTTTTTCTGAATCAAATTTCATGATGAGAACAGGTTACAAGCCCAGAGTGCCTTGGCGGGTGCTGGCACTGCGACGGTAGCAGTGAAGTATGGAGGGCCAATGGACGTCGCAAGGCACGTGATCTCAGAAGCAGGGGTAAGGGGCCTCTTCAAGGGCTTGGTCCCAACTCTGGGTCGTGAAGTCCCAGGTAATGCAGCCATGTTTGGGGTATATGAAGCAGTGAAACAATACTTAGCCAGGGGTAAAGACACCTCTGGGTTAGGGAGGGGTTCTTTGGTCATGGCTGGTGGTATAGCTGGGGCATCCTTCTGGTTCTTAGTTTACCCAACTGATGTGGTGAAGAGCGTTATCCAAGTCGATGACTACAAGTCACCCAAATACTCAGGATCGATCAATGCATTTAAAAAGATAGTGGCAACCGAAGGAGTGAAAGGGCTGTACAAAGGGTTCGGACCAGCAATGGCTAGGAGTGTGCCCGCAAATGCAGCTTGCTTCTTGGCTTATGAGGTTACAAGGTCTAGTTTAGGCTGATTAAGCTTTCTTTCTGTTGATTGGTTGACTTTCATTGAGTTGTTATTTGTTGATAATTCTTTCAACTTTCGCAACCCTTTTATAAACCCCATTGAATGAAGTATGGAAAGGAAGAATGGTTTTTAGTTGTTTCGGGGTTGCGAGGTCCTCCATTAGAGCATTTCTGAGGCTTCCTTCTGTTTTACTGTGTTCTATGTTCAATTAATAAGCTATCCATCTTGTGATAGTCGTCTGTTCTGTCCAAGATTCGAATCTAATTCTGAATTGAACTCTTCATCTTAAATGCTTTCGGACCAAAAAGAACCTGTGGCAAACTGTGTTTAAGGTGCACCTGATCCTAATACGATTACCTATTAGGTTTTCTTCGATTATTATAAAGTCTATAGGTTAAAAAACAGAGTACAAATTAATAATGACCGATTAGGTTTTCTTCGATTATTATAAGGTCTCAAGGTTTTTCTTCGATTATTATAAGGCCTAAACTTTAAAAAGAGAGTACAGGTTACATTTCTAACATCATGATACACTAATGGGTCATGGTATGCTTATGAATTTTTCTTTTTCTTTTAGGCTGTGTTCGGCAACTTGTATTTTGGGTAGCTTTTAGTATTTTTACTAACTTAATACACTAATTAGTTAATTTTTAGTGTTCGGTAAACTAGTGTTTTGACTAGCATTTCAAGTAGTATTTAACATTTTAAGCAGCGTTTTTGAAAAGCTAATAGTATTAACGTTTGACATTTAAAAGTAGCGTTTCATATTTTTTTAGCCAAAAAAACCCTTTAAAAATTTTATCTTTAGAAATTATGTATATTTTTTTTATGTCAATTTATATTAATCAGCTAGCTTAACAGCTAAATTTACGGAACACATTAGTTTCAACCGCTCATCTAAATAGCTATTCACTAACAGCTAAATTAGAAACGCTATCCGCTATTTAAATAGCTATCCGCCACTTGAACCGTTATCGGCTACCTAAATAGGTAATTTTACTGAATAGGGTCTTAGTTTGGAGCGAAATTTAAATTTGGATTTTAGAGGTTAGCTATTTGCCTATTTCTATGGATTGGATCAAACTTCTTGCCACAGTTGACTTTGTCCAAGTTGTGGATATAGATACATAGTCCAATAAATCATAATAAATGCGAGTGTCTTCTTTTGGGGCCATCCAAATGCTAAGAGGGCTTAGATGTGAAATCAAACAAGAGTATCACTATGACAAGTCTCAGCCACAGCATGGAGGATACAGGTCTTTGAGAGGATGCCATCCTCAAAAGGTAATTTATAAAGGCGCAGGAATGTAAAACCCATATGCAAGGATGTCATAGGATCTATTCTTTTCTCTGGCGAATTCACTTTTACTAATTTTTATTAACTTTTATCAATTTTTATAAAAAAAATTAATAAAAATGGAAATTTAATAAAATAATTATTTTCATAAAAATGGTTATGGAAATATATTTTTGACTATACCTAAATAATAATTAATTATCTTGATAATTAATTATTATAAGACACCTTTTGGTAAATAATTAATTTGATTTATGAAGAGGTACAAGTTAGTTTGGATGATCAACTAACTTATACCTTTTAATGAAATGGTGTATTTATGAAGAGACATGACCCTTTTTAGAGTGGTGTTTGATGAAAGGATATTATCTTTTCATGAAGAGGCATGATGAAATCTATAAATATAGATGACATTGGCATGCATTTAAAATAGCTTTGTTAAGCGTGATCAAGAGAGTTATACTATCACCATAATCCTTAGAATTTTTGTTATGTCTAAGATATTTAGGGTCCTATCTTCGTGAATGCAACACGTAGATAGGGGCTTTGTATCCCAAAAACCTATTCAGGCAGCCCTGCTGCACGTGGGGGCGAATAGAGTCTTTAGAAAAAACGTACTTACACCTACCTAGAAGTCACGACTAATTTGACACTGAGTTTGTCTGTGACTCTAATTTGTTTGATACAAAGAAGCCGATTATTTATGTGTATCAAGTGAGGGTTTGCTGGAGATGCAAACATGATCGTGAAAGGGATGCAATGACTATAGTGTATTTTTTATACTAGTTTTCTCTTGATGGAATCAAGATTAATGTTGATTTGTTCATACAACAATGTAATGTCTATAGCTTAAAATTGTTGTATGTAATTATTGATCATGAGATTGAGAGAGATCTATAATCATGTTTATAATTATATGGTGAGAATTTGATATAAATATGATATCAAATGCATTATATTATAGCCTCAAATAGATGAATTGCTTTCGAGAAGTCCATGAACTTACACAGTTTAAATTGGGCATGGCAATGGCTATAATATGACAATTATTTCCACATAATCAAGTGTGCATACAACAGTTTATTTTACGACTTGGCTATTGATGGGATTTTCATGTAGACATCGCAATTAGACGACTAGATGCAGCATGTTAATTAAGAGATAAGTGGTTCTCATTTTTGCTTTCACTTTTCCTCTTTTGCATTTGTCTCAAATACAATGCATTTGATTAATGTTCTAGAGATAGAAGACAATTGAAAGTTTGGTTACCACCTATCATGCATGCCAGTTCGTGCGAAACCATGCGTGGTGTTGATTGAAAACATTAAGCTTTTTATTATCTTCTAGTAATAATTAAATAATTATTATTTCTTTAATGAATAAATACGCAAATGATGCATAGCTTTTGTTGGCAAAAGATTATTTGCATGTGAATTAATGATATAATTGAACTAAACAAACACGTTACAGATTGCAACGATTTGTGGTTGTTGATATTTTATATCATGCATGTGATGGGATCGATCATAACTGTCGGGATAACGTTGATTTATCATGATAGTGCCAAAAAGTTTTATTCTTACGGGATTATGGAAACACGCCTTTTATAGGTTATTCTCTTGTACTCTTTTGCATATTAATTAAGAATATAAATCTCCATGCAGTTTATTGGGCATTCAAATCTTTTTGGTAATATTCATTTGATAAATGCATGATTCATCAAATGTGGTTTATGGATCAATATTTAATGTGAATGTAAGAATAAATTATTCATCCTTTATAGAAATAAATGTGAAATATAATTTATTCATTCCTACGTAATTCTAATTTGCTAAAAGTATAAGTCCATGGATGCTTTGGTTGGGCTTGTTAATGCATATTTTGGTATGGTTTCTAAATGTTTATGTTTTTATTCTGGACATCTAAATGTTATTTACTCCAATTTTAAGAATTGGAATTCGGAAGAATAAATGTTTCATCCTTCATGAAAATAAATGTGGTGTTTCATTTATTTTCAAAGGTTTTAGTATCCTAAAATGTGATGTTTCATTTATTTTCAAGGGTTTTAGTATACTAAAATGTGAAGGTCTATATAATGAAGTTGTTGAAATATTTTAGTGTGGCTGGTAGAAGTCTATGTATATGAATTATGAATTTTGTTTTGACTTGTTTATGACCATGAGAATTTTAGTATGATTATAAGAGAATTGAAATATAGATATGGATGGAATGTAAATGTGTGAATATTTATATTAGTCCATGGATATGTATAGCTTAGAAATTTCACACGATGGACCCACAATTATTTACTCTAGTTTGGAATAAATGGTGGGAATAACCTATACTCATATGGTGATGAAATATGTTTTTAAGTCTGTTAATTGAAATTATGACTATAATTTTAAGTTGAACTTGAATGAAAATATGGAAATATTTTCATGTATAAACCTTGTTTAGAGGTTGAGATATCCAAGTTTTAATAGCTGGTCTTTGGTTCAATAGATGGTTGACTTTGTAAGTATTGTGGGCCCATTATTAAGACTTACAAAGGCAATGAATCCGGATGGACAAATAAATATACACGTGTGTTTAATATAATAACTTCAAGTCTTAAGACGCTTGCAAAGTTATTGTTATCAAAGTCATTGAACGCATCTAATGACTTTGGAATGGATGGTGTAAAGCCCACACTAAGTCACTCATGGTGGAAACGCAACTTAACGCTTGTGGAAACATCAAGTCTTAAGTTCAATGAGTCAAAGTACATTATCTTTGTGATTTGTTAGCGCTCATCATTATAGTTACCATCCAAGTGGAGTGCTAAATAACCCATATTTTTAAACGGAGAGTGAGTTATTGCTCTTAATGAACCTCAATGAAGAACATTTGAGTCAGTATAGAAAAGAATTTGATTAGGTTGTTTATATTCAATCAATGGTGTGACTTGTTTCTTATACTCAAATGATTCCATTAATACCTTATGGGGGCATTGATGAGGTTACCTAGTAAGTGTGAAGTCGGGCTACTTCTGTTGAGCTTGGGCTTGACTCTAGAGCACTTACGAAATGGATACGGGACACTAGGTTGTTAATAGTGTCAAATTACTAAGTGATCTGGGATGAAAGTCTTATATGTGGCTTAGATGCAAGTGGTTAGAGAGGATAACTGGTTCAAAGCATAACCTACTATGTTATCCTGATCATTTGACGGATAGGTCACTAAGATGGGGGTTCAATCGCAAGACACCTCCATTTATACACAAGACCTCCGGAAATTCGAGAAACCATTTGTTATGGAAATGGTGGGGGATTGTTGGAGTAATTTTCATAAAAATGGAAATTTAGTAAAATAATTATTTCCATAAAAATGGTTATGGAAATATATTTTTGATTATGCCAAAATAATAATTAATTACCTTGATAATTAATTATTGTAATGCACCTTTTAGTAAATAATTAATTTGATTAATTATTTATGAAGAGGTACAAGTTAGTTTGCATGATTAACTAACTTATACCTTTTAATGAAGTGGTGTATTTATGAAGAGACATGACCCTTTTTAGAGTGGTGTTTGATGAAAGGATGTTATCCTTTCATGAAGAGGCATGATGAAATCTATAAGTATGGATGACCTTGGCATGCATTTAAAATGCCTTTGTTAAGCGTGATAAAGAGAGTTATACTATCACCATAGTCCTTAGAATTTTTGTCATGTCTTGGACATTTAGGATCCTATCTTCGTGAGTGCAACACGCAGATAGGGAAGGCTTCTTGTTTCCCAAAAACCTATGCAGGCAACCTTGTTGCACGTGGGGGCGAATAGAGTCTTTAGAAAAAAAACGTGCTTATACCTACCTAGAAGTCTTGGTTAATTTGACACTGAGTTTGTTTGTGACGAACTGATATCTGTATCTATCAAATCGAATTTTTACACCAACATTTCCATCACGTTTTTACCAATTTCAACCAATTTTTACCAACTTTTACCAATCTCATTTAAGAAATTTTACCAAAAAACCCCACCACCAATCATTCCGAAAAAATACTCATTTCTACTCTTTTTTAGAAATTTCATTCATTTACTGACCCCTATTTACCAAAGAAAAGAACAAGCCCATATTAGAACTTTGTAGAATTGATGAGGGACCATTCTACAATTGGATCATAACATTTAGTCAGTCATTTGCCATGTTCTACAGTTAATACTCACAAGCTCGGTTTCACCTAAACTTGCTTCATATGCAAACATTGCAATACCCAGCACAACACAACGCACGTCGGAAAGATACGGAGTGAAAGATATGGTGTTGACTATGATGTGGATGGGTACAAGTCTTTAGGAGAGCCTTTTTTTTTTGAAAAAAAGAAAAGAAAATCATTAGATGCCTATATAACTAGAAAAATACAATAAAAATGATAAAAGTAATGAGCCCGAATGTTAACATAATACAGACAGCTTGATGAGTTCGTCAAGCAAACCTAAAAAAACTTGTCCTACTAAGATTTAGGAGAACGTATTACTATATAGGCATATATACGTTATATTGTACGTCTATTGGAATCGGTTTTTATGTAGGCAATAATCGCATGATTTAAACTGCTTAGGTTTGGATCTTCCCAAAGCCTATGCAATCAAGACCAATACTGAGAGTTATTGTATGTATATAAGTTAAATGAATCTAAGCTCACACCAGCCGCTATACTGGCTTATAGGTGTCATTAGAAAAGCCTAAATATTACTATACACAAGTACTAACCCAAAGGAACTAAGAATCTAAACTAGGGATTAGAGTTGCACCCGAACCCGAAAAATCCGTCTCGAACCAGCCCCATTTATAGCAGGTATGGATACGAAAACTTGTAAAAAAATGGGTATGGGTATTGCATTTGAAAATGGATATGGGTATGAGTATAAATTCTTAAACCCATACTCGATTGTGTACCCGATTTGCTAATAAAAGGCGACCAAAATACGGTAAAATTCAAAAATAAATGTTTGGAATGAAACTCTAAGTGTATGGTGTTTATTTATGTAGAAATGAAAAATTAAATTTTTTTATATTTTAACTTTCGTGAATTTATCTGACATGAATTTTAGTAGCTTCGCTTGAAATTGCTAATCAAATATATCGTGTATGTATATATGGGTTGAATATGGGTGACATTTTGCGCACTTTATATATACCCGAATAAAACCTGTAAATTCGAAAAACCCGATAGGTATGGATATGGTATAGGTACAATCATCCCAAAACCGATAGGTATGGATATAACGTTTGAAAATGGGTATGAGTGCGGGTATAGCTCAATCCGCCCCGAACCCGCCCCATGCCCATTCCTAATCTAAACCCATTTACGTATACCACCTTATGAAACTGAGACCAAGATCACATCTCATATAAAGAGTTAGATTCGTTGAGATCTCCAACTTTCTTTATTGGTATCGTCCTGGTCCATGTCCTATTACCCCCACATTTACTGGCGCATCGTGGAACAAACTACGCATGCATAACGATAAGGGTTGGGCAAACAAAGGTCCTCTTTGGCCAAAAAGAGTTTTTTGATAAAAAAGAGTTTTTTTGACCAAAATTAGCTTGTTGAAGTCAAAAAGCTAATTTGGGTGTTTAGTGAAAGAGTTTTTTGGATTCAAAAAGCTAATTTGAAAAAGCTAATTCCATGAGCTTTTTGGAAGAGCTTTTTGAAGAATTAGCTTTTTGTCTCACAACTTTGTCAGAAACAGCTAATTTTACCAAACAGTTTTTCAACAAACAACTAATTCAAATAGTTAATACAAACAGTTAACTCAAACAGCTAATAGTTAATACAAACAGCTAACAGCTAACAGCTGTTTGCCAAATAAGGCCAAAGCCAGAACGCTCAAAAACATGCAAATAAATGTGCAACCGTACGTGCAAGTTAGACTCCATTTTTACTTTCTCCCCAGCCTACAACCCATAAGAAAACAAAAATGGATGGAAAACTCACAAGCACAAATTCTCTCTCCCCAACCTCCATGCCATCTTTACTTTCTAGGCTTCATCGCTTCGAACTTTTGGTAATTCACAATCTCTCTTGTATACTAGTTTTCATTATAGTTTGTTTCGATGGAGTACCTTTTTCAACCAAACCAACTTGGGATTTCAAACTATCAACCGTCGAGTGTAGGAAATAGGCTTTGGGATCAGATTTGATGAGTTCTAGGTCCCCTGAAAAATTTATAAATAGTCGAGGGGTTAGTACTTTGGATTTGCATTATTATTCAGTTAGGTCTTTACTAAATCTGATACGATTTTTTGTATTCCCATTTGTCCTTTGAATTATTAGCATTTGTACTAATCCAAATACCAAATTCTTGGTAGGGACGCTACTTAGTAATTTACAATTTAAAACAAAGAAGATAAAGACTATTATGGTTGACTTAAATAGTTGACTTCAATTGACACAAATGGTGAAGTCAATGCATTGCGCCGACTTGTGGAAATGGGGAAAGTTTGGGGTCCTATCTACCGGTTTTCTTTATTTTGTTCCTTTGGGCGGTTTCCGTCGGCATGACTTATTATATTAGTTATTACGGTGAAGAGATTTTTCAAACCTTATAAAGGTAAGATCCACACTAAAAAATAGTGGTAGTATTGTTGTTGATAATGAAGAGATAATTCAAATAAATTATTCTTCATAAAATTTATAAATTGAGTCACTCATATATCCTCATCTATTATTTTGACAGATGTTGTATTTTTAATCATTGTGTCTTATACTAGTCACTAAAACTGAGATTTTGAGTATATTAGATCTCAGATTTGATTATCCTCTCTCTGTTATATTGTAAGTATATTGGTCCTGTTTAGCAAACAACTGTTAGCATTAGTTGTTTGTTGAAAAACTGTTTGTTAAAATTAACTATTTCTAATAAAATTATGAGATAAGAAGCTAATTCTTCAAAAAGCTCTTCTAAAAATCTTATGAAATTAGCTTTTTTAAATAAGGTTTTTGGACCCAAAAAGCTCTTCTAAAAAGTTCTTTCACCAAACACCCAGATTAGCTTTTCTAGTTGGTCAAACAGTTAATTTTAATTAAAAAAAGCTCTTTTTGGCTAAAAAAATCTTTAAAAAGCTTTTTCCCAAACACCCCTCATTGTAATGTTTTTTGCAGCTTTTTCGAATGAAAACAAAGATTTTATTTTTCGTGTGACTTTTTTAAATAATTAAATTAAATTTCTTTTGTTGTTTGATGGCTAATTCTCGAAATAAGAAAATATAGCACTTATTTACCTTAGCCTTAGCCCTTAGGTAATAAGACTTTTCATACGCAAAGTCACCATATTACTCATGCCATGAAAATGATATAATCTTGATTTTTGCACCTTAAGATTATTGGTATAATAACATATTCACATAGGTTTGTACACATCAAAAGAAAAATTATAGCACTGTATTGAATAAAGGGTTATTATAACCTTAATTAGATGAAAATCTTTTTTTACACAAATTAGGAGGGTTTTCGAATTTTTTTATTTTTATTTTTTACAAGAGTAAGTAGGCACAGCCCACTGATCTTCATCTCAGGGGTATCCAATGAACTTGAACGGACCAAGAAAAGAAGAATGTCAAATTAAAGCTCATACTAAAGCCCAGACCCACAAATCTTCTACACACAATTGCACAGAGGCAAAAATTGTGCCCCTCAGATTTGGACCCGGGTGAGAGGGGAGGACATGTGGAGTATTGGCCACCCGGCCAACTCCTCTTGCGACAAGAGGGTTTTCGAAATGAGTGGACATGCATGCTTCTAATTTACTATTAGGTATTATGTGCAGGTAAAATTTTTCCAGATGATAGTACGTACCAAATCAAGATTTGTTGTATTGACCTAAGAACATGTTTGGTGGATGAAGCATTGATTGCCGCCCAAACCGATGATTGGTTATGGATTGACTTAATTTGAGAGGGTCCAATTATGATATTTTTAAGAATATCTCTTTTGGAATCATTCATTAATTAGCTTATAAGCTTGTGAAAAAGTACGTACTTTACTTTTGAGTTTTGAATTAGATAAGTCACTCTGGAGTTAATCACTTTGATGCCCACATGTAGGGCTAGTAAAAATCCGTCCGATTTGATTATCCGAATTTGTCCGATCTAAAAAAAATTGGGCACGGTCGCAAATTTTTGTTTGGATTTAAAATTCGGACAACCTGTCATGTCCGAATTTAAATCTGGGTTCGGCTTTGGGCATTGGGGTTCGGGTTGTCCGGATTTTGAAACCATTTTGGATTCGAACAAATTTGGACAATTGGACAACCGGTTCGGATGGTCGGACAATTAGGTTTGTGTATTTTGGTCCAAATTCTCTATAAACTTTTATAAAAATAAATTTGGACAATTGGGTTCGGACATTAAAAATCAAATTCGGATTTGCTCACACAAAAATTTTGGTCACAATGTCTGAAAATCATATAACCAATTCGGACATCCGAACAACAGGGTCCGGACATTGGACATTTGGGTCCGAGTCTGGATCTGATCAAATTGCCTGATTTATAATTTGAACAGGGTCTGGTGATGAAGTTTTTGTCTGAATATCCGATTTATCCAGACCCGGATCTACCCGGACCCGAATATTTACCATCCCTACCCACATGTAATCTAAATTAGTGAATAGTAACATCCAGTATCCAAGTATGTTAATATTCATTAAAGAAAAAAAGTTACTCGAGATGGAGCTTTTTGAAATTTGTAGAACAATTAATAGTTATGTAGCTCTTTAATTTGGTTGGTAAATTAAATTTAATTATATATGTCATGTTCTAGTTTCAACATATGTTTTGTGATTTAGGTAAAGAAATATTATGCAACTAGGTGTAAAGAGCTTTCTCAACCAAAAATCTAAATTAATAGCTGAACATCAAAAATATGTTTTATACTCCGACACACCCCTCACACGAATGTCTTTTACTATAAAAAATAGACACTTCTTACAGGTGTCATGTCTCGCATTGGACACATGTTAGAACCGACACATCACCAACACTCATTAGACACGTATTTGACACAACAAGAATTGAACATATATACCAAATCAACTATGTTAGACACAAATTAACGCTGCTATAATTAAGTTGTTTATTTGTTTTATTATTTCTAATAATATTAAATCATACAATTATTAATGTAACTCTATCATTGGTTCTATTTCAAGGATACCCAAGGTCATTGAATACCCTTTTTTAATTTCATGTCTTAAACACTTAACTATAAGTGCAATAGATTAAGGATCGATTATATTACCCAAGCACACATTTTCAATCAATCATCACATAACGATCTTTGGGGAAAAAAAAGAGGATAAATCTTATACGATGAGTTATTAATTTTCTCTTTTTACTTGTTAAAAAAACATATATTATGTACATGCATTAGCGCCGGGACAAAGTAGTAAAAGTTGTCGTAAGTTATATTGTTTGACTTTCAAGAACATCTTGTAACGTTCCACATAAACACGGGCACAAAGTAGGACTTCTCTTCAACCCTGGGGCCTTGTACATTCCATACAAATACATTTGCCAATAATTACTTGTACAAGCAAGGAGTCGAACCCACAACCTTCAAAATGAAAATTGTGTAGGATACCAATTACACTGGTATATATTGCTTGGTTCCTAATCCATTTACAATTCCACATAGATTATTGAAAGTGAAGCATAATGTAGATGTGGTTCACTTGGTTTGACAAACTTGTGAGCTGTCCAAATCCGCAAGTCAAAACGAACAGGTTTAGAGAAAGAGACGGTAATGAATTGACCCTTAAAACCCTCTCCAATAATCTTAAAAGATCAATTATTGAGTGTATATATAATATAAATTTTTTGGGATGAGTGAGTAAATAATTTAACTTAGTATTCACTATTCACCATTCCATAACCTATACATTATTGGCCCACTCTCGATCCTATTCGTTTTCTGGCAGAATGGGATGCTTAATTTTCTATATTAGCGTAAGAAGACGTGCTCGTTGTTACCCCCCAAGACAAATTAAAATTACAATAATTAAATAAGGTGTAAACCATATAGTATTCTAAAGCACATAAAATTGCAAAAGCTATAGTAACTTAAATCATAAATAATGAGTCATGCATATAAATTCAAATGAGATTTCAACTTAAAATTAACTGTTGGGGTAACGTGGCTCATAGCTACCTCCCCATATCTGATCAATGTGATTTTATGAATGGTTCTAGTTGGTACGGTATTCAACAATGTACAAAGAATATCATTTATTAAACAACGGCATTCAAGGCTGCGCCAAAAAAAAAATTAAAATATTATAATTTTTGAGACCATATAATGTTTATTAAAAGTTCAGATTTGTCTAAAAAAGATACTCAAAACACGAATTCATGCCATAGTTTCTCTCCAATTATTATATGCTTTTTGAAGCATGTGTTCTCAATTGTCACATACATATTTTTTATGTTTATTTATCATATTGACAGTTTTTTTTTAACTTATATTTCGGTAACATCGCTCCTGACAATATTTACTCACTAGAGTACGATAGATAGACTTTGTAGCAACCTTCCACTAAGTGAGGCATATATTAAGTTTCTTCTAACCACTAAACTATCATTAATTATGTTTATACGAGGGTTTAACAAATACATAGGCCTTGTTTGGCACACAGCAGTCAGCTGTTTGTATTAGCTGTTAGCTGTTTGAATTAGCTGTTTGTTGAAAAACTGTTTGAAAAAATTAGCTGTTTCTGACAAAGTTGTGAGACAAAAAGCTAATTCTTCAAAAAACTCTTCCAAAAAGTTTATGGAATTAGCTTTTTCAAATTAGCTTTTTGAACTCAAAAAGCTCTTTTAAAAAACTTTTTTACCAAACATTCAAATTAGTTTTTTTACTAGTTTAAAAAGCTAATTTTAGTCAAAAAAGTTCTTTTTGGTCAAAAAGTTCTTCAAAAAACTATTTGCCAAACAGGGCCATAAACCTAACATATCCTTAAATATTTTTTTATGTGGGATAAAGCAATAAGAAAAAATAAAGAAGATGTATATGAGTTTCTTTGTCTTTCTAATTACTATAACTTCTAAGCATGTCCAGAATATACCTGACATTATTACATGACTTGAAGCAGAAAGGAGACTGAACCCTTCAACTGTAGAAACATCCAGATTCAGAAACGATGGCGATGGAAAGCCCTTCACTAAAAATACATGCACACATATTAAAGTAACTATAAACAGATCTCATGTGAATTTTTTTACTCTTATATAATAAACTAAGTATAGTATAAGCTCTTAGGGTTATCTTAAACAAAATAATTAGACTAATTATTTTCATGAAATATATTTAAAGATACCAATTGTCTAGTATAATTATGATGTCATATATAGTAAAGTAATTTGGATATGTGAAAGGGACAGAGAGGAAGCATGGTAGGATGAAAATCAAGAAAACCTGTCAACATATTGTTATTTTATTAAAGTGAATGAAGGTCATGAATAAATAGCAATTACTTGTCGATTATAATAAAAAATCAATTTAATGAATATATAGAATTTCAAAAAAATTCAAACATGCCTATTATTACAATACTATTAGTTATTGTAAGAATCTTATCTGAGTAGGGTCTATATATTAGATCTATTAGAATACGATTAGTTAGAAACTAAAAGATCTATTAGATCTGTACTCAATTAATTTTTTTGTTAAAAAAGAAAAGATAAAACATAATTCTTATTTGATATGATTTAAGTAGACTTGGCAAAACTCAATTGACCAGACCCGTATCGTATCTGACCCGAAATTTTTGACAAAGTTGCTTATTTTTTCATGAAAAACTTGTTGTATCAAAAATCGGTTGACCTAACCCAAATCGAACCGATTCAAAATATCGTTTTAACCTAAAACATGATCCGATCTAAACTTAACCTAACTCGTACCTAAATTGAATGACCTATTTATCATATCTAGATTTGAGTAGATCTCTAACATGTATTATTATTTATTATATTATCGACGATGATTGATATGTCTGGAGCAAGCCAAGACTTGTTTTGAAAGTGAGTTCAAAACCAATAATTATAGCAAGCTAAGCTAAGAGAGACAAGAGATAATATAAATTATGTATGACAACCCTAGAGAAAAAAAAAATTCAAAAAAAGCAGAAAAAGAGGGCTGAGATGGGTGTCCATTTTAAAATATATTCCAAGCATCGTCACTTCCTTGAAGTTAAATTAAACTTGTTCTAATCACGGCAGCTCATATGCATGAATGTGAAAATATAATTAAAATTATGTCATGAAATTGAATGCGATATATATGATGATGCTTGGAATATATATATCTACGCTCATTTTTACGCTACTTGCTTCTCCTTTTTGTTATTTTAGGTCTTTGATCAACTGGTATGTTAGAATATGAAAATGGATATTGTCCCACATTGATAAAATTTAAAGAATATGATAGTGGGTGTTGTCCCACATTGATGAGATTAAAGGGGTTGAGCATGTATATAGGCTTGTGAGTTACTCCACCCATTACCAATTAGTTTTGGGTTGGAACCCCATTTGAGCTTGTAAGCATGATTCTTTGTTAATTGCATAATTGATATAAAAATTTAACATGATAATTAATTAAAATCAGATACTGTTTATTTATATTGGTTGATTTTTATAAATGGCGGATCTACATTGACCATAATAGTGTCTATAAATACCATTCGTTAAAAATTTTATTTTAATTTTTGTACAAGCATTTCTGAAAATTTTAACATGGACACCATTAAACGTGAATATTATTGTGCAAATATTAAATCCATCACTGTTCATCATTCACAAAATTTGAACAAAAAATCTTGTCTAAATGCGACTAATTATGAACAATTAAAACGAATTTTTAGGGCATGTTCTTTTCGTAGGGAAATAGGATTGGAAAATGGGTGAAGTTGATTGAAGTAAGTATTTTTTTTTTTTGTTGAAATGGGTTGAAGTGTGTTGAAGTAAGTTAAAATGGATTGAAGTTTGTATATTTTGTATATAATGGGTAGAAGTTGATTAAAATAGTGAACATTGAAGTGAATTGAAGTTTGTCGAAATTAAGTTGATATTTTTTATTAAAATTTACAAAATGAGCAGAAGTTAATAAATTAAAATTTATCAACGAAAAGAACAGGGCTTCACTGTCAAAGTGGTTATACAAGTATTTTCTTAGTGATTATACAAGTATCTTCACATTTCTTTCAACGCACTCTTCTTCCTGTCAGAGTTTCTCGTTTTTCTACAAAAGTGGTTGGCTTGGATTTTGTTTAATTAGTATAAAATAATACAAGCCATTGCAATTATCTTACTTGATTGGGATTAGAACTCTATTATTGGATCATTCATCGTAGTTTTACTACATGATGTTGATAATTATGAAGTGGAATGGATGAATACTGAGTAGTGCACTAGAATAAGGTGGAAAATCATTTTAGGCTAAGAATTTTAATTTTTAGGGTGTGCTTGGTAGGGAGGAAAATCATTTTTTCGGAATCGGAAAATAATTTTCTCATTTTACGCCGTTTGGTAAAATAAGGAGGAAAAAATCATTTTCAGGGGAAAATCATTTTACCCCATTTGAAGGAAATTGTTTTCCCTTGAGAAAGTAGGGAAAATGATTTTTCAAGCTCAATTTTCGTTGCCAAATTTTGTCTCTTGTTCTATTTTCTTTTAATTGTGCCTAGAATCACTCTATTTTCATTCTCACTTTGTCTCTCATTCTTCCCCTCTTCTTCATGTTCATCATGTTCATCGATGATTTCCATTGTTAATCTCTGTAATTATTTATTGAATTCTCTAATCTTGTTACAGTTGCCCTTTTGAAGACCTTCGCAATTTGAGACACTCATCGTCTCCTTGTTCGTCATTTTCTTTAATCTGGATTTAATATCACTCAAAGTCAACCAGGTAATCATTGGGAATAGCGAAAAAAATTGAGATTCATTAATGTTGACTCTCTCTTTTGTTGGGTTTGTTACTGACTATATTTCTTACTCATGTTTTGGGTTTGATTTTGAAGAGGTGAGAGAAATAGAATTCGTTGGTTGGGTCGGATCAGAGTAGTGAGCAGGGAAGGAGGTTGATGATAAAACGAAATGAAGTGAGGACAGGGGGTTCATTCTATCAAATAGCAAAAAATGAAGTGAAAAGAAAATGATTTTTCATTCTACCAAATAGGTGAAAATACAACAACAACAACAACAAACTCCCAGTGTGGGTCCCGCTTTAGCAGGGTCTGGGGAGATCCAGCTGTTGGCAACCTTACCTCTACCGGTATTTTTACCCATAGAGAGGTTGATTCCATAAGACTCACAAAAAAACTGTTTTGTGAAAAGGTTTATGGAGAAAACCAATGCAAAAACCATTTACAGAGTAATAGGAAGAGGAAGAGAAAAGGTACCGGAGAGCAAATAAAGGGAGAGTGGAGACATACCTCAACAAGCCATAGGCGCATGACGCCGTCACAACTCAGAAAAGCACAACCTGCAGACAAGCACACCAAAAACCTTACCCGCCCCGCGCCGCAGAAGCTACAGCCGCCTACGGAGCCGGCCCCGTACAATGATTTTTCTTGAAAAAATATTTTTCATGAAAAATAATTTTATAGGAAAATGATTTTCCTCCCTACCAAACACACCCTTAGTGTAGAATTTATGAAGTCAGAATCAATATAATCTTTTTAAAGATTAGCTGCACTTAAAGGTCGAGTGCTCTACTGTGAAATTAGCAAACTCCATGCATGCTAAATTTCTCCTACGTACTATAAGTTAATTTTAGAAGGATTAAGAATGATTAAGATATCGGTCTCGTATGTTTAAATATTTTTCAGATTCCTAAAAGCGGAACTCATATTGAGATGTGGTAATGGTGTTATTGTTGTTACAAAAAATAATTTTCATATCCAAAATTTATCCGCATAACTGTTTTTTTTTTTTCTCTCTCTAGAGAATCTTGTCTTTTGTCTAGCATGGTGCCTCCATTAATGAAAAGGTACAAATATGTTGGTAAGTATTAAGTATTTTCAGAAAAAGTTACCGTTGTTGTCACGATTAAATAAAGTTGATACGCAACCAAAAATAAAAATACTGACAAAAGTGATTGAATATTCCAGTGGAAACATTAATTTAAAAAAAATAAAAAATACACCTAATTTTCCGCTTTTATCCCCAACCATTTTTAAAGATCTCTCAGCTAACAAACTAACTTCCTTCCATAAAAACCCCAAAACAAATCCTTGTCAAAACGCCCTTCCTTCCCCCACATCATCTTCCCCTCTCAACTTTCTCTCTCCAAATGGCCGAGTCCTCATCAATGGCGGACCCTAATCAAGAGAGAGAAACCCTAAACCCTAACCAACCCCAAGACGACGCCGTCCCATCCGAAGAAGAAGCGGAGATAGCCACCACTGCCCACCACTTAACCGTTCCATCCGGGTTGACACAGGACGAGTTCGCCTTGCTGCTGCCCTGGATCACTGAGTTCCACACGTATCGAATCAAAACAGGGAAGCAATGCTCATCCCTACTCGCTCAAAAGATCCAAGCGCCACGCGCCGTCGTGTGGTCCATCGTGCGCCTCTTCGACAAGCCCCAAACGTACAAACACTTCATCAAGAGCTGCTCGGTCCGAGAGGGGTTCACACTCGCCGTGGGATGCACGCGCGATGTGAACGTGATCTCGGGCCTACCCGCTGCCACTAGCACCGAGCGGCTCGACATCCTCGATGACGAGCGGTTCGTCACGGGGTTCACCATCATTGGCGGCGAGCATAGGTTGAGGAATTACCGGTCCGTGACGTCCCTTCACGAACTACAGGGGGCGCGTGAGGGCGATGAGTTGACGGTGGTGCTCGAGTCGTACGTGGTGGACATGCCGGAGGGAAACACGGACGAGGATACGCGCCTTTTCGCCGACACGGTTGTGAAGTTGAACCTTCAGAAGCTGGCTACGGTGGCACGTGACAGAGCTGCGAGTGGGAGTGCAGGGGCGGTGCAAAACAGGTAGTGTGTGGGACCCGCAAGGGTTTTTTAATTAAAAAAAAAGAAAATTCAATAGGCCGGCCTGTACTGAGGAGTTTCTAATTTGATGTTTTCCACTGGTTGATTACTGGCTACTGCTGTGGGTTCTTTTCTTTTCTTTCCTTTTTCTTTTCCTTTTTTTCCTTCCGGTTTTCTGTATTTTTCTTTTTTTTTTTCGTTTATTATGTTAATTAATCTCTTTGGTTTTTCTGGTTGGAAATTTTCTTTTTCTTCCCTCACAGAGTAAAAACTCAGCCTAAAAATAAAAACGGTCAAAATTGAACTTGTGTGGATATATACATTTTCATGTTTAAGCCGATGAATTTGATTCGATCACGGGGTTATCACGTACTACAAGTTTTTCCCTTTTTATCTTTCGATATAGTGTTATGAGATTAGTCGATTTTTATCAGACTGGGTAATTTAATATTCTTCCTTTTTAAGCTAAGAAATCGCTTAAGCTAAAATTTAGTGGGAGGAAGATTAATTTTAGGGTTAGTAGATGCTTACTTGAGGATCAGTTTATATTTCTATTTCATTTACCTATAGTAAACATAATTAATATGTAAAATCCCACCTTATCAAAATGGTAAAACTGTAAATAATGAGGTCACAGTGATATTGATCTGCCAAAGTGCCAATTTTGTTTTCGCTACATTATTACATGGTGAGCTGGGCATGCCACTGAGCCAAAAATGGATTCATGCTCAGTGGGAAAAACTGTATCAATATATTTCTAAAAATATATCACCCACTTATTGTTAAAAAAATTGAGGCTGAAATCCTGATTTTTTTATTTTTTTTTGGACCTTAGATCCTCCGTTTTATCGTAGTCGAGTTAGTGTTGGTCCAATAAGGGATAAAACTCTCCCATAAGAGGCTTTTTTCACTCACAAGACTTGAATTCAAGACCTTACTTAAGGAAAACAAGTGTCAAACCACTTGAACCAACCCGTGTTGGTTGAAATTCTAATAACTATATAATGTATACTTCTTTTTAAAAACAAAAAGCTAATGTCTTCTTTTACACCAAATTTGAAAAATTTATCAATTAATGGGACTCTCATTTTGGTGGGTGATGTAGGAGAAGCTGTAATAAAAGTGAAAATAATGGTGAAATGCAGTCTGATTTTCAAGGAAAGTTTTTGCAAGGTTGTGAATAAAAGTTGAAGGAAAATCAACCTACAAAATAGAGGATAAAAAACATGCAAGTCAATTGTAACAAATTAACACAGGAAAAAAAATAATTGTACATACAACTAGAAAATTCAACAATATAAGCTCGATAAAAAAATGTTGTATTATTTGCCATCATTTACCCCTTTAATACAAAATCTACAAAAGAAACACGCAAGTCAAATGTTTTCAATGTTTACAGTATTGAAATATCTTTATATATACTTCTAGTATATTAAATATTTCAATAAGGTATCTTACTTTGATTACTTAAAGTTTTTAACCATTATGTTACATTTAACTTCCCATAATATTTTTATTTGGAATACATCAATATTAAAAATGACAGAGACATTATAAATCTGTTTTGCCAAAAAATTTCATTGCAATATTACATTTCTAATTAGTCTTCATATTACGGGGGTATTTGGCAAATAGCTTTTTAAAGAACCTTTTGACCAAAAATAGTTTTTTTGATCAAAATTAGTTGCTTGATCAAGTGAAAAAGCTAATCTGGGTGTTTGGTGAAAGAGCCAAAAAGCTAATTTAAAAAGGCCAATTCCATGAGCTTTTTAGAAGAGTTTTTTTTTTTTTTAAATTAGCTTTTTATCTCACAACTTTATCATAAACATCTAATTTTATCAAACAGTTCTTCAACAAACAGCTAATTTAAATAGCTAATAAAAATAACTAACTTAAACAGCTAATAGCTAACCGCTGTTTGTCAAATATGGATATGAGAAAAAACTAACTATGTTTATGTATATAGAGGGGAAAAAAGGGGAAATTAAAACATGTCATGCTAACGCAAGTTTATACATTGTATAAATAAATAAATAAATTCATGTCTTGGGGAGTCTAAAGTTCTTCAATCCAATCAGAAAAGAAATTTTCCTAATATTAAATGAATGACAAAAAGTCAAAAGCAGCACATTGTCGTTGCTTGAAGTGAAATTATATATTCATTTAGGACACAATCTATTAGCTTTGGTGAGAATTTTCTTTTCTCTTGTTGGTGCACTGGCACATCTTTCAAGTCTATAGGATTCCTTGGTCCTCTTTTGTCAATTTTAGAGCTGAAAAATGGCTCAGTTCGAATTAGTTTATTTAATAAATAGGTTAATTTTGTGTTGGTCTTAAAAGTAGCTTAAATTTACTCAATTTTGAAAACCAAAAAGTGTTCACGCTAAACAGTTAAGTCGTGTCGAATTTGGGTTGGAATCGGTTAATTTAGATCAGATTTGTGTTTCTTCTAATAACATCGGGTCGGATTCGAGCCGTGTTATCGTGTCGGTCTAGCTTTCCTAACTCTAATCAATTCATAATTCAACTCTTTTCAAAAAAGGAAGGAAAAATAAACAAATTAGATGATGGAAGGTGACTATCGTAGCTGTAATTTAATTTCATGTAATTTACTAGTATCAGTTAGTAATGTTTAGTCATGAAGTCTTCTAAACCGAAATTTGGGGGAGATTATTTGAATGTTCATGAAAAATAAATTAATACTCAAGTTAAAAAGAAATATGAATAAATATTCCATTTAAACTTTAAGTGTTTTTGAAATGATCTCGCGATACATGCCCACACTTTGCAATGCCAACCTAAAGTCAAGATTTGAGTACTTATTCAATAATTTAATTTATTAAGTATATGATATCGTGGTGCCATGGATTTACCTAGAAAAATTATATTCCACTTGCCATTAAGTCAACTTTTCCATTAAAATAAAAATATTTTATTTAAATTAGAGAGATTATTTGTACTGGTAGGAAAGCAATAAATCTCTTGACATTTAGCTCCACAACAAAAAAGGAAAATTAATGCTGAAAAAACGAAATATTTTCATACCCAAAAAAAGAATGAAAATACAAAAATGTCCTTTAAGTGGAAGAGGACGTAGCTAATAAAAACCATGCATGACATTTTTTAGCCTATCATAATTCATATGTCAAACATCCTTATAATATTATTACATCATTAAAATTTGAATTCAAAGTACATCTAACAAATTGTCTACTCATACAACTCAAATCTAATAAATATGCTTCATCTGAATCCATAATTTGTTGACGGGATAAATACCTCGACGATTTTATTTATTTATTTTTAATTAAGTAGCCTCCATAATTAATTGGAGGATTTGTTGACGTATATAAGTGGATAGATGTAGGGATGGACAGCAGGCTAGCCTAGCCCCACGTTGAACAAAGACATTGGTTGATTAGGACCCCAACCCTCCCCCTAATAATTTGAAGGTTGAGAATCCGCAAGGCTTAGCTTTTTCATGTCTGATTATTGGAAGTTGACCCCATGCATGCAACTGGACTCGACCATACAGGAGATAGAACCAGCATCCCACCCAACCCAAACCCCTACTTTCAGGAATCAGGATACAGAGAGAGAAACTTTTCCAGTGTAGCTGACCCTAGCAGACAACCTGTGGTGCCAATGAATTGGCATATACATTTGGATTTCATGGTTTTTTTTTTTTAAGGATTTTTTCTGGGTGGTCATTGTCAGAGAATACTCCTCTGTGAAATTTCTTGGGAAAAATGCTCCCAATCACATGCATTTTCCTTCTGTTTTCCCAGTAATTTTACTGAAAAGAAGATATATGCCACAATGTTAGTTTTTTTCCCTTTTTTTATCTGCATTTTCATCCCATTTGCTAAGGCAAGGAGTTGATGGGATTGGTGAATTTTTGGATTTGCTGTCTAACTAATGACTTGCCAATGGAATTAATATGTCTTTGTTCACATTGTCCCCTAGAATATGTTAGGTTGGGTGAGTTTAGTTATATATATTGGATTATCCTGTAAACATAGATTTAAAAAGGATCTGAAACTTTGACAAAGATAAAATTAATTAATAGTACGTAGTTTAAAATGAAACAAAATGAAACAATTCATTTTTTAAAAATGCTGCTAAATAAGCTAAACTGTGTTAAAAAGACAAATCCAAATATCAATCAAGTGAAGGCTAATATTCAAATAACTAATATTTTGATGGATTCAACATATTAAATGGTATAACTTGTGTTATCTACGATAAAATTAATTCAAATGCTAAAAAATTCTGATACGTTAAAAGTGAATAAAGGTTTTTACTATTTAAATGAATAGGAGTAACACAATTGTAAATTTCTAAGTGTGGTTGAAATGTTAGGTAAAGTATATTGAATCTTTAGAATTATTATTTTTGTATAGTAGTTCAATAACAACTTTTGCCGGTCACTTTAGTATGATAAAATGTATTTCCTAGAAGGGTTGTTATTTTAGGTAAACTATGTAAAATTTCTTTTCATAGTTATGCGGGGCTCTTTCTTGGTCAATTGATTATAAGCATTTTTTCAATATTGTTTAGGCCTAGTTGGCCACTCGAATAAGGACATATTTTTGAACAATTAACATATTTGAACAAATAACATCAATTGCATTGAAATTTAAAATAATAGGCTTCTTTTATGCAAAATAACTATAGAGCGAATGACACTATTGTCAACACTTAAATAAATAAAAGTACTATCTTAAAAAATGCTAATCAACACTTATTATTAACATTCAGCACCGATCAGCATCAATTGACACTGATCAGTATGCATCAGCACATAGTTATATTTTATACTTACAATTGAAGCCTCCATTTGCACTTATCAGCACCGATCAAAACTCATTAGTACTTATCAGTACTTATCATTACTTATCGATACTCATAAGTATTGATCAACAATAAGTTATTTATAATAAATTGAAATGAATAAATCTAATTAATCAATAAAAGATATAACCAAACATTTTTGATATCCCTAATTCTCAAGTCTAAAATATGCTAAATACGTCTATTTACAGACTTACTTTACGTACCATACACGAGCTCATCACTATTATCGAAAAAAAGTTATCCACATTATACATGGAAATGAAAATTATTTAATATAAGTATAAAATATGATGAATTGATGATGATGTTGCCACTATTTCTCCTCAAAAGCCTAAAATCTCCTTTTGCCTCCTTTTCTTGTCTTCCGTTTTTTTATTTCCTGGGTTTCCATTGGTGGATTTTTCCATTTTGGTACCCAATCCATCACCCAACTTTAATTCCTTCTTTTTATTTTTATTACCAATCACATTTTTTGTTTAGAGTAGTTAACCCCCCCCCCCAAAAAAAAAGGAGAAAAACAAATAAAGTACGTTCAGTCAATGTTTTATCAACTTTTTTTCCTTTTATATTTTATTAGATTAGATTTATTAATTGATTAAAGAGATAAACTCAATATTTGTATTACGTGGAGGAAAGAGAGGGCTTGACGTGATTAAGTAAATTAATTACCTGATATTCATGTCTGGATGTGAAGCTTTCAATAGTCACCACCAAACCCTTACCTAAACAAAGTAATTTTAATTTAAAAAAAAAACCAAATTATTTAATGTGACAAATGCAATAGGTAATATTGTCGATTGGTGGATCATAACAACTCTTAAGTGTCGAATTAGGGCAAGATCTTGGTATTGTAGGATCACATTAAAGCATACGGTGATTAATTAATTAAAGCCTATATGTACTTCACGAAGATTTATAATTTTACATGATCTTATGGTTGGGATCAAGCCACGTTTCCCTAGGTCAAGCATGATTGGAGTTAAGTATAAAAAAATTATAAAAGGAGGAGCATAAGGCCTTAGCCACATCATGCATGCTCGATCTTTTAGATCTATATATACTGAATTTTGTTATTTCATATTTGTATTATCTCGGGTTTTTTCGATAATGCATGATTAGCTAACTACATAGCATGTTCCTCCTCCTCTCAAAAGCTAGCTATATTGTATATAACTGAGGACTCAATACATGCATCAATGGTCCAACAAGAGATTAGTAAGTCAATAATCTGAAGGCCTATGTTTCATTGCAGTTTATAAAGAACACCAAAGTATATATTTATAAGAAAAAATCTATGCTTATAGCTCACATCAAAACATTAATTCTTATTAATTATAGGCCAGAGCACCATGCTCATCGGTCAAAAGCTAGATGCTAACACCTGAAAAGATATATGTTCTTCGTGTAAATTAGAGTATTCACACTAAAATTAAAGGATCCATGCTCGTGACGCAAAAATAGTAATGTATACTGTACATCTTTTCTTTTGGATTTTTTTTTTAATCATGAAAGGAATGGACTATATTAGATTCATAGTAATATAAGAGTACATTTCATCTGATGCTCGGAAACTAATACTTTCTAGAATATGGAATCAAATAACCTCACTTAGGCCCTCTATTTTAAAAAGGGCCATTGTGTTTTAGTCCGGCCTGTTCATTTGCTTTAAAATATCTATTTAATTTTATTTTGTACAATGCAAGATCTAATGTATCCAATTCGCCAGCTTTAAGTACTAGGCTGAGACCTTATTGGCTAAATATAAAATCATAGGAAATAGATAATGGATAGTTGACACAAATTAATTCCTTAAATATCCATTAAAGAAAGGCAGCCAAAAAAAAAAATCTTCTTCTTGAGGTTTTGACTAAGAATTTACCTTTTCATATCTTTTAAAATGTACATTTTTTTTTTGATTAACCTATTAAGAAGGGAAGAAAAAATGTTTACAAATGCAGAGCTTCATCAACAGTGCCATTTTCTTTTTTCGCAAGTTTATATGTGTATGAGTTTTTCCCCTTTTTAAATGAGTATGATATATAGGGCATGTTCGGTAAATTATTTTTTTTATAGTAATTGTTAGTTGTTTTATTAGCGATTAGTTGTGACCCATTAGTGGTTAATATTTAGCTGTTCAATTAGCTATTTAAAATAAATGCTTTTGGTAAATGTATTTATTAAAGTAGCATATTTATGTAAACTCACTAAAAAAGGCACAATAAATAAAAGTTTTGAGTAAATAAAAAGAAGAATTTTATGATTTGCAATGCAACAAAGCATATATCATACTCTTAGGAGTACAAATTCTTACAAGCCACATCAGCATTACATATTGAAAATTATCTATATGACAAATACACGTTGAAAACATACACACACACACACACACACACACACACACACACAGATATATATATATATATATATATATATATATATATATATATATATATATATGATAGGAGGGGTTACATACTCCTAGGTGTATGATATACATTACCTGCAACGCAACCACTAGATAAAGGTTCTTAAAAGCTATTTTCATTAGCTTTTGAAAAATACTATACAAACCCTTACTACTACCTCAACCACTACTTTGCTGAACACTTTAAAGTAGTGTCCATAATATTTTAACTATTATAAATCGCTAACCTACTTCAACCTCTATTACCGTACATAGTCATAAGCTTAAAACGCTAGGTGGGGAGGGGTTGAAAATAACATAGAAAAGGGGAGGAGGGGAAAGGGGTCCATGGATAAATAGCAAAATTAATTATTTATTAGTACAACATCAATCATTGTACTTTTTTTTACATAAATTAGATCATATTTGTACACCTTGACACTGATCAGATTTGTACTGTCTAAGATTTATAAAGTGAAAAAATGAAAAGTAAAGATCATGTTTGATGTTAGATTGAAACAAACCAATAGTAGCAAGTGCAATCCAATGGGGGCCATGTTGGCTAGCACATGTTAACATTAACTCATATATATTAATGTTATTTATATTGACATTTGACTAGAAATGTAAATACATTCTTCTTAGTTGCATACGGTAACTTATTTGTAACAATAACATACGATGCTATCTACTTATTTCTTTATTTAGTCTCAATTTCTATTACATTAAAAGCATAGTGGTTTTGCACGTAAATTAACAAGTCCATGACATTTCTTCCTTTCAGTTGGGATGTACATTTTATTGAACCCTTTGCATAAGATAATCCAGTGTATTCTCAATATATGTGGCCAAAGAGATATACGAGCTGAACTAAGCGCAACAAAGATCTAACTCATAAGGTAACTAACCCTCATATTCTACGATCGTGGAAGCAAATGCCTCTTCATTGGCTCGAGACACTAATTAACGACAAGGCGGTTCGTGATGTTAATGTGCCTATTAATTTCAAAAAGCATATAATTAGATCTTTTTTATTGGATGATCATAAATGCACCTTGTCAAGGCCTTTTTTCTTTTTTTTTTTAAATCATCATAGCAATGATTTGATTGGAAGGCCACAGTTAGGATGTACTATCCAAACACGTTGATTGGCCCGTTTTGGTTTCTCTTTCTAGAAGTTAGAAAATATAAATCACACTTGGATTTGATTTGATTGACAGCCATCATAATCATCATAAGAATTAAATTGGAAAAAAAAAAAAAACAAAGAGAGAGCGCGTGGACGGCACCCACTGCTGTCTTTTTAATGCGGATTAATCGATTCTTGGTTTGGATTGGCTGCAACTTGCACAACTTGCCTTGAATTTAATTAATTAATTAATTAATTTTTAAATGGGAAGAAGCCATAGATAAGGAATAGAAGCTACTACTCTAGAAACTCGTTTCTTTTTTTTTTTTTGGTTTTTTGTAAGGTTTTCAAATTTAATTCTAATTTTGGGTGGTGGACAGCTATTGAATTATAATACTGTTAGATTAGACTAGAGTAGATTAGGTTAATTGTCATTTAAAGAATTATTATTGTAGACGGTTAGAAACTAGCTAATTTCATCGATAAAGTTTTCAAAAAGTATCGTTAGAAACTTGAATTGGAGTTTCATTGACATCGCTTTTGTACGTCTTTTTTAAATTCTACAAAGAACTACTACATTTCTCTAAGAGGAAAGAGATAGCTTTGCAAATAATTTCTTCAAGTCTTGTTCTTTTACAAATTTTAGAGTTATTTTTATGATTTTTCAATGGTTAGATGTATCGGTTCTTTCAATTTCTAACTGTGATAAATTAAAATTATACTTTTCTTATATGTTCCTTAGAGAGAGTGTCTTGAAAGAGCCCTTTTTAAAAAATAATAATAAAATTGGTCTCATACATCACTTTCTATTGGTGACATGTTCGTTATTTATAAAATCAAAGTCTTGAAAATATTAGTCAATTTTGAGAATAGAAAAGTCTTTTAAGAGACTAGATGGAAAAAACAATTTTTTATCACGAAAAAGCCATTAAATTAAAATGCGGGATTTGGTCGTAAATGTTTTGCTTTTGGTAAAACATTTTCCTGCCTTGGTGAGTTGCTACTCTATTGATTCTTTCGAAGGCGACAGAGATTAGTCCCAATCAAGACTAAAAATTAGGCCCAATCAATATATATATAGAGAGAGAGAGAGAAAAAAAAAAAAAAAACGTATGATCATCCATTAGTCTAAATTAAAATAACTATCGGCTAATAAAAGATATAACTTTATAGTCAAATATTTTTCCTATTTATGGGTTCGAATGGAAAAACCACATTTAATTTGTGAAATCGGTTGAAATTTTGAATCAAACTGTAGTTGCAAAATCCCTGGTAAACAACTTCTCTAAATTTTCGAGTTTCTTGTCATGGGGAATTGAAGGTAATCAACATCCTTTCAGACCAAATTAACATGACCCCAAACCCAGTTGCCATGATTTTCGATTTGTAATGATGCCTAATTAACTGTAAACAACACAGCTTTAAATCGTAGTCTGAGATGGGCGGTCATTGTCATCGCAATGCCTGGGACCTGTGAAATCAGTCTTGGTCCCTACCCAGATATAGATGCTAATTAGTACAAAGGTGGACAAGATCCTATGTTCTCTGACAGCATTTTGCGAAGTCATTTCCTGCTAGAGTTTTAGTCTTTAGAGCATATAATTTGATTTTTTTTTGGTTGAAAAATATGAGTGGATAAATAAATAAAATTAATTAAAATTAATAAAAGTGAATTAAAGTAAATTAAAGTGAATTGAACTGAGTTAAAATTGATTGAAATGGGTTGAATTTTTTTATATGATGGTTGGAAGTTAGTTAAAATGGTGGAAAATGGGTTGGAGTTGATTAAAGCGGGTTGAAATGCGTAATTTTTTTTATTAAGTTGGTAAAGTTGGTTGAAGTTAGTTAAGATTGATAAATTAAGATTTATCAACGAAAAGAACAGGACCATAATCATGAGTTAAAAATTTGACTCACAAGAAGGGTATATTATTTCCACATCATACTATAAGCCTATTTTTTTACTCTCAACTTTCATCTCTTATAATGCAAGACTCGTAACTTTAACTCATTATATAGAATAATACTCATAAATCCACTTTACAATATACAACTTTCTGTTTAAAGTACAAAGAAAAGAAAAACGAATTAAAATAAAAAAAAACCAACAAAGTAAACGAAATTAGCTGCAAACAAACTCATGCCTCGCAGCCAAGCTCATCAGCTAGCTGGATTCTTTACTGCTGCACAATGTACGGGCTCCTCGACTCCAATTTCAAGGTGAGTGAGTGTTAGGGAAGTTTTAATATTTATAAACCCTAAGTGTAAGGTGTATTGTTGAGTACTCGGGGTGTCGTTCGCAGGGAGTTGAGTTTCCAAGTATCAGAACTAATTAAAACGTCTCAAGTTAGGCAAAACAAAAGGGGGATAGAAAATAGAACTAAACTACTAAAACAAACAAAAGATTTCGATTATGATTAAACATGAGATAAACCAATTGATCAAGCCAAACCCTAACCTTCCCAAATTATGTTAGTATTCAGAGATGATCAATTGCATCATTAAAGACCACCCAAACCCTCTTTCAAGGGGATTTGTTCAAACCTTCTATTTTCAGGGGATTTGTTCAATTACACTACAAGATTGACAACCCTTCACCTAGTTAGCGACAGAAACTATTTTCATGTTCGAATTTCAGCTATTCTCTCTACCCATATTAGACAATCAGCATCACCTCTCAGTATAAGTCGATTGGCTCAAAACACGGACGAAAGCTCTTTCAAGCATTTGATTGAATACTTGACGAGCATGAAAAAAAAAACTCTAAATTTAAGCATAAACAAGGTAGGTAAAGGTCTAAACAAGATCAATTAGCCATTAATAGGCTAATCGCCACCCAAATCAACACAAACTAACAACTAAACATCACAAACACAAAAACCCAAACTAAACCTAAACTAGCAATTATGAAAGCAAACATAAACAAGAGAGGAAAGAGAATGAAACCAATCTAATCTAAACAATCTAAATAAACGTGGATTAACAACGAAACTAAATATTTAAACTAAACAAATCCAATACAAGAATTAAACTCACAAAGCCTAAACAAGACAAAACATGAAATAAAAAGAGAGAAGAAGAAAAACTTATGCTTGATTCATTGAATGATCTTGAAATCCACAAGCTTGAATTCAAAATATAATCTAATCTCCTAATCTAATCCTCTTGTTGAGGTTTTTTATCGGCTAAAACTTAACCTAAAACTATCCTAAAAGTCACCCCAAGGAGAGCCGGAGAGAGAACGAACAAAAACGCCGAAGGCGCATTAAATAGAAAAAATCGGGCGAGCGAGCGGGGAGAGGGGTGGCACGACCATGCCACGTGGCATGGCCACACTGTGCCAAATTTCTGGCATGGTGGTCGGGCCACCCTGTCGTCCCTTCTTGCCTTTTTTTGCCTTTCTTGTCCATGTTCGCTCCTTTTCGCGATGTTTGCTCGATTGAAGTTATTACCTACAAAAGCAAATAAAACAAGTAAAAATCCTAAAGATTATATTATTATACGAGTTAAAATTAGGTAAAAGAGGTATATAAAATATGACAAATTATCGCCTAACAAATACCCCCACACCTATCTTTTGCTCATCCTCGAGCAAAACAAAGGAAAAACTAACCTAAGAGCCTAACTCACTTTCGTAGGAATCATGGTAGCATTTAGCATATGCAATATGCCCTTTAAACCCTTTGGTTCCCCTAAGTGAACAATTGAGGTCTCGCGAGGGTTTGCAGAAGATATACCCACAGAATCTTGAAAAAGAAAATTAAAAAGGAAAAAAGAAACAAAAACTTGAAAAACAGTTTGGATGTACAAACAAAGCGCAAACATATACAAGGGAGAACTTTATATATATTCTAACTAACCAAAGCACCCATGCAACAAGATATTAACCTGCATATAAACAGAATATACACATCAAAACTCTCTATCCCCATCGAGGACGTCAAAACACTGACTTTTTACCCCACTGTATATCAAAACCTGGAATCCATCATAGTGCTTAGTGTGCTAGTGTATCATTATTCTAAGACTTAGGCTTGCCAGAATCAAACTCAATCCCACTTGACTGACACAAATTACATTATTGACTTATTAACACATAAAGTAAGCATTCCCGGTAGCAGTATTGCCTTCAAGGGTAACACCCAGTAGCAGTATTACCTCAAAGGCTAACGCCTAGTAGCACAAGCCTCAAAGGGATGTTTGTCATTTCAAATTTTATTTTTTTCTTCTTCTCTATTTTTTTTCCTTCTGAAAAGCAAACAAAGACTAAAGTAACCCTGCACAAGACAAGTGGGAGAGTCAATCATGGAAGACTAATGTCCTAAGATAATGATGATGATATAATAAGGATTGGATTACACATTGATAATGAACAATTGGGGTTAGAATTAAGGTATAGAATGACACACTGAGGACGAAAATCTATCATGCACATCCCGCTTATATACAAGCTAATAGTCAAAGTATAATTGATTTAAGATGATCAGAATTACATGAAGCTTCCCCAAAGTCCGTAAGAAAAACAATATAAAAATCCAAAAATTTCACAAAAATATGCACAAAAGGGTATATGACTTCCTACCCCCACACGGGGCCACACCTAAATCTCACGATATCCTCATTGGGAGTCGATGAGTCACTATCACTGCAAAAACACACAAAAACAAAGAAAAAAAACTCACAAACACAAGACACACAAAAAGAAAACAAAGCAAAAAGGTGATCATAGCCATCAGTTGACTCAACAACATCCCAAATTTCACCTCAAAGTTGATCACCAACAAAAACACAATCGAATATCCACAACTAAACACAATTTAATATCCACGACTAAACAAAAAGAAAAAGAAAGAAAATAAAAAGGAGGGAAATGAGTTAGAACGAGTACACCGGGTCAGGCACTGAATGTACCCAAATTATGCCTCTCTAAGATGGTGCTATGGAGGCATGAAGAGCATCAACCGCTCCTTATCATCGCTCAGGACTCATGGTGGCGACTCAGACGCCGTCAAAGCTCGTAAGAGCTTATCAAATGCCTGAAAAAAAATCAAATAGAATAATCGAATGCAATAGTTAACAAGATTTTTCCAGGCATGTCCTCTAGGTGCATACTATAAGGATCAAGGGAGGGGTCATACCCTCTAAAGGTACTCAGGGACTCAGAACAGTCAACCTCATTCCCTTCAAGTATCACATGAGAATCAATGAGTGACATATTACAACACTCACGGGAAGAGGAGGGTGGTGAAGTTGAGAAGGAACCACGGAATGTTTCAAGAGGGTTGGAGGATATATTATCAACAAGATCAGGACTAGCTAGCCCCGTAACCACAACATCCACACGTGAAGTCCCTGAGGGAGTCTCATGAAAATCATGCACCTCAATAAAAATATCACCTGACTCAGAACAAGTATCATCCTCATCAACACTGGTGCTAATACCAAAGGTCTCACCTACCTCGAACTCCGTCGACTGAGCTAAAGAGGAATGTATATCAAGAAAAGTCATGATTAACGTAGTGTTGTTCCTAAAAGTGCTAGCTGAGGATGGAGCAACAATGGGTAAAGTAGTCAAGGGAAGGTCGAGTATCCCCTAGTCCGGACTCTAGAGGAGGGAAAGATGCACCAGCATCACACAGATTGACATCAAGTCTAGGAGAACTAAACCTAAGGTCAATCTCTTGTGATAGCTCATACTCCCGCATTTTATTAGCAAATCAATGTGTTGCTCATTCATTGTCTCTATCATACTAGACAATTTAGCAAAACTATCATTAGAAATATCATAAGGACAAGAATTACAGTCACGATCAGAGTAATGACAAATTTCACACACAAGAAGAGGATAATTAGGGACACAGGGGTGGGATGTATGAGTTAACACAACTAATCTCAAATTCATAAGTATCCCAAGCCAACCAATCAAGAAAATCTCAAATTCATAACTAACAACTAAACATCACAAATACAAAACCTAAACTAAACCTAAACTAACAATTATGAAAGCAAACATAAACAAGAGAGGAAATAGAATGAAACCAATCTAATCTAAACAATCTAAATAAATATGGATTAACAACGAAACTAAATATTTAAAATAAACAAATCAAATACAAGAACTTAAACTTACAAAACCTAAACAAGACAAAAACACAAAATAAAAAGAGAGAAGAAGAGAAACTTATGCTTGATTCATTGAATGATATTGAAATCCACAAGCTTGAATCCAAAACATAATCTAATCCTCATATTGAGGTTTTTTATTGGCTAAAACCTAACATAAAACTATCCTAAAAGTCACCCCAAGGAGAGCCGGGGGGAGAGCGAACAAAAACTCCGAAAGAGCGTTAAATAGAAAAAATCGGGCGAACGAGCGAGGAGAGGGGTGACACGGCCGTGCCAGGTGGTAGAACCGTGCCAATTTTCTGACATGGTGGTCGGGCCACCCTATCGTCCCTTCTTGCCTTTTTTTGCTTTTCTTGTCCGTCTTCGCTCTTTTTCACGACGTTTGCTCGATTGAAGTTATTACCTACAATAGCAAATAAAACAAGTAAAAATCCTAAAGATTATATTATTATACAAGCTAAAATTAGGTAAAAGAGGCACGTAAAATACTACAAATTATCACCTAACAGTGAGCCAACATTTTCACCCTAATATATGTTCTCTTAGCTTCTTAGAACCCTATTCTACAGCATCAGTAAAAGTTTCAACTTTTTAAAAGTTGTATTTCTTCACTTTTTCAATATATGGGAGTGCAACATGAATAACCAAATAAAACATTTACCATAGAGCCCACCATGAAACATATTTGATTACTTTAATCCCTTTTGGTTTTGTATTTGTATTTTATGTTTATAACTTATAAATATATTTTTACTTTTTGAAAAGTGAAATATTTATTTTTTATTTCCCCAAAAATGTATTTTTTTAATTTCCAAAAAATTAATTACGTATTTTTTATTTGCTTGAACATGTAATGTATTATTTTTTTGGGTTGCACAACCCAAGAAAGATGATTTTTTATGAAAATGAGATAAATTTTGGTATGGAAATTTCTCATTTACAATGTGGTATTTATAGACCAAAATTCCCCCCCCCCCCAAAAAACTCCAATATAGTCGTTTGGGTCTGCCGGCTCCACCAGTCCAAAATTGCCAAGCCAAAATAGCCGGTCCAGCGGCTACAATGGCAGCCAAGCAGTTGCAGCGAATTTTCCTTTTTCTTTTTGTTCGGCAGTGCCAGTGTGCAACGTGTTGTTGTCTTCGTTGATACCCAACAAAACGCTGCGTTTCTGCAGGCCACACTGACGGTCCAACTCACATTCCACGAAGCAGTCCACATACGCTGGAATAGTGCCATGTGGAACGCAGGGCCCATGCGCAGCACGCCTTCCATCGACTAGAATTGATCTGAATACTATCTAAATTGAATACTAGGATCAACAAATCCAAATATAAACAACCTTACTACTATTGCAAGTGTGGAAGTGTGTTTGTTTTGTATGAAGAGAACCACAAAATACTTCTGAACCAAGTTCTAACAGCGGATAAACATTGCTGAAATATAGTTTGATGGATGCCAGGAAGGATAAACAGAGAAAGCATTAGGCATAGAGAACCATATATTTTCCTTCCATCAATTGCTGCAACATTACAGAATGTCATTTACCAAATACTAGTATCAACAGCATCGTTCACGGGAGATAGAATGAGAGAATTAGTAATGGTAAGAAACTAAGAATAAGGTAGTACTGTAAAGTCTGAAACAGAAAGTGTTAAAACTGAGAATCAGAACCGCGAGTCGGACTGAAGGCAAGTCTCATGTAAACACAAGGTCAGGAATTTGAATACCAAAGCTTCCACACACCAAAGCTTGGCTAGCATGATAATAGATCAACCGCATCAAATGTGCCAATAGATCACTCAAATCAATGAATTGAAGAAAGGCAGTGTGGCAGCTTCAAGTAGCCGCCTGGTATGCCTGATCTAAAATGCTCGGGATGCTATAAATGTAAGAAGGCTATGAAGCTTCCTGACTTTATGAGCCAAGAAATACTAACACTGTCAAGATTCCTAAACTAGAAGCAATTTTGAATCTCATAAGAATACTTTCTGACAAAAAAGGGACTTGTGGAATTCTCAAACATGCCTCACGTTTCCTGAAAAATATGATTCGGATATTGCTTTCTTTACCAAAAGGCAATATCATACAGCTTCAGGTGATAAGGACCACATATTGCCCCAGAACATTCAATAGCAAAGGCCAAAGGGCCATATAGGTTGTCTGATTCGAACACTCATAGAATCATAAGGTCCAGAAAGTTTACCAGCTTCTCAAGCTTCCAAATGTCATACAATCTAGCATAACTTTTTCAATCTCAAAAATTCCTTGGAATCTATTTCTCGAAACAACACATGCATTGGGAACTATTGATACATCAAATGATATAATTCCAGAGTCAGTAACCCAAGTAGCCGTAAGGAAACTTGTACAGAACCATCAACTATCAGTGACATATGCAGTGACCATATTGACACGGATCACAGTCAGAAGCTCATATCCTTGGATGGCACAATAACGTAAGGGTCACAAAAAACTGCATCTCTTTTGCTAAGCCCTTTACCTAACATGTACTTGAGATATAGAGAGCACGAGAAACTACCAAGCATCACACAGCACATAGAAAACACAAATAGGTGCCGGGGGTGGGGGGTTTCTTCCATTTCCATTTTCAACTGATCACTCAAGAGGCAACAGTAATCCAAACCAAGTTTTGAAAGCAGTGAATCAGGGTCACACAAGCTAAGACAACATTACATCTGAGTGACTGGCAGAAAACTGAAATTCCTCATCATCCATGACATGACAAAAAAACAGGATAACTGATACAAGAACCAACAAAGTAGACAAATAGAAAGATTGCTTACATAATGTATTTTGAGCAGTTGTAATGCCATCTCCTTCAATGATACAACTTCATCTTCTCTATTGCCCAGAATTCTGCCTACAGTTTGTATAATGGTTCATTCACACCACATCATCAACAACAGAGCTATTTGACAATGCAGAACTAACAAAGTGAGAATCTACGACTGCTGCAGAACCTCTTTCAGATTCATAAAATCAATATGGACAAAAAGCACCTAAATAGACGCAATAATCCCTGGAGATCGTCTAACATCAGATTGTACATACCTCTTAACATACAGGTCTATCCTACAATGAGGAGTATTTCTCTGCATCCTAAACAGTGAAGCCAAAGACAGTGGACGTGCCACAGTCAAACCACCAGAAGTTAAGGATCCCTCCATCTAGGACTTAAAATAGGGAAAAATCCAGGCGACAGAGGAAATGCACTTCCTGGAGACAGCGGTGGCTGAGGGCCTGGACCCAAAATCCCAGATTGACCGATTGGAGAAAATGCGAAATTCGGGCTCAATGGTGGAGGATACTGAGTGCCAGGTGAAAGAAAAGCATATGGTGACGGTGACCTTGGCGTTGGAGATAACAAGCCAAAGAAACCACTTGGAGACGGCAACAAGAACTGAGATGTAGGTGATGGCAAAAGGGCAGGACCATTCATTTTTGGTGACGGCATTGGTGGCATGGATGGATTTGGGAGCAAACCAGGGGAAGGTGATTGACCATGAGCTTGCCCATGAAATTGCGGCTGCACAGGAGGTTGAGCTTGCACTTGCCCAGGAAATTGTGGCTGCACAGGAGCTTGAGCTTGACCAGGGAATTGAGGCTGCAGAGGAGGCTGAGGTTGATGTTGAGCTTGCACTGGGCCTTGTGGCTGCATTTGAAGCTGACCAGGATATTGTCCTGGAAATTGCGGTTGCATCTGTGGCTGAGATGTCATTGGACTTCCACCTCCAATGCAGCTTTGCAGCTGCTGCATATAGGCCGATATAGGAGATAAAGCGGGATTCATCCAACCCGAATCACCATGACCTGATGGCTGCATTCCTCTTGGAGAAGGCTGACCAAACTGAGGTGTCGGTCTAGTGAAATTATTATAATTGTAAGCAGCTGAAGGTGGAGCCATAGGTGGTCCTTGTGGAGGAGGTTGCATAGGAGCCTGAGCAGCAACCACCGGTGGGATCGGAGGGCGATTCGGCGGTGATAAAGGAGGTGGTCTAATCCGTTGAAGCCGCATGCTGGGGTGCCTAGGAAGGCTATTAGGAGGTCTTGGCATAGGATCATTATGTGAAGGTGAACCTGTTAACTGCTGAACAATGCTTCTGAAGTCATTCTTGCTAATGTTGTAAACCGGAGGTTGTGGTTGCTGCCTTGCTGGTGTATTATTAATCCCAGCACCATTATTCACAAAATTGGGTTGGTGCAATGGACTCTTTCTGATGTTCTTCCCAATCTTGTTCACTCCCAGGTACTCATTTGCCCTATTTTTTGAATTATCCATCTGAAAATGATTCAACCCAAATCAACCAAACAAGTTAACACCCCAAAATCTCACACCAATTTTCACACCCAATCAACCATTTCAGAACACAGTCATCTAAAAAAGCTTCCAGTCAAACTATTGAAACAGTTGAAACCTAAAATTCTTCTTTACTGTTCACACACGGCAGACTACTCTCTATAGCCCACAAAAGAACTCCCCGAAAGAATTAAAAGTCATCAAATCCCAAATCTCAGATCTCAAAACACCCATATAAATTCCCACCAAGTTAAGCAAATATTCAGTAAACAGCAGAGTGAAAGAGAAGATAAAAGAGAGAGAAACCGTACCCCCTTCACAGATACATCAATTTGCAGCCACCAAAGATGGAATCTTAAACTGGGTCAGTATAAAACACAGAAGACAACCAACCAACTCTAGCCCAGCAAGGTGGGCAACAATAATAATCGAAACCCAGAAACGAGCAGACAAAATTCCTGCTTTTAGAAACGGAAATGATGGAAGAACCGGGAATTATACTGGGGAAAAAGAAAGGGTTCACTTTCACTATTTTTGTGAAGAAAACAAACAGACACGTTCGTCACTGTAATTGTTTAATGGGTAGCTGGGAGGGAGATTGTGAAGTGTCAACCCTAGGAAGAGAAAGGAGGTGACGAGGTTTGATCGAAAGAGGAAAGGGGAAAGCTAAATGAGCAACCTAGCGTATGCAAGGGAAGAGAGAGAGCGAGAGAGCGCCACGATGTGGGTCACTAACGAAATGAAAGTGATTTTTTTTTTGGTTGTTTGGGGGGCGCCCCCCGCATTTTGTATATTAGAGGTATTTTCAGTCAATTGACTAGCCTTTAAATTCGTGTTAGATACGATTGTTTTAAAATTTTAGCTATAATATTTTTAAGAATATTATAATTAATTTTATAATTTAAAGTTTTAAAAATAGTAATATTAATATATTTGTAATTTATATTTTTTATTAAAATAATTAAAATAAATTATTCATTATGATGACTTTAAATTATATATTGTTTAAATTTTTATTTTTAATAAAATTTTAATAAATATTTTAGAGAACACATGTGGGGATCACGACATTAGAATATATATATATATATATATATATCTATATATATATATATATATCTATATATATTTTGATTGTGCACTTCAATGTTGACGAAGGTGGCGTAGCTATGATTCATGGGCATATAGCCGTCAGAGGTTAAGGGTCCACATATTGGTAAATTAGCCAATACAGTAAGAGGTCGGGTATAGATCAAATTCACCTGAATACAGATCCATTTGTTTTTTTTTTTGAACTTACACACTTTAAATCTGTTGGCTGAATCCAGCTGCAAATTCTGTGGGATCAATACTTCAATGGATTCATGGGTTCTTAATGGATCCCAACTATTTTTCAAATTAAACATTTTTTGCAATAATTTTTTATTTTTGTCATATCCCAATATAAATTTCTCCATTAGGATGACGAAGAGTTGGATTGAAACAATATGAGGTTTGATATAAAAATTACGCTCTCTTTCAAGCGAGAGATTTGGATTGAGTGGGTCTGAGAAAATGAGAGATGTAATTAAGTGAGTGAAGAAAGTAGAGAGAAATTGAGGATGGGGGACAGTGACCATGAGTGTGAACTAGTAGTGCAATGCAAGATAGTTAAACTTAGAAGATTTTAGTTTCTTAAGCTTACGGTTTTGTCAAGCTTCACATTAAATTTTTTTTTTAAAAATATTAACAGGTCTTAAATGAAAGTTTGTTGTTGTTGTTGTATTAACTTGTCTTAAATGAGTCTTGAGTTGACCTACTTAAGACCCCTCAGATCCCAGTTAATTGGACCAAATCTTTTAATTTGGACATATCTAATGGGTTTGGATCGGGTTTTGGACTCACTATTAGCCCTACCAATACGAGCTCCTCTTCTTTAAAAAAGGAGAAAAAAAATATATCGGGAACCGATTTCACCAAAATATAATTTCATTTTGCTGTTTCTGTCTATATTTTTTGATCTCAAATTAAAGACTGGACGAATACATTAAAAGTTGAGAAGAGATGCCTGATCTTTTTCTTCTTACCACTTACCTTTGTAAAAAAAATTAAAAAAAAAATTTAAAACCTATCTAACAGGAAGATAAAATTATTCTTAATTAACTTTTAGACTAATACATTGTCAAAAAATCAAAATTTAATTCAAAATGGTATGGGGTGAAAATAAGGACCTTGTTCTGAAGAAAAATATGGTGACAACAAAGATGACAATTTGCCATGGTTATTTATTTATGTTGTTTGAAGGATGCACAAGATCATTCTGATTTCTAGTTAACGTCCATCGATACAAATTTCACTGGTCATTGCTCCATTGTGATTGCCCCTAACTCCCCACATAATTCTTGTATTGTAGGTCATTAAAACCCGTGACCCTGCATTCCGCTTTAGTCACTCGCATATCAGGAGTGGTTTGACAGACAACCAGAGACACAGGAAGAGTGTAGATGTCTGAAGTTGTATTGTCCAACATGGCAGAGACATCGTTTAGAATCTGGGATCAAGAGCACTCCCTGAAATTGCATTGTCATCGGGATTCAAGGTCTGGATTGAAAAGCTTAAGAACACTGTCAGAACCATGCATGGCGTTCTTCGGATGCTGAGCTAAAGTCTTCCAATCAGAGGATGGCTTGAAAGGCCTAAAACTTATTGTCTATGCAGCAAATGACTTGTTGGGCGAGCTAATTGGCTTGAGTCACAGAAGGACCGGAAGTCATGGGTGGAATCAGATTTGTTAACAAGGTACAAATTGTCTCCTATCATCCCTATCGTATTGCACTTTCTTTTTCCATTTCTCTGAAAATTGAGAAGCACCAGAGTAAGAGCTTGATGACTAATGCAGACAGTAGTAAGGTAGGATTTGTACTACAAGCCTATGAGGATCAAGAGGATGTCTTTGAAATGTTAAACATCTTTATATTGATGTTTGAACAATTTTTTGACTAGTAATGGGTTCTCAGGACCCCATATATACTATGTCTGTCTGCAACTGGTAACATCGCATGCTTGCAGCTTAATTCATAGAACATATTGTACTCACGCAAGTATGTACTCCCAAGAGCAATGTGTCCCCCACCCCCAAATGCAAGGTTATTGATCCCTTTAATCTATTTTATTGACATGTATTTACGTGCCTCTTGAAGTACATGCTCCATGAAATATACGACCGGAATTGAGTCAAGACGTTTATGTCTCACACATATTTAGATGAGAGCATCTGATCCTTGGCAAGTTCTATTACTAGTTGGAGAAAAACAGAAAATATATAGTTGTTTCGATATAAAAGGATTTAATATAAGCAGACAATTGTTATTACCATTTGCCAAGTATTGAAATGTTAATTATTAAAGGAACTTTGACAGAATGAGCACACAACCCATGATCAATACATATTTAGCTATATATTAAGATTAAGATAATATAGCACGAGGATAAATAAAGTGAAAAAGCAATTCCACTGTCAAAGAAAAGCTGGTTCATGCACACAAAACCTCAGCTTATCTCCACTGTTAATTGTCCATGAAGCTGAGGATCCACATAATTTATGATAATCCTGCCAATCGGATTCAATCACTGTATCAAATTCACAATTATTAACCTCCTCTCCATTGTCATGGACAGTTGCTTTTGTAGTGGCATGGCTGAACTGCTTGTTTACCAACCACTTGTTCCTGTATAATGATGATGATGGTGGTAATAGTCCCTACTAACCTGTAACTTTAAAGCTGGAATTTCACAAATATCATTATGACGTTCACTTTTGGACTGCTATATATATTTCGAATAAGTCCTTGCTCTTTCCTCCATAAACTCCATCTTAATCACTCTACATCTCCCCCCACAGAGAGAGAGAGAGAGAATGGCTGATGATGTATTATTCAACATTGTAGAGTCTACCCTCACCAATGTAGGATCAAGGGCACTCCACGAGATTGGAGCAGCGTGGGGCTTCAAGGCTCGCCTTGAAAGGTTCCAGGACAATATCAAAATCATCAAAGACGTGCTCTTGGATGCTGAGGAGAAGCAATTGGAGAGCCGTGTCTGTGTTGTCCCTATTGTAGCCATTGGAGGTATGGGGAAGACTACATTAGCTCAAGTTGTCTATAAGGAGATCAATAAACATTTTGATCTAAAATTGTGGGTTTGTGTGGGTGGGAACTTTGATCTAAAAGATATAGTTAAAAAGATACTCATGTCGGCGACTAACAAGGAGCCTCAAAATCTACAATTAAACCAGCTGCAAAAGCCATTGCATTCTCAAATCAATGGTAAGAAATATTTGCTTGTTATGTATGATGTATGGGATTATGAAGTAGAGAAATGGCATAAATTGAGTTCTTTGCTGAAGGTTGGTAAAGAGGGAAGTAAGATTATGGTGACTACAAGGTTAATGGAGGTAGCAGAAATTGTAGCCACTATTCCTAATCCTTATACCTTGAAAGGCTTATCGGAGGAGTCGTCTTTTGCTTTATTTTCAAAGACAGCTTTTGCATCTGGACAAGAACACAAGGATATAGAAGCTGTATATATGGGAAGAGAAATTGTTAAAAAGTGCGCAAATGTTCCATTGGTTATAAGAAGTTTGGGGAGTCTCTTACGTGGTAAGGATAAACGCACATGGTTGAAAGTCTTGCAGAAATGCCTGAGAATGAAAATCACATCATGGCCATTCTAAAAGTTACCTATCATCATCGAAGCTCCCCATTGAAGAATTGTTTTGCTTATTGTGCGCTGTTTCCCAAGGACTACGAATTGCAGAAAGAAACACTGATCAATCTTTGGATGGCTCAAGGCTTTCTCATTCCATCATATAAAAGTCAGAGTCTAGAAGATGTTGGTGAAGAATATTTTCTGACTTTGTTGCAAAGGTGCTTTTTCCAAGATATAACAAGAGATGAATGGGGGAACATCAAAAGTTGCAAAATGCATGACTTGTTGCATGATGTGGCCCTTTTAGTTGTTGGAATAGAGTGTAAGGTGGCAAATTTCGAAGAAGTGGACTTTGACAATAGAATCCACCACTTGTCTTTTGGTTATAATTTGAATTCTTCATGGAAGATCCCAGGATTGCTGAATTTGAAATGTCTACGGACATTTCTTTTGCCAGAGCAAGAGGAAGACGAATCAAGTTTTAATGAATCTATATGTCAGCGGTTATTTTCAAGCTATAAATGCTTGCGAGCATTGGATCTACACAATCTTGGAGTTAAAACTTTGCCAAGCTCAATCAGTAAGCTTATTCACTTGAGATACCTCAACTTGTCTGGGACACACATTGATGCACTTCCGGATTCAGTCACAGCACTTCAAAATTTGCAGACATTGGAGCTCAATAAATGTTGCAACCTTGAAAGACTGCCCACCAATATTGGAAGACTTACTTATCTCAGAAGCCTTAATGTTGATTAATGCCCCCTCTTAACTCATATGCCTTCCGGAATGGGAGCATTGATTTCTCTGCATAGCCTGCCTTTCCTACTGGTGGGCTATAAAAACCCTCCAGCTACTAGATGCAAAACCTCTGCCGCTCAATTGTGCAAATTGAAGAACCTTAATCAGCTGAAAGGTTCCTTGAAGCTTGTTATTCATGGAGTGTTAAAAGACCCTGCCTCTGATGGAAAGGAGGCAAGGCTGAGTAGCAAAGATGGGCTAGTGGAGTTCCACATTGAAGGAAATGAAGAGCTGTATAAAGAAGTCAGTGGCATCGAGCATGATGAAGCTGTTTTGGAGGGACTGAAACCACATTCTAATCTAAAGAAGTTGGAGATTTCTTGGTATAGGGGTGAGAAGCTACCGAGTTGGGCAGTGATGGATAACTTACGTATTAATCTCCCAAATCTTGTAGAGATTGTACTCTTGGGTTGTGGAAGATGCCAGCAAGTCCCATCATTTAGCCAATTACATTTCCTCAAATGCCTTAGTCTTGCATGTTTGGAAAGTGTGGAGTACGTGGAGAATGATCCATGTGAGTTATTGAAATCACAAGAGGAAAGATTATTCTTCCCATCACTTCAGGAACTAACACTTGTAGTCTTGTACATATGAATAATTTGAAGGGATGGTGGAAAGAAGCTGGAGAAGTAATCGCTGATGAGTGATGACTACAAAATCTCATAAGTTGGATTAGCCAATTTTCAGCACCTATTCAGGAGGTCATTTTCAAATTTATCTCGATTGCGTATATTAGGTTGTCCTAACCTGAATTCCATGCCATGTTGCCCCATGGTTGAGGATTTGATGTTGTTGGTTGTCAGTGGGACCCTCTTAGTGTCAATGGAAGCAAACTGTGCTGCTAGAACTGACATGCCATTTGGATTCTTTTCACAGTTGAAAGCTTTGCGCATCAGCAACGTGGGAGACCTGATTTCCCTTCCAGAAGAGTGTCTTTCTCATATTTCTTCCCTAGATATACAGGATCCTAAGCTTATGAATACTTCTAGACTTGAGGAAGTCTTCACTATTTCAAAATCTCTTCTCAGTTTAGAATTCACTCACTGCCATAATTTGAGATCTCTTTCTGGAGGCTTGGAACATCTTACTGCACTGGAGAACCTGGTCATTTGGAACTGTAAAGAACTTGATATTTCATCAAGCGAAGACATAGATGATGGCATGCCATGGAAAGCCTTGAAGACCCTTCGCTCTTTGCGATTTCATGTTGTTCCTAAACTTGTGGCTCTTCCTAGCAGACTTCAACATCTAATGAAGCTCCAGTCTCTATTTTTAACATGCAATGATGATTTGGAGACACTACCTGGATGGATAAGCTGTTTCCCGTCTCTTGAACATATAGAACTTTGTTATTGTCCCAAGTTGACTTCTCTACCAGATGGGTTTCACAAACTTATCAACTTAATTCAGCTTGGAATCTATCATTGTGGAGGGTTGACAAATCGATATCAAGGCCCAACTGGTGAAGATTGGCCCAAGATTCAACACATTCTATATGTTACTGTTGAACCTAGAGTGTGGGATTGATGATGTCTTGCACTAACAGACTGCTTAGAGTAACCCCAGGTGGATGGTGTTTTTTTGTCTCTTAATTCTCCACAGGCTTCCACTGAAGAATATGTTTTTCCTGCACCCCCCTTCTACACGTTGTGTGTGTTGGGAATGTCACACATGAGTAAAGAAGTCCTAGATTGGGCTACTTTTTTTATTGCCAATTGGTTTTAGGATGGAACCTTACTTGGGCTTGTTGCCATAGACTTTGGTTAAAGTGAGCCACCTCCTTGGATCTCCCCAACAGTGTGCTCCGTTTAAGAGACGTAAAGGCAAAGAAGCTAGCAGCATGCTGGTGTTCACAATATTTTTCATTCTGGAATAACATGCATGACTAATTTCAACAGTTTGAATTTTTTGCCCCATCCCATGCAATTTTAATGACTCCAAATTTTGTGATTGCTGAACAATCATTTTGTATGTATGATGCTTTGTGCAGCCCATCATCGTATATAGTTAACCTTGTGCCTTGCTGTTTGTTTTTAGTTTCTCTTCATCTTGACCAACGTAAGCTTCTCTGCTTCCAATGTTTATTTCTGATTATTTCTGGGAACTTCTCACCTGAAACAGAATGTCTGTGTAGCATCCCTTACATGGTGAAATCTTTAGTAAGGAGTTACATCTTTGATGAATTCTGAAGAACTGAATTTGCAATTCTAGTGAATTTTCATACTTGAAGGTCTCAGTATGAGTTTACTCTCTTTTTCTAGGAAATTCAAATCAAATCCATTTATGAAGATAGCATTTGCTCTTGAACAAGAAGATAAGGATCTGGAACTCCTAAGCGTTGGGGAAAAAATTGTAGAAAATTATGCTAATGTTCTATACGAACTTTAGGAAGTTCATTACATGGCAAGGAAAAGCATGTGTAGTTGAATTTGAAAGAGAGGGGCCTTGGAGAGATGCCTGAGAATGGAAATCATGTTATGGCTATTCTGGAAGTTAGCTACCACAACCTGAAGTCCCCATTAAAGAATTGCTTTGCTTATTGCGTGCTATTTCCTGAGAACTACACCTTCAACAAAGAAACATTGATCAGTCTCTGGAGTTTTGTTATTCCAGCACATGAAAGTCACAGCATCGAGATGCTGGCGAAGAGTAGTTTCTAACATTGTTGCAGAGGCGCTGGTTTCAAGATGTAATACGAGCTTTGATGATGGTGGATCTTGTCAGCCACTGTAGCTTGTTGAATAAGGGTTTCTAGTTCTCCCTCTTTGCTTTTAGATGTTTTCATATCAAATTGAAGTTTACATGTTGGTCTCTAGAGGTGTTTCAACCCCTGAAACCCAAGTGTGTAGAGTGTAGACTGAAGAAGGCTTGATATGGTCTAAAACAAGAAGCTTTGCCACAATGGCTTCAGAGGCTTTCTCAAGCACTGAAACTGCAAGGATATGTCCATGTCCTACTTATTGATCTGATCTTATTGGGATTCAACATCTCGAACATTGTCTAGACTTAAATGTTGCTTTTACCATTAAGGATCTGGCTGCACTGCCTCATTTCCTTGCAAGGCAGTTTCTTACACACCTCAAGGCATTGTTACACACTTACACCACTGCCTGCCAATTACAAATTTTCAGCATTGTGGTGAAGAGGATTAGCCTGCGAAGTGCCAACCCAATTATGCATTTTCGCTAACGTTTCTCTGGCTGAAGGGTTCCATAAGCTTACCAAATTTATATAGTCCAGATACCGTTGCCAGTCCAGGAATAACAGAATTTTCTTTTCCTCTAACAATGACAGGTGTGGCAGACAAGGTGCTCGTCCAATACTCATAGTTGATTGTGTTCAAGGGAGTTTCAGGGATAATTCTGGTTTTAATGATTTCAGATATACTGAGAACCTTGGTGTTTATCTCTAACCATAATTGAATGTTGCCCTGTTTCTCTAGATCTCTTTGTTGAATCTAATACTTAAATTTACCTAAGCTTTTCCTCCTTCAATGTTCATTGCTGGCCATAATTTTGTGAAACCCTTGCCCTTGAAAAACAAAAGATGATGTTTATTATCATCCCTTAAATGTTGAAATCCTCAACCAGTTAGCTCAATGAGAATGAAGAAACTCATGTAATTAAGCAACAAAGATGCAACAAATTCACGGCTTCATGCAATATTAAACGTGGACCAGCTTAGGGGATAGGAAACAGTCCAGGGAGCTACACAAACTCGAAAGAATAACAATTAAGACATTTTTTTTTTTACAAGGATGCTGATTCCATATTATTTAAATATGTTATCCAACTATAAAATTTTAATTATGACTTTATCAATCAGTGATGATGCTACCTTTGAGCACACGAGTAAAACAAACCTCTCAAATCCCACATCAAAAACACAGCTACAAAGGCCTTTCTTTATAATGCAGCACAGTTGATGAAATGGGCACGACCTTACTTGAACAGGATCTGTTCTATAGGCTCGTACCTCTGTATCCTTGAGTTCTAAGGAGACAGGAAACCAAGCCTGGTGGATGAACTATGACCGTGTGATCAGAGCGTGATTAACAGTCTCCGGTGATCCGTGGGTTATTGGAGCAGTAGAGGATCGTTCCTGGCCCCATAGGGTGCTTGGGATGGTCACACGGTTGTCTGACAGACTCTCCTATTTTTCTTTTTCTCTTTTTGACAGCAAATTTGCTCCAGCTGATGGCGCAGAGAGGGAAGAAACATAAACTGAATTATCTGAAATGCAAAGAGCCGGAGGTTATAGCCAATCACAAAGACAGGATATAGCATAATTATCATCCAGCCATGGAAAATGTTTTCAATTACTTTTTTGATCCCGTTCATGATATATGTCGTTTTTAATCTTCGCATATTCTTCAGTATTTAAATTTCAGATTGCATTCTAGTTGGCTATTTATGTTCCTGTTTTGAAATGTGCTCGAGCAATAAACTTAACTACTTGCAGTGATCATTCATTCAGGGTTGGCATTAGAGGCTTAGAGAAGGTGAAAGTTTTTCCATCCTTGTGTTCTACTCAGATTAAGGTTGCCTTTTTCCATTTCGCACAAGACTAAACGAATCAGGGAAAAGCTTGATGCAATAGACCATGATGGCAAACCATTTGCCTTTGTGATATGTTTTTATGAGGAGCACAAAGTAATACGTAGAAGAAACCACTCCTTCGTAGATGTACAAGAAGTTATTGGTAGAGATGATGATAAGAAGGCCATCATATGATCAAAACCGAGACCAACATGTTTGTTTTGTCCCTGTTGTGGGGATTGGGGAAGACAAAGACCCAAAGAACACATTAGCTTGTTCTATAATGGTTGAATTCAATGGATAGAGGTCTTTTTGCATGGCAAGGACGAACACACATGGTTGAGTTTAATGAACAGTGGTTTTGGAGGCAATACCTGAATGGATAAGCTGTTTGTCTTCACTTGATTGTTGAATGCCCAGGATTAACAGAAAAATGTTAAATGTCCAAATCGTGAAAATTGGCGCAAGATTCAGCACATCCCGGTCATTGCTGTTCAAGGTAGTACGTTGGATGGATGATGTCATTGCTCTTGACAGAAAATAAACAAACAACTATTATAATGTTTGCTGAACCAAGTCTTTCTTGCGAGACACATGACTGTCAAAGTTAGAATTGTCATTATGGACATTGGAAATATCTTAATTTAATTTTTTAGACCCAAACTATACGATGAATATGATGAAGCCTTGGTTGCATTCTACTGTTCCGATAACAGCAAATCTAAGCAGAAACTCTTAATTCCTCCCTCCACATTTTTGCATGTACCATGACATTGCATCTTGACTATTCTTTCCAGCTGCAATAATCAAAGAAACCTGAAGTGATGTTAATTTTGAAGAGTGCCGATTATGGCACTTTAGTCCACACAAGTAAAATGCTTCAAAATACATCCCATGCTCCCATCACATTCTCTTTTCCATCCCGATCCTCATCCTTGTCCTCTTCGCAGCTTAGAAGTTAGAACTTGAGCTCTGATGAGTATGAACAGAAAGACACCTAAGCTCAACTGATAAGGATTGGAACATGGTCCAAGACATCCTACTTGATTGTATCCAACTGAGTTTCAGGAAGTAATTCTGACTTCAATGATATCGGATGAACAAAAGAACAAACCATGGTGTTTATCCCTTACCATGACTGAATGATGCCCTGTTGTTGTATGTCTCTTTGTTAAAATTTACCTAAGCTGGTCTGCTTTCATCGTTTATTTCTGGGTATGATTCTGTCAAACCCTTTGCCTTCACAAATAAACATGCTGCTTATTTACATCCCTTACTCAGTATTGTGAATTCACTAGAAATCAGGATTATTTATAAAAAAAATGTTTTAATACATTGCAAGTATACCTTTGGAAGCTTCAAATGTTATGAAAGAAGCCAAGATTTTTTTGCAACTATGAGCTTTAGTTGGTATAAATGTTCAATGCACTATTAAGTCACTGGAGTTATGTTCAAAGATCAACTCAGCCAAAAGCTTAAGCTGATGGTTGAAGGCCCATGAATCGGTTTATACTCTAACATGTTTGCCTGCTTGGAATTCAAATTCATGACTGAATTTCATATATCTGTCAGCTAATTTCGATGTAGCATTTCTTTGCATGTAAAATTTTGAGGAAACAACTTCTATCATTAATTGGTTGTCATTGAATAGCATTTTTGGGTCCTCAAAAATAAGCAAAGAATATAATGATGTATTTAGTCCATGGAATCAGTGTCTCTATTTGGCAAGCGAGATATTGACGATGACATATAGTCAGAACGTAAGATCATCTTGTCCAACCGAAAACTTGGAATCAACCCCAGAAACCGCAGGCCTCTGCATAGCATCCTCTAAATGGTGAAAATCTTCGGTTAGGAGTTACATTTCTAATAAATTTACTATTTAGGAGGACTTTTCAAGAATGGAATTTCATACAGGTAGATGACATAAACTATTATGGCAATATGTTAAGATTGTTCAATATGATCTGTTGCCTTGGTCTATCTGGCATTGCATTTTCAGTAGTCATTGGTTGATAAATTATCACCTTTTTTATAAAATTTCGCCACCGTCCAATACTTGAGAGCATTAGATGCATTAAAAGTATGCATGAGAAAGATCAGAATTTGCAAGAACTACTACTTGGAAATTGAAGGGCTCGTTTACTTTAACATCTCGATCATCTTTCTTTCTTAGAGACACCGGATCATGTGCTACTGAATGTCTCCAGACTCACAGAAGCCTTTAGAATTATGATCTCTGTGTTGTTTGAGCTTCGCCCACTGCAGTAGTTTAAGATCTATTTCTGAAACCTTGGAGCATGTTATTGCACTTGAGAAGTTGGTATTGTGTTTTGTGAAGAGCTTGATTTTTCAGCCGATGAAGAAATGGAGGGCCAACATACCATGTTATTGCACTTGAGAAGTTGGTTTCATGCGATTCCTGAACATAAGCTTCTTTGTTAGAGTATGAAAGTGATGTTGTCCCACATTGATAAAATGAAAGAATATGAAAGTGGTTGGAGTCCCACATTAATAAAATTAAAAGGTTTGAGCATAGGCAATTGAAGCAGTCTGTAGCCTAAGTGTTATGACTGTAGTCTCTGATGCCACAGGACTGCCCATGACAAGTCACAAACTGCAGTTGTAGTGGGAAAATAAACAAAAAGTATATTATCAACGTAAGAACAACTGAAAATACCAACTCCATTGTAAAGGAAAATTTTGTGTCCACAAGACGTCAACTTTTGTCTTTGTTAATTATCCACGAAGGATCCACATGATTTATGAGAACCAGCATGCTCAAATTCGGTGTCTATATAAAATTCATAATCATTAATCTTCTTTTCATTGTAATCACTCTGCATAGTCAGAGAGAGAAATGGCTGAAGGTGTACGGTTCAATATTGCAGAGGACATCCTCAAGAATCTGGGATCAGGAACACTTGGTGTGATTGCTTCAGCATGGGGATTCAAGTCCCAACTTGAAAAGCTTAAGAACACAGTCAACAACATCAAAGACGTTCTTTGAGATGCTGAGGAGAGGCAAGTGCAACGCCATGCCATCGGAGGCTGCCTTGAGAGGCTTAAAACTGCTGTCTATGCTGCTGATGACTTGTTTGATGACTTTGAGACTGTGGCATCTCAGAAAGAGGTCATGGGCGGAAATAAGCTGACTAAGAAGGTAAAAAGTTTCTTCTCGCGCTCCAATCATATTGCACTTGCTTTTGCCATTTCCAATAAGATGAAGGAAATCAATGAAAAGCTTGATGAAATAGTCATGGCTGGTAATGAATTTGCCTTTGTGTTGCGGCCTTATGAGGAACTAAGTGTAGTATGCAGTATGCACTCAGGGCCGTGAAACTTACTCCTTTGTGGATGCACAAGAAGTTGTTGGCAGAGATGATGATAAGAAAGCTATCTTGGATATACTTGATCAACAGCAAGACCAACATGTTCGTGTCGTCCCTATTGTCAGCATTGGGGTTTTGTGGAAGACCACTTTAGCCCAACTTGTCTATGATGACGTTGAGGAGCACTTTGATTTAAGCTTATGGGTTTGTGTGTCTGACATATTTGACATAAAAGAAATAGTTATAAAGATTCTCAAGTCGGCCACTAATAACAATGACCTCAAAATCTAGAATTGGACCAGTTGCAGAAGCAATTGCGGTCGCAACTAAATTGTGAAGAGGTGCTTGTCTAGACGATGTGTGGAATGATGATGCTGAGAAATGGCATGAATTGAGTGTTTCCTTGAAAGTGGTAGAGTGGGGAGTAAAATTCTTGTGACCACATGATTAGTAGAGGTGGCAAAAATTTTGGGTACTATTCCTGATCCTTATATCTTGGATGGGCTGCTAGAGGAAGAGTCTAGCATTGGCTCTGGACAGGCAGATAAAGATCCAGAACTCCTGAGTATTGGGGGGAAAATTGTTAAAAAGTGTGCTAATATTCCATTGGCAATACGAACTTTAGGAAGTCTATTGCGTGGCAAGGAAAAGCGTGTGTGGTTGAATTTGCAAGATAGGAGTCTTGCAGAGATATCTGAGACTGCAAATCAGATCATGACTATTCTGAAAGTTAGTTACCGTCACCTGAATTCCCCATTGAAGAATTGTTTTGCTTACTGTGCACTGTTTCCTAAGGACTACAACTTCAATAGAGAAACATTGATTAGTCTTTATATTGCTCAGGGCTTTGTTATTTCCAGCACATGAAAGTCAGAGCCTCGAAGACGCTGGAGAAGAGTATTTTCTGACATTGTTGCAGAGGTGCTTTTTCCAAGATGTAACACGAGATGAATGGGGAAATATTGAAAGTTGCAAAATGCACGACTTGATGCATGATCTAGCTCTAAAGATTGCTGGGCTTGATTTCAAGGTGGCAAAACTTGGAGAAGTGGACTTTGGTAATAGGATCCTTCACTTGTCCTTTGGTTACCGTTGGACTTCATCGCGGGAAATCCCAAGGTGTGTGTCGAATTTGAAGCTTTTGCGAACGTTCTTTTTGCCAGAGCAAATATATGACGGATCAATTCTCAGTTGATCAATATGTCATCAGTTGTTAAGTTGTGGATGCTTGCGGGTGTTGGATCTGCATCATCCAAGAGTTAGATCTTTGCAAGCTCCATTTGCAGGTTGATCCACTTGAGGTACCTGAACCTGCCTCGCACATCCATTGAAACACTTCCAAATTCAATCACCAAACTTCAGAATTTACAGACATTGAAACTCTATGCATGCTTTAAAGCTTACAAAGCTGCCTAGAGAAATTGGAGAACTCATCAACATTAGAAGCTTTGATGTTTGTAGATGCCTTTTCATGAACTCAAATGCCTGCAGGACTAGGAGCACTGACCTCTCCATAGCCTACCTTTGCTGTTAGTGAACTAGAAACATCCTCAGGGTTTTAGCTATAAAACCTCTCGTGCTCTATTGATGGATTTAAAGAACCTTAATAACCTTAGAGGTTCCTTGCACATTCAAATCAAGGGAGAGCTAAATGACCCTGCATATGAAGCAAAGGAGGCAAGCTTGATTAGCAAACATGGTCTGATGAACTTACATATAGAAAGCGATTCAACATTGTGTAACGAAGCTAGTGATAGCAAACATGAAGCTATACTGGAAGGCCTTAAGCCACATCATAATTTGAAAAAGCTAAGGAGTTCTCGGTATAGAGATGAGGAGTTGGACAGTCAAGGACAATCTTTGTTCTACACGATTAATGGAGGCTGCAAAAATCTAGAATTGGACGAGTTGCAGAATAGTTATAAAGATTCTCAAGTCAGCCACTAATGAGTCTCAAAATCTAGAATTGGACCAGTTGCAGAAGCAAAATTGCTATTCCAACTCATTGGGAAGACATCCTTGCCTGTTCTGGACTATGTGTGGAATGATGCATTCAGAAATGGCATGAATTGAGTCTTTTCTTGAACGTGGGCAGAGAGGGAAGCAAAATTCTCATAGCTACACGATTAATGGAGGCTGCAAAAATTTCAAGGATATGCATCCTTCCACATTGACTATTTTTTTCTATCAAGCACTCAACTTGACAAATTATACTTACACCTGTATATGTCAGTATCCTACATTATCTAGATGTTTCTCTTACCGTAGGATCTGGGTATCCTACATTATCTCCTTGGCAGGGAAGTTTCTTGCACACCTGACGGCACCGTTCCACATGAAGAAGTTCACCTCTGAACTTCTTTAAAGGGCAGACATACCTTATAGCTAACATGTTTGTTGCCACACCAGTGTCTGTCAAGTACAATTTTCAACATTGGAGGTCTCTTGCCAGACCCTACCTATGGCAGAAACACTGTAGACAGGCTAAATTTCTTGATACATAAAAGACCATACACATGGTTTACAGCACGAGGATTCCGTGTCTCTACCAATTCATGCATGCCCTGAGGACACTTTCATTTGCAGGTTCTAAATAATGTTCTCCAATATTTGGACAGCACAATTAGAACAACACGTATATTACTTGAAGAGTTGAAGCTAAGTAAGCAACACTCTCCCCAAGCTTTTAATGATTCAGATTGGGCTTCGTGTTCCACCACGAGAGAGATCAATTACGGGTTGCATGCACTCCTTGGTAGTGTTGGGGAGATTCAAGGAGAGCCAACTTCAACTAAGATCCATGGTACCAAGTCCAAATGAGGTTCCATCCTAAAACCAATTAACAATAAAAAAAGTAGCCCACTTGACTTATATACCATGACCCTTCTTTTCAAACTCTCGACGTGGGACTTCTTTACTCATGTGTGACATTCCCAACAGGTAGATCCCCCAATCAGTTGGAAGAGCAAGTACTCTACAATAGCCCGTTCTTCTTTTGCGGCTGGTATCGAGCCATGGCTGGTGCTTCTGTAGGAATAACTTGGATTGTCAGGTTACCCTCTGACATAGGAGTCACTTCTTCGGCATCCCTGTTACACTCCATTGTGACAATCAGTTTGCACTTCATATTGCTCATTATCCACTTTACCACAGCCCTGCCAAACACTTCCATCTCGCATGGCAGAAAGTTCTTAAAAGTCCTCATAGAGTTGCTTTTGTTTTTTTGTTACTTGCCTCAATCCAGCTCCCATCCTCCTATTGTCATCCCTCTTTTGGGCATCCAAATCCTCAAGGCTCCAATCCATTGTTAATCCACCAATCCTGACAAGCCTGGAATCGCTGTATGTCATTCAGAGAAGGTTATTGGCTGGGTGATCAAATTTCAGAATAGCTAAATGTTCCTAATAAACAGGCCCACTGCAAAAATTGGACAACAAAGGTGTGCCTGGCAAAAAGTTTACTTTTCCAAAAACTCTCTCTTTGGAGCTAGATTAGTCGTTTGATCTACCACAGTATTAATTTGGGTGTTTAGTAAAATATATTAGTTTTTTTTTAATTAGATTTGTGATAAAAAAAAAATTATCTTTCAAAAAATTCAATATATTAGCTTACGAATGATTTTATTTTTTTTTATTAGATTAGCTGACTAACGTTAGCCTTCTTAGAATGACCTTTTATCATGTATCTTTTTACAATAACTAATTCAACAAACATTTTTCTCTTTTTAAAACTCAATTAATGAAAAAAACACTTCTGGAAATATCAACATGAATAAGACCGTATACATCAGGATCTACTCACTTCTATCAGTCAAGAATTTTCAATGTAGGGTTAATGCATGAAACTTATCACTGGATTTTATCATTCAAAAATTTTCGCCATACGGTTAATTCATGAAACTTATCACTGGATTCATCAATGAGTTTCTCGTTCAAATCTATAGCCAAATCTGTTCTTTGCAGGACCAATGGAGTTCATGCAATTTACACATTTCTTGATCTTTAATAACGAAGAAAAAAGGTCTTGATTTTTTTTTTCTCCTTCTTTTTATGTACATGTTTATTTATGTGGGTTGGTTGAAGCCACTCATAAATGGAAGAAGCATCCCCAAAAAAAGGGAAAAATAAGGGGAAAGATTTTTTTTTTTTTTAATCAAAAACATCCACTAATATTGTTTATGTACGAAAACATTTTATTTCCAGTTAAGTGAGCTAAAACATTGATAATAGGGCTAAATACTTAAAAATTGTTAGAAGATATTCCATTATATTAGAAACCCCTTTGAATATAACCCGTTCCACGGATTCGTTTTGTTTTTTTTTTTTTCGTTAGTATATTCAGTTTATTAGTAAAGTTTTGGGGGTCGATATTTGAATTATATTTTGTTTTCTTCACATTGTTACTCCTAAAATGAGTTCAATTTTGAAAAGAAATTAATCCTTCTTCTAAAATGAATTATTAGTTGGTCAACTTTGTCATCGTACATTTTCAATTTGAAAACCAATTATATGCCTTTTCTATACACATAAGTATTGTGATTTGGAAAAGACGTCTTAAAAATATTGGTTAGATAGGTAAATATGATTTTGAAAAATCAATTTCAATTAGAAAATCCATTTAGTATACGTTTTTCCAATACAACGTATCAAAATATGTACTCTTTTTCATCCATTAATCTATTTTTCGTCAATAAGTTGTCCTCAAGCTTGTGGAATGATTGTTGGTATGTTGATTTTACATAACTATCATTAAAAAAAAAATTATATATATATATATATATATATATATATATATATAAACCTAGTCATCACTCTTATGAAGATATATATGCTAACTGTTTATCAAAAGCCGGAAAAACAATCCTAATTCAGTCACATCTAGAATCAATCCCCGCACATACAATGCAGTGCTTCCAGATTCCCTCAGCTACTAGCCACCACCTAGATAATCTCAATCGAAAATTCTTTTGGGGCCACACACATACAGACAAAGGACTACCACTTATAGCATGGAATCAACTCTGCTTGCCTAAAAGCAAATGAGGACTAGGACTCTGAAAAACAGAAGCAGTTAACAAGGCATTACAATGCGAATTAGCCTGGAAAATCCTTACTAATAAAACCAGCTTATGGGTACAAATGATGCGAACAAAGTACCTTCAAAAGCAGGACTTCCTTAGCTACAAAAAACAAATACTGACTCCCCAGTCTGGAAGAATTTATTAAATTGTAGGTCACTCATTAAACAAGGCATGATATGGAAGATTGGAAATGGCGAAAGCATATCCTTCTAGCAGGATAATTGGATAGAAAATAAGAATCTAATTGAACTCCTAGATATGGATACATCATCAATACCTAGCCCACATGCTAAAGTTTATGAGTTTATTCAACAAGATAGAACCTGGAATCTTGCAAAGCTTGGCCACATAGTGGGAAATCACCCAATCTTACAAAAAAATTCAAGGAGTCATGGTCCCTGCCCACAGCAATCCCGACTCCTTTTGTTGGGGCCTGAATAATTCAGGGTCCTTTAGTACTAAATCTGCAACATGGAAAGCACATGATAGTTCATTAAATGACTATCCAAACTGGGCATTTAAGTGGATCTGGAAAATAGACACCATGCCTAAAATTAAAATCTTCTTATGGCAAATCTGCCATAATGCGGTCCCTGTCCGAGGCACTTTAGTTAAACGATGACCGAATATTGATACGGGTTGTCCACTTTGCCTAGATGACATTGAGTCAATTGACCATTTATTTAGTGAATGCCAAATAGGTAAAAAGGTCTGGAACCTAGCCGATAAACATCAATGGTTCCCTCTACAGTTCTCCCCAGAGGGCTACCATCAACTAACTTAAGTGTTACAGAGGACGAGATCCTCCCGTAATCCAAAGTTACTCCAAAAACTTTCTTTTCTCCTTTGGAGTATCTGGAAAGAAAGAAATACAGTCGTATTTGAAAATGGGTTTTTTAATCCTCTTAAATGCCTCTTCAAAGCAAAAAATGCATATGTTGAATGGTGAATCCGAGCTTGTATAACGGATGATTACTCGTTGACGAGAGCCCTTTCTTGGGGGGGGGGGGCGGTGCTTTCGACCTTATTGGGGGCCCCCCCCCCCACCACCAAGATTCGTCAAAATCAATTTTAACAGATCGCTCTTAAACTCATCAGCAGCAGGAAGGTATATACTTCGTGACTGGACAGGTAAACTACTCCAAGCAGGAGCTGCTAATTATGGGACTACCTCAATCATGGTAGCTGAAGAAAGAGCACTCAAGGATGGAGTCAATGTGACCATCCAGGCAGGATACAAGAGACTACTGGTTGAAGGTGATAATACTACAGGGATACAAGCACCAGCAGGCAAAATCCAAGTTCCCTGGAAGATCGCTACAATAATCGAAGATGCCCAACTATGGGTTCAACATGACACCTTGGTCTGCATCAAACACATTTATCGAGAGGCAAATATGGCAGGGGACTGGCTTTCTAAATTTGGACACTCAATAACGAATTTGTTCTCCTCAAATGTTTGTTTTTCCCCAGCACTTAGTGAAATTCTAACAGCAGATGTAATTGGGCGTACTCTTGTGAGAAGAGACGCCTAACATTGATTTACCCCACTTTACCATTGTAAAAAAAAACTAGTGTAGACCTGTGCTATGCACGGAGCATTTATGTGTTAAAAGAATCAAATTATGTTATTTTGTTTAATTGAAATGATAAAAAGCTAAACTGGGCTACTTTTAACAATCTATTGGCACAACTCGTGGTTTTATAGTACAACTTCAATTTTATTAAAGAAATTTTAGACGATGATATAATTTGCCTTAGGAGTATTGGACAATAATACTCCCAACTTTGAACTTAGATGTCCGTGCATCAAACTATGGACATATTTATTGTTTATACTAAGATCGATTTTAAAGATGTTTTTAGTCAGTGATGTAAGTACATGTTCAACATATGCAATTGCATATACTTAAAAATTCTTAAATTTAATCATATGTAATTGCATACCATTGTAAGAGTGTTGTATTACATAGATAAAAACACATTCGAACTTGACTTCGATATATGAATGGTAAATAGGCTAATAGTACGGTGCATGTACATCAAAATTTAAATTTGAGAGTATTATTATAGTATTATTGTCTAATACCTCCAAAGTACTGTATACTGTTTTCCAATATCTCTTTTATTAACCTGGCTTTTCACCTTTTATTTACATATGAGTATATCACTAACATCAAAATTTTAAATGATTTTCCACAACAGTGAATTGTGGATATGAGATTTGATATATGTAAAAATCTAAAGTAAAATAAAATTGAACCCTGCAATCCTTATCTAAATTATAATTTGGTTTGGCAATAACAACACTAAATAAATTGAGATCACTATTATTCAAAAGATGAATTGAATTATACTATAATTTAATATCACACAAATTGTTTTAAAAAAAGTGTATAATTGAGACATGCCGTTGGATTAAGGCCCTGTTCTTTTCGTCGATAAATTCCAAAATACCAACTTCAACCCACTTCAACTACTTCCACTATTTTAACCAAGTTCAATTTATCACATAAAAAAATTTAACCCACTTCAATCTACTTACTCAACCTATTTAATCCTACTTCACCATTTTACCCGCCCCAATTTACCTACGAAAAGAACATACCCTAAGTTCCACATACCTTCTCTTGCCAATTTGCGTGACCCACAACAAATTTCGGACTCTACAAAAACCAAGAGTGAAAATAGAATTGAAGAAAAGGCAGTGGACGACTTATTTTATGAGCTTGCTATAATTTGACATTAATCTAAACATCCCACAAATGGCTCATGGATCAAGAGAAAATATTTGAAGATGATTTATTCGTAAGCAAAACTCTATTATTTTACTTGAAAAATAACTTCAAAATTCACACATACGTTATTACACTCAAGGCTCTGATTCTTATTTCCATACCTTTGCTTGATCGACATCAAACTCATGATATCCTCATATGTTCACACCAAGTGAGTAAACTTTCAAGTGTTGATTTGCTTGAAAATATAAGCTCATGTATAGGGCATTTAAATGACAAGTTTCAACAAAACTAAATGTTAACATAACATATGAATTTCATATATTAAAGTACTCAATCCAAGCAATAGTATGTGCAAAATGTGAGCGTTATACATAAGCTATATTGAAAAGCATTCCATATAAAATGTTGGACTGAGCATAATAAACTATGCATGTACATCAAACACACTCAACATTTTGATTCTTCCTAAATTTTATGGATGAAATAAATTTGCAATATTTTATTTCATGTCCAAAAAAATAAAGGAAAAGCTTACTTTAAAGCATATATGATAAAAAAACAAAAAAGGCACAAATCTAATCATCCTGAAAGAGGGGGCGAAGAAGGTTAAAAATGTTTTAAACTAACTTGCTTAGGTGAATGGTATTATGAGAGTTGAAATAGATTTGCTCAAAAATTGTTATGACATTCAGATGTGTAAAACAAATAATTTGGTGATATAGAGTCATCACCATATAAATTTTTATTTTTTTTTTGGGTTGCAAACCATATAAATACTTAATTGTTTATATATAATGTGCATATAGTCCGCTTTTTTTTATTTTAAAGGGGAATTTTTAGAAGAAGATAATCCATGATCAGTTAACAGTTAAGACCAATGTTGTACATCAAGGGCACCTGCGTAAGCAATGTCTACAAATTCACACATCCATATTTCATGGGACATTTTCCATCTTTCAACACCTGCGAAGGATACACAGACACTATTACTTGCATTAATGATACGACGATCATAGCTCAATAAGAAGGACACTAAGGAAACAAATTTGAATTCATTATGGTAGATTCCAAGTACACACCCGACAAGCTCTCGCTCTAGCTGCTCTCTCTCTCTCTCTAGCTGCCCTCTACTTCGCTGAACACAGAACGGTCACCTGGGGGAACACAGCATCGCCGGAACAGTCCGGTAGTTGGTCACCGGCGGTGAGTCCGTCTCTGTATCGGGGGCCATACGTACCAGAAAACCGGCTCCTTGCCGCACCGAGGTTGGATTTGGGTCTATTTTCCGACGGTGATTCCAGGAGGCTCATCGGGTTTGCCTCCCCCTCAAGCTGTCACCGAGTTTCTCTGTCATTGTAGACACAAGACCAGGGTTGGATTTGGGTGTCTGTGGCAGTGTGGAAATCGTTGGTCACCTTTCTAATCTCAGGTTCCTTCTCTCACCCATATCAGATTATTTGTTAGTCATATAGGGTTTCAGAGAACTGCTATTTTGGTCTTCATTGTGCCTCGTCCCTGCTCTGTTTAGTCAATCTCTGTTCTGTTTGCCATTGATTTTTTGCTCTGCTAAGTGTTCGTGCTTCTGCTGGCTTGTTGGTGTTTTAATAAGGCTCCAATTAGCTCTTTACCCATTTTGATCTTTCTGCCCCTGTTTTTTATCTTTTGCTGGCAAGTGAGTTTTAGGTCCTAAGCATTTGTGGCCACTGTTATGTCGCTCATCTTGATATTCCAGTTGCCACTGTTATTTTCCTAGTTGCATGTGTATCCTAATAAGTCCTTTTGGTAGATTTAGTTAGTACCTGCTTTCACCTCATTGGTGTTTTAACTATTGTATTATATTTATTATTTATTTATTTATTTGTATTTATGATTTGGGATTGTTAGTGTTCCTCTACCGACTTTAGTGTTGTTATTAGTATTATTTTTCCAGTATTATTATTTGTGGTTGTGGCTATTGTTGTTAATATTAGTGTTATTTTACATTCTTAGTTGTGTTATCTATTGTATATTTATTTGTCTATTACTTTATCTTTTATTTAATTATTATAGTTTAATTTTGTTAAAGTTTCCTATTGTAGTGTTGAAGTGTTATTTTTATGTTTGTTGTGTTAATAACTGGTCTGTAGTTGGTGTAAGTCTGCTATAGCCTTTTGTTTTTAGTTGTTGGTCGCTGGTTGGTTGGTGCTGTTTAGTTTGTGTGAAAGTTGTCATAGTGTTATAGTTTTGTAGGTTGTAGTCCGTCTAAGTTTTGAGTCCTTAGCGTAGTTAGGTGTCTGTGGCTTGGTTGTGACTTTTTCGGGTGTCTCGTAGTTTGTAGGCGTCCCCGTCGGTGGCGAGCCATGTAGCTGTTTCAGCCTGTCCTCCGAGGAGCTGTGGGGTTAGGAAGGGGTTAGGATTGCGGAAGGTACGACTAGCGTCCTGGAATATTGGGTCCCTTACGGGTAAGTCGATAGAATTAGTTAAGTCTCTGCGTAGGCGTAGTATTAGCATAGCGTGTGTCCAGGAGACGAAGTGGGTTGGGGCGAAAGCTAGAGAGGTTGATGGGTACGAGCTTTGGTACTCGGAATCATCCAAGGCGAAGAATGGAGTTGGCATCCTAGTTGTGAAGGATTTGGCAGACCAATTGGTCGAAGTGAGGCGGAAGAGCGACCGGATTATGGCCATTAAGGTTTTGGTGGGTTCAGTTTTCGTGAACGTGGTGAGTGTGTATGCGCCCCAGGTAGGTCTGCCGGAGGAAACTAAGAAGCTCTTCTGGGCGGACCTAGATGAGGTCACCCAGGAGATACCTCAGAGCGAGAATCTGTTCATAGAAGGAGACTTTAACGGCCATATCGGCGTTGAGGCAGCGGGATATGATGGGACCCACGGGGGCTTCGGTTTCGGGGAGAGAAATGCGGGCGGGGTCTCGGTGCTGGACTTTGCGGTGGCCTTTGATTTGTTGGTGGTCAACTCCCTCTTCAAGAAGAAGGAGGATCACCTAGTGACCTTCAAGAGCAGTTCTGGCAAGACCCAGATTGACTTCTTCCTAACGAGGAAGGAAAATCGGAGATCATGCAAAGACTGCAAAGTGATTCCCAGTGAGTTGTTGGGAACTCAACATAGGTTGCTGGTTTTAGATGCAGAGTTCAAGTATCCAAAGAGGTCGAAGAGGGGAACCGAAGAACCCAGAATTAAGTGGTGGACGCTCACAAAGGAGAATGTGGGGTTAATAGCAGAAAGAATAGTTGAGGAGAGAGCTTGGAGGATGGCAGAAGACGCTGACTCGATGTGGGATGCGGTGGCCGTTTGCATCCGAATGTCGGCTAAGGAAATCCTAGGTCTTTCCAGGGGATGCGGAAACAGGATGGATGGCGCTTGGTGGTGGAATGAAGAGATAAAAGAGAAGGTCAAGGCAAAAAAAGAGGCTTACGCGGAGTTCATGAACAGTAATTCGGAGGACGAGAGGGAGCAAAAGAAAATTGGATACAAGGTGACCAAGAAGGCAGCCAGAAAGGTGGTGGCAATAGCAAAAAGCCAGACGTTTGATAGATTGTACCATAGTTTGGGGACGAATGAGGGGGAAAAGGAGGTTTTTAGACTGGTTAGAGCGAGGGAAAGAAAGACTAGGGATTTGGGAGTGGTAAGGTGTATCAAGGACGAAGAGGGTAAGGTGTTGACTGAGGATGTCGAAATTAAGGAAATATGGCAAAGGTTCTTTGCTAAACTCCTTAATGGGGACGGGGGGAGACGACTGTAGCAGGAGCGGAGAGTGTAGCGATCAACGGGTGGGCGTCATGATAACAAAGGAGGAGATTAGGGAGGCCTTGAAGAAGATGGCAAAGGGGAAGGCTTTGGGCCCGGATCAGATACCAGTGGAAGTTTGGAAGTATATGGGGGAAGTGGGTCTAGAGTGGCTCACGGAGTTTTTCAATGTTATTTTCAGGACCGCCAAGATGCCCACAGAGTGGAGGGCCAGCACGATCATCCCACTGTACAAAAACAAAGGGGATATCCAAGACTGTAATAACTTTAGGGGCATCAAGCTGCTCAGCCACACTATGAAGCTGTGGGAGAGGGTGATTGAGAGAAGGCTGCAAGAGGAAGTTCAGATTTCAGAGAACCAATTCGGTTTCATGCCAGGCAGGACGACCATTGAAGCGATCTACCTCTTCCGAGGGCTCATGGGCTTGTTTAGGGACAAAAAGGTGGATTTACATATGGTGTTTATTGACCTCGAGAAAGCGTATGATAGAGTTCCAAAGGGGGTTTTGTGGGAGTTTTTGGAACAGAAAAGGGTGTCGCCCACGTACATTCGTGTTATTAAGGATATGTATGAGGGAGGACGGACACGTGTTAGGACTCCGGGAGGGGTCTCAAATGACTTTGCTATTAGTTTGGGCCTGCATCAGGGCTCCGCTTTAAGCCCGTTTCTTTTCACTTTAGTGCTGGACGAACTCACGAGAGAAATACAGGACGAGGTGCCTTGTTGTATGTTATTTGCAGATGACATCGTTTTTATTGATGTGACCAGGCAGGGGGTAAATGACAGGTTGGAGAGTTGGAGGCATACGCTGGAGGCTACGGGTTTTCGGTTGAGTAGATCGAAGACGGAATACCTCCACTGCTGTTTCAGCGGGAGGATAGAAGAGGGGGGAGAAATCGTACTGGATGGGAGGGCAATACCGAAGGTCGCTAAATTTAAGTATCTTGGTTCAATCATCCAGCAGAATGGAGACATTGACGAGGATATAAGCCACCGGATTAGAGTGGGTTGGCAAAAGTGGAAGTCAGTGTCAGGGGTGCTGTGTGGCAAGAGAGTGCCCGTGGGTTTGAAAGGCAAAGTCTATCGTATGGTAGTTAGACCGGCTGTTCTCTATGGATCGGAGTGTTGGCCTCCAAAAAAGACGCAGGTTCAAAGGTTAATGGTAGCTGAGATGAGAATGGTCAGGTGGATGTGTAGTTTTACGAGATTGGATAAAATTAGGAATAGAGTAGTCAGGGACATAGCAGAAGTGGCCCCCATAGAGGAGAAGATGAGGGAATCTAGACTCAGATGGTTCGGCCACGTGAAGAGGAGAAGTGTGGCCGCCCCTGTGCGAAGGTGTGAGAAGATCAACCCCCCCGGTGGTAAGAGAGGGAGGGGTAGACCGAAGAAGAGCCTTGAAGAAGTAGTTAGAGAGGACCTGAGAGTTGTCGGTCTGACGGAGAACATGGCTCAGGATAGGAGGTTGTGGCGGGACAGGATTAAGGTCTCTGATTGTAGGGGATCGGCTCCGTAGGAGGCAGTAGCTTAGGCGGGGTGGGGCGGGTCGGGCTTTTGGTTTGCTTGCCTGCAGGTCATGCTTTTTTTTTTTTGGTTATCCGGACCCTTTTCTCTTCCTCTCTCTCCCTCACTCGGTTATTGGTTTTGCAACCGTTTTCTATATAAACTGTTTTCTCAAAACTGTTTTGTGGGTCTTATGGAATCAACCTCTCTATGGGTAGAAATACCAGTAGAGGTAAGGTTGCCTACAGTTGGATCTCCCCAGACCCCGCGAAAGCAGGACCCACACTGGGAGTTTGTTGTTGTTGTTGTTGTTGTAGGGTAGATTCCAAGTGCAACTCTATTTCAGCTGCATAAGAGCAAAGCTAGATTATCACAACTATTCAACTTAAGCAATACATGGTAGGAGAAGAAGGTTAAGAGATTAAGCAAATAGAAATAGCCAAATGGTGGGATATCTGGCTAATAATATATTATACCCTTGATATTTTTGAGGTCGTCCAACTTCTCTCTAATAGAGTACACAATCCAAAGGTCTGTTAAGTTGCAGCATTTGATTTGAAAGAAAGGCAAACAAACAAAAAGAAAAGATTAAATCCCTTCGTATGCCCTTAGTTAAACCCTTTCTTTATCCGGCTACCTTCTTGAAATTATGTGCCTATGTGAACACAGTTTTGTTCAATTCACATCAAGAGTTCCCATGGCATTGTCTAAGCCATATGCCCGTTTGGGTTTTGTGAATTAAAGTCATCATATCATTTCTGGTAAGCTAATTCTCTTCAAAGTAGGATTACTCAAGACTTAAGAGTTTTGTCCTCGATAGGGAACCTTTGTTGTAGGTATTTAGAATTAGTTGCAAAGGTTATCATAAATTCGACCTATCATAAAAAGATATCAAGACATGGCATAGGCATTAAAAAGGCTTAAAAAAATAAGCTAGAGCAGATAACCTTTGGGGGGCATTTCTACAAACAGTTAATGGATATAATTATATTCTTCACAGGGAAATGAATTATTCAAACAGTCAAACATACCCACTTCATTGAACTACACATGATCCTTCATCAACTTGTGCTTACTCACTGCTTTGGTAAAACACCATCTAAGAGGAGAAAAATAATCAAAACCATTTTTGTAACTTATCTCCTCTGATTATGCAATTCATAAGTGACAGACCAAAATTGGTCATCGCTCACTATCACTGAACAATATCCACAGCACAGTGGTCTCGTCCCTCAATCATCTCCGCTGCCAAGTCATACATATACAATGTCATTATAATTTATAGCACATACCCAATGTAATGCCTACGCAAGTCTAAGCTCATATCATCTCCAACTTTGAACCTGATCCTTGCCAACAGTGAGTTTGTACATGTAACTCTAATGATTAGTATCAAAGTTGTACCGGCAACAGGATAAACTAAATTTGAAGCAAAGAGATGCACAGTGTTTATACCATAAAATCAAATGCAAACTTTGGACTTTGTTGATGGTTAAACATTAGATAGTTAAAAGACAACTTAGAATGTTCAACTAAAATTTGCTGCTGTCAACTATTCAAATATGAAGTATGATCTCCTGAATTGAATTTCATCCCAACCAAGAGAAAGACAACAATGAAGGGTGGACGAAGACTAACCCTAACTTGTCTCAAGGATCTTACGGAGTTTGGATGCAAATGACGCTGCATTAGAGGGTGAAGAAGCGCTCTGTGCAAACAACATTTCTTTATCCTACATAATTCAAAAAAACAAATCAAATTAATCACATAAGAAGAATGGGTAGAGATGGTCTAAGAGGGATGAGGGATTTTTGTAAGAAAGCCAATATAGTGACCATGGGGTGTGCTCCTTTGTTCTTGTCCATTTCCACTCCAAATGCCAATTTTTCTATATATATTTTAGAATTTCAAAGGATTCCACCAGCAATAATTAAAATAAAGTAAAAATATACATAGTGATTAACGTGGGCGAGAAAAGATGAATTATTCCAAATCCTAAACAACAATAAAGATCTGCGCTCAAAGAAAAAGCAAAAAAGATGGGCTAGTCTTCCCAATGAATAATCGACCCCCTAAACAACATATTTCTAAGTTATGACCCAAACATCACTGACGACAACCCCTATCCTTCTCCATGCAGTCTCTACCTATCTCCAACCCCAAGCCCTAAAATCAGATACCACCCTCATCATCTCTCTCCTTGATTCATACTCCCATGACAATGAACATTGGGAAAAGGCTAGAATAATTGAATAATTTGAGGCTCCTACCTAATTCGCCACCCAATGTGTGTTGAAGTACTGCTACTCTGGGTTTGAGAATTTGCATTTGTACCCTGCTTGATACCTTGGAAGAAAGAGAGAGAAGGAGTTAATAATAAAAAAAGTATAAGCATTGAAACTAAAGCCCATCACATCACATAGCAAGGCAAATTCACTTAGAATTCAACGATAATCTAAACCCCTTTCCATCTGCACATAATAGTAGTGAGGAGAAAACTTATGGGAAAATCTTACAAAACGCAACCCAAATATATATATTAGCTAAACAAAATCAAAGTAGAACAAATTCAACGTAGCATCAGGAACAAATTAAAACTTCAATTGATAAATTGCATTTTAGAGAAAGAAAGACAGACGGAGTTGATCCAATTTCATCACTTAGAACCCTCAGTGGAGAATTAAACCATGGCAAAATCTGAGAAAGCAAGATCATGGACTGAGAATTCGAAATTTCAAGATTGGTAACCTTGAAATGAGGGAGGGATAGAGCAGTTAATTTGATATGGAAAGCAAGCAGTTAATTTGAGATAGAGTGCGGGTAGAAATCACTTTTATGGATTGATAGAGAGTTTGAGATAAGACAATTGTGAAAGATAGAGACAGAGAGTTTGAGATAGAGACGGAGGAGCAGATATTTTATATTGAAGCGCTAGCTTTTCGAGATTCGCAAAACATGGCCTTATCTGATAAGGAAAAAGGGTATAAAACTATTTGATAAAGAAGAGTTGCACAAATTTATAAACTAATGGCTCAGATTCACTTGGTAATAAATTTTACGGTTAAGATTACATGGAACTCTGAGAATTAATCTCATTGCAAATTTTGACATTTTCAAAAATATTGCTATTATGTATTAGATAGATTTTGGGTGAGAGATTGGAGTAAATCAATGGTTGTTATTTATTAATCATCTAATCCAACGGTTGAAAAGTTCAAGTTAATGAGAATTAAGGAAATGGTAGTTATTGAAACTTTACTATTATGTATTATATAGATATAGATAGATATCAAAAACATTGGTCAAAAATTTAGTTTCTTCTACATATATGGGCTTGTTCTTTTTGTTGGAAAATATGGGTTCGTAAATAGGTGAAGTTGGTTAAGATCAGTTGAAGTAGATTGAAGTGAGTATTTTTTTTGTTGAAGTGGGTTAACATCGGTTGAGATTGGTTGAAGTGAGTTGAAATTGGTTGAAGTAGGTTGAATTTTTTTTTGTATGATGGATAGAAACTGATTAAAATAATGCGAAGTGAGTTGAAGTTTGTTGAAGTAAGTTGAAATTGGTTAAAGTTGATTTTTTTTATTGAAGTTCATGAAGTGGGCTGATGTAGGTTAAAGTTGGTTGAGATTGATAAATTTAAATTTACCAACGAAAATAACAGGGATTACATCTCTCAATGCAAATTTAAAAAATACAAGAGGACAAAATAGCCACTTGTCAATGAAAATGATAGTTTTCATTGATAAAATTTTAGTAAATTCTAGACTACGTGAATTTGGAAATTCCACATGTTGAGATCTAGAGGTATATGCCCCAATTTAAGGGGATATTTTAAAACCTTTTTCTCCTTGGGGGCCTCCTTTGTTGTCATTGAGCAAAGGTTCAATATTGGGTGATAAGGTTGCACATTTTTAGTGAGGCAAAGTTGCATTATTGGCAGTGGCGTAGTCAGCGTGGGGTCAACCGACACCCCTTTCAAAAAAAAAAAATATACGTTTGAGAATTATAAAAAAAATAGAAGTTAACTATATATATTAGATGTGTTGAAGAGATACACGAAATCTTCCTTGCTTTAGCGGTTTAGGTGCCTGATTTGTGAGTTGGCTTGTCTCTGACATCGCAGGTTTGAGTCCTCTATCCATCCCTTTTTCTGTTTCATTTTTTTTAAGCCTCCGGTACTCTTCCTCTGTTTGTTCGACAATTCGAGTCCTCAACTCTCTCTTCCGACACCCCTATACAAAATTTCTGGCCTCACCACTGATTATTGGTGTACTATAAGTATGCAAGAAAGCCATGGTAAGTATAGATGAGTGGGGAGAAAACATGGTAAGATATCAACCACTAGCAAGTATAAGTGATGTTTGGCATTTTTCAAACTTCAGAGAAAATGATCAAAATCCAAACAGTAACGTAACATGAAATGTTGTATCGCTTTAAGTCATTAAAACGTGTTGTCTGTTAGGGTACAACTAATCAATAGTGCTCGTTGATGAGTTAACAGCTCGTTTGGTGTGGTTGGTGACCCTTTAAATTACAAGTCATGAATTGAGAGTTACAACTAGTAATTCTCCTAGTGTGAATATGTGTAAGGCTTTCAATCAAACCTTTAAATCTTGGTATTGTGGGCTACGCCCACCCACCTTCAGGCAGTACAAGGTCCGTCAGCTTGTTTTACATAATCAAAAGCGTAAATAAGAGACCCCACCTAACATAAAAGAGACACCACATTTTTTTTTTGTTAGTATATTCAATTTATTAGTAAAGTTTTGGGGGTCGATATTTGAATTATATTTTGTTTTCTTCACATTGTTACTCCTAAAATGAGTTCAATTTTGAAAAGAAATTAATCCTTCTTCTAAAATGAATTATTAGTTGGTCAACTTTGTCATCGTACATTTTCAATTTGAAAACCAATTATATGCCTTTTCTATACACATAAGTATTGTGATTTGGAAAAGACGTCTTAAAAATATTGGTTAGATAGGTAAATATGATTTTGAAAAATCAATTTCAATTAGAAAATCCATTTAGTATACGTTTTTCCAATACAACGTATCAAAATATGTACTCTTTTTCATCCATTAATCTATTTTTCGTCAATAAGTTGTCCTCAAGCTTGTGGAATGATTGTTGGTATGTTGATTTTACATAACTATCATTAAAAAAAAAATTATATATATATATATATATATATATATATATATATAAACCTAGTCATCACTCTTATGAAGATATATATGCTAACTGTTTATCAAAAGCCGGAAAAACAATCCTAATTCAGTCACATCTAGAATCAATCCCCGCACATACAATGCAGTGCTTCCAGATTCGTTCAGCTACTAGCCACCACCTAGATAATCTCAATCAAAAATTCTTTTGGGGCCACACACATACAAACAAAGGACTACCACTTATAGCATGGAATCAACTCTGCTTGCCTAAAAGCAAATGAGGACTAGGACTCCGAAAAACAAAAGCAGTTAACAAGGTATTACAATGCGAATTAGCCTAGAAAATCCTTACTAATAAAACCAGCTTATGGGTACAAATGATGCGAACAAAGTACCTTCAAAAGCAGGATTTCCTTAGCTACAAAAAACAAAATACTGACTCCCCAGTTTGGAAGAATTTATTAAATTGTAGGTCACTCATTAAACAAGGTATGATATGGCGGATTGGAAATGGCGAAAGCATATCCTTCTAGCAGGATAATTGGATAGAAAATAAGAATCTAATTGAACTCCTGCATATGGATACATTATCAATACCTAGCCCACATGCTAAAGTTTATGAGTTTATTCAACAAGATAGAACCTAGAATGTTGCAAAGCTTGGCCACATAGTGGGAAATCACCCAATCTTACAAAAAATTCAAGGAGTCGTGGTCCCTGCCCACAGCAAACCCAACTCCTTTTGCTGGGTTCTGAATAATTCAAGGTCCTTTAGTACTAAATCCGCAACATGGATAGCACATGATAATTCATTAAATGACTATCCAGACTAGGCATTTAAGTGGATCTGAAAAATAGACATCATGCCTAAAATTAAAATCTTCCTATGGCAAATATGCCATAATGTCGTCCCTGTCCGAGGCACTTTAGTTAAACGATGACTGAATATTGATGCAGGTTGTCCACTCTGGCTGGATGACATTGAGTCAATTGACCATTTATTTAGTGAATCCCAGATAGGTAAAAAGGTCTGGGACCTAGCCGATAAACATCAATGGTTCCCTCTACAGTTCTCCCCAGAGGGCTACCATCAACTAACTGAAGTGTTACAGAGGGCGAGATCCTCCTGTATTCCAAAGTTACTCCAAAAACTTTCTTTTCTCCTTTGGAGTATCTGGAAAGAAAGAAATACAGTCGTATTTGAAAATGGGTTTTTTAATCCTCTTGAATGCCTCAGCAAAGCAAAAAAGGCATATGCTGAATGGCGAATCCGAGTTTGTATATCGGATGATTACTCGCTGAGGGGAGCCCTTTCTTCCCCTCCCAATCCTTTCCACCTTATTAGGTGGCACCCCCCACCACCAAGATTCGTCAAAATCAATTTTGACGAATCGCTTCTAAACTCATCAGCAGTAGGAGGGTATATACTTCGTGACTGGACAGGCAAACTACTCCGAGCAGGAGCTGCTAATTATGGGACTACCTCAATCATGGTAGCTGAAGCAAGAGCACTCAAGGATGGAGTCAATGCGACCATCCAGGTAGGATACAAGAGACTACTAGTTGAAGGTGATAATACATTAATACTACAGTGATACAAGCACTAGCAGGCAAAATCCAAGTTCCCTGGAAGATCGCTACAATAATCGAAGATGCCCAACTATGGGTTCAACATGATACCTTGGTCCACGTCATTACGTCAAACACATTTATCGAGAGGCAAATATGGCGGCGGAATGACTTTCTAAATTTGGGCACTCAATAATGAACTTGTTCTCCTCAGATGTTTGTTTTTCCCTAGCACTTAATGAAATTCTAGCTGCGGATGTAGTTGGGCGTACTCTTGTGAGAAGAGGCGCCTAACATTGATTTACTCCACTTTACCATTGTAAAAAAAAATATCAAAAACATTGGTCAAAAATTCAGTTTCTTCTACTTATATGGGCTTGTTCTTTTTGTTGGAAAATATGGGTTGGTAAATAGGTGGAGTTGGTTAAGATTAGTTTAAATAGGTTGAAGTGAGTATTTTTTTGTTGAAGTGGGTTAACATCAGTTGAGGTTGGTTGAAATTGGTTGAAGTAGGTTGAATTTTTTTTGTATGATGGATAGAAACTGATTAAAATAGTGCGAAGTGAGTTGAAGTTTGTTGAAGTAAGTTGAAATGGGTTAAAGTTTATTTTTTTTATTGAAGTTTATGAAGTGGACTGATGTAGGTTAAAGTTGGTTGAGATTGATAAATTTAAATTTACCAACGAAAATAGCAGGGCTTACATCTCTCAATGCAAATTTAAAAAATACAAGAGGACAAAATAGCCACTTGTCAATGAAAATGATAGTTTTCATTGATAAAATTTTAATAAATTCTAGACCACGTGAATTTGGAAATTCCACATGTTGAGATCTAGAGGTATATGCCCCAATTTAAGGGGATATTTTAAAACCTTTTTCTCCTTGGGGGCCTCCTTTGTTGTCATTGAGCAAAGGTTCAATATCGGGTGATAAGGTTGCACATTTTTAGTGAGGCAAAGTTGCATTATTGGTGTACTATAAGTATGCAAGAAAGCCATGGTTAGTATAGATGAGTGCCAGTGGGGAGAAAACATGATAAGATATCAACCACTAGCAAGTATAAGTGATGTTTGGCATTTTTCAAACTTAAGAGAAAATGATCAAAATCCAGACAGTAATGTAACATGTAATGTTGTATCGCTTTAAGTCATTAAAACGTGTTGTCTGTTAGGGTACAACTAATAAATAGTGCTCGTTGATGAGTTAACAGCTCATTTGGCGTGGTTGGTGACCTTTTAAATTACAGGTCATGAATTGATAGTTACAGCCAGTAATTCTCCTAGTGTGAATATGTGTAAGGCCTTCAATCAAACCTTTAAATATTGGTATTGTCGGCTACGTCCACCCACCTTCGGCCAGGACAAGGTCTGTTAGGTTGTTTTACATAATCAAAAGCGTAAATAAAAAACACGAGTTAACATAAAAGAGACGCCACTTTTAATGAATTGCTTATTTTTATTTCCCTCGTTATTCTAGCATCCTGTATTCGATCTCCTCCTTCAATTGGATGCTTTTTTTTTTTTTTTGAATTGGTGACCAAGAAAATAAAATTCTGAATGAGAAGAAAGGATTAATTTCAAGGACAGAAATTTTGCAATCTAGTAATTTTCTTTTACGTGCCCCAACAAAATAGAATTTTTATTTGTGAGAAGCTGCCGACCAACAACGTGGGGTACATACATCCCCCTTGGCCCGTCTATGCTTCTATCATTTGTAACTGCTCTGTCCATTTAATTCAAACGTGCCTAATCCCAACTCGCTCAGTCTCACCATCATAATTAACCTACCAAATTATAGATAATTGGGTTTAAGTTTGGATCGGATTACATTTAATGATTCTGGACAAGCCATATTTCTAGTCAGGTGGCATGATTTTCAATTGGACCGACTTCAAATTAACTGATATTTAATTCAATAATTCTTTTTCTCCGATTAATAATAGGGTTAAACCTAAAATCAGAAGATAAATATAAAAAATTAAAATTAGTCAATTTTTTGTGCTCGGTGATCTAGTGCTTTGACCAGTATTTTAAATAGCGTTTAGCATTTTCAGCAGTGTTTCTGAAAAGCTAACAGTATTAGTTTTTAACATTTAGAAATAGCGCTTCATATTTTGTAGCCAAAAAAAATCCTTTGGAAATTTTGTATTTGGATCTTTTTACGTCAATTTACATTAATCAGCTAACTTAACAGTTAAATTTACCAAATACATTTATTTTAATAGCTCATCTAAACAATTATCTGCTAACAGTTAAATTATTAGCGTTGTCAACTACCTAAACAGCTATCCGCTACCTAAACAGCTAATTTTGCGGAATATGGCCAAATTTGGCGTTAAAGATAGCTTTTTAGTCCAAAAGGCTAATTGTATAAGCTTTTTAGAAGAGATTTTTGGAGAATTAGTTTTTCTATCTCACAATTTTATTAAAACAGCTAATTTCACATAACAGTTTTTTCACAAATAGTTAATTCAAACAGGTAATACAAATAAACAACAACGGCAACTCCCATTATGCAAACTGGTAATACAAATAGCTAATTCAAATAGACAACAACAGCTAATATATAGCTAACAATTGTTTATCAAATAGAGCTAATGTATTTTTAAGGGGGCAGATGCACACACTCAAAAATAAAAAATAAAATGAGTAATATTTATATTTCCTGTAATTTTTTTACACCATAAAAATATTTAAGATAATTTTGAGAACACAAGTTAAGAGCATTCTCAACCCGAGTTTCCGTTTTTGAAAGTCAACCCTGTCATATCAGCAAAAGTTTCAATTTTTTGAAACTTGTATTCTATCACTTTTCCAGCCAATAAAAATCCAACGTAAATTATCTAATAAATTTTTTTTTATACACCCACCTTATAGCACAATTTTTTTTAACTACCTAAATAATATGTTTTATTTAAAAAAAGGAAAAACAAATAAAAAACCGAAAAAGGACAAAAAAAAAATAGAATTGGGGGGGGGGGGCGACGCCAGTGCTTTTCCCCCTGCGTTTCCCATGGCTGAAATTGTAAAATTTCACTTGGTGTGACACTTAGGCCCTCACCACTGGAACGAGTGCCAGTGGGTGGGGAAGCTCTAAGACATCTAGACATGATCAGAGGGTTCCGAAGCATTGTCACAAAGAATTAAATAAGATTGTTGATCGTCATGCTTAATGTAGTGACATTACCTATGTTATTACTAGAGTCAAGTTATTGTTGGTCAAATAAGAGATTGGTTTCTCACATCACAGATCTTCTCTACTCATAATATTCAAACTCGAGACCTTACTTAAGGAAAACAAATGTCAAACTACTTGAACTAACCTGTATTGGTACCTATGTCGTTAGATAAATAAATGTATTCAAGCATTGAAGAATTTAAGTGGAAGTTAGCTAATTAAATCAAAATATATAAATTATCAAGAAAATTTTCCATACTGGAACCATATTATCCATGGCAATGTTTGGCACGCCAACTAATTAATAGAAAAGTAAAAATTTGTGGGTAGAAAACGACATGATGCAACTTGTTATTTGTTATTTGTTATTTGTCATTTGTTATATATTTCGGCACGGATATTTAAATCAGGCAAATAAATTAGTATTGAGAAAAACAGTGGCAACATGCTGCTACATTTTAGGTACAAGCTTAAAATATCAGCATAAGAATTAAGATGTTGGTCAAATCTTCTTGTCACTACCAAACCCCATCTTAAATACTATAATTAAGCCTTGCTTTAATTACAACCTCTCCCCAGTTACACATGTGTTTGTTTGTTTTTTCCCTTTTTTTTTATTCTCTTTGTGTGCAGGTGGTTGTATTTTTTTTTTTTGGATAAAGTAATTTATTTTATTTTTAATAAATCAATATCGATATTTGGGAGAATATATATATATATATATATATATATATATATATATATATATATGTATATATATATATATTTGTATTCTTTTGATGGGAATCTTTTCCTTTTCCTCTCTTATTTTATTATTTTTTTTAAAAAAGAATTGTATGCTTATAAAATTAAAGATCTTCCTTCCACAATAATTTCCATAATGGATATTTTATCATTGATGGTTGCTCATGGTCAAGACTCAAGATTGTAATCTGATTCCGGATTTTGGGGATTGAATGGAAGAATACTAATTCTAGCTTAATCTTTTAAATTTACTATTGTTAGTGAATGATTAATGAAGGCGACATAAGTACCATTAATTCTACGGTACATATCCATGTATCTAGGTATGTACACATCTATATAAGAGGGTGTGTACTGTATTTCAAAAATTCTTAGATACAAACGTATGTATTCTAACATGGTACACACCCTCTTATATATGTGTGTACATAATTAGATATATGGATATGTACCATAAAATTTTCCCATAAGAGTACAATTCATAAGAAGAACAAAAATATCAAAACCCAATTCAAATCAGATGTTGAAACCAAATGCAACGGGGAATCGAGTTTTCAGAAGAGCATAAATATTATATACCTATAAGTCTCGATTAATTTGTCACTGAACTAGTAATAATTTAACAAAACAGATGTTGAAACCAAATGCAACGGGGGAATTGAGTTTTCAGAAGCTCAATTCATAAGAGGGGGGGGGGGGGGAGGGGGGAGGAAGAATGATCTAACAAAACATCTACTGGAACAGTCTTGACATTACACTTCCATTGCTTCAGAGAAAGAAACAGAGATTATATACAAGAAAAATCTAGGCTAAACCAAAACTTTAAATGACTAAGAAGAATCAAAACTTGAAGGATCAAAGCTCCATTAAAAAGCCTTGATATGGAGCTGAATCTATATCCATGTACAAACTAGACACAGCATTATTGGACTTCAGCTCCCAATTCCTCTTCTTGCACAATGCATCTCAGACTCAGAGCATTATTACTTCGCTGAATTCCGACTGATCTAATATGCAATTATACACTAACCAATAATAATACAGGGAGATCAACCATCAAACAAGTTATGAACACCATGATAATTTCCTATCTGGATTCAGAAAGCTTGGAAGCTAGAGCCATTCTAAGCTGGTCCTGACTGTAATACCGGCTTCCCATCTTCACGGTAGCTTGCTGTATCATCAAGTCATTGACAACCGAAACACTGGCATGGCTTATGTCCAAATCCAGCTCCATCAAGGTGGTCATTAATCGAGCAGCCGGGTGGTTCTTCTTGTTGCTATTGACCCTGATCATGGCATCCCATCCAATGATTTTGACATCGATCTCTAAGTCTATCAGTGGTTGGTCTAGCTGCTTATTATCCAACATTTTAGTGTCTTGTTCTGGTGATGCTGTGCTTGCACCTTTGGTAGACGAGAGCTCTTTCTTTAAGGCTTCAATTTGATCTTGCAACCCTTCTTTTTCTGAGTCGAAGTTCTGAAGCTTCGACTTGAGCTCATTGATGTAAGAAATCGCGTCACCTAAGAGAGACGCCTTGTCCATCTTCGACACATTAGGGACAACTGCTCTAAGGGCATAGAACCTCTGATTGAGCTTCTCCCTCCTCTGCCTCTCGGCCTCAACATGATTCAATGGCTCTTCTCTTCCATTGGCAGGCTTTCTTCCTCTCTTCCTAGGCCGCTTCTCGGACTCTACTACTACCCTACTGCTATCCACCTCCCTCACTGATGCGTCCAAATCCGAATGATCCGAATCCCCACCAGCCGTGCTCGATTTCACTATCCCTGAAGAGGGAAGAATCACCCCTGAAGTGAAGGACAACATCCCCTCTTCATTGCTACCCCTAGATGTAGGAGACCTCTTCTTCTTGTTGCTGCTTTCATCAATCAAAAACTGTGCATTCCCACCAAAAATCCCCCCATTATTCTTCTTGTTATCACCCCCAAAACTTAATATTTCACCGGATTCCGGCTTTAACGGACTCACACTCCGGTTCTTCGACCCATCCATTGCATAATCAGAGAAATTCAATTCTCTTGCGAAAAACCCTTGTTGCTGTTGTTGTTGCTGTTGCTGTTGCTGATTTTGATGATGAATATGATTTTGATGGAGGGTGTGGTGGCCGTTCTGGGGACGAATCTCACTTGGGGTTTTGTTCTCCACATCTGAATTGATCAATTTGGACGCATTAGTACCATTGTTGTTACTGTTGTTGGATTGTGGGGTTTGGATTTGATTCTGGGTCTGAGACTGATGATTCTGATTCTGGGTTTGAGTTTGAGTCTGAATCTCATCTGGGGGTGGATTAGGATCACTGATCCAAATCGTAGCCGGATCATGCTCACCCTGATCAGCCAACACATCTTGAATTTGACCCTGATTATCCCCACAGAACAAAACCCTAACCTTGTTCATCACATAAGGGCTCTGAAAAATCATCTCAGTAGAGCCAAGCTCAACCACCCCATTCAACACCGGAATACAAACCATGGTCTGAAGCCCAAAACAGGACCCCTGCTTAGCCCTATTACACGGCGAGCTCGAAAGCCGGTCCGACCCGGCAGCCCAGATGGGGTTGGAACCCAAATAGGCCTGACCCGGCAAGTCTTCTCCACTCGAAAACGACTGAGTCATCGAGATCAGGAAGAACCACTCGGTGTCGGTGACCTCCTCGTCGACAGCACCGTCTTCGGAGGCCGTCGGCGGGTTGCCGGAGATGAGGGAGTTGAGTTCCCGGAGGACCCGTTTCCGGTACTCCTGCTCCTCCGGGTTGAGCGAGGCGGGTTTGTTAGTGGGCTTGTTTTCTTCCCCCTTGTAGTAGCCATCCCCCCAACCCAGAAGAGACTGGCCGGAGAGATCGACGCTGAACTGCCAGAAGATGACGTAAGTCCAGCTTCCACCGTACGAAGACCCGTCAGTCAGGGCCTGGAGGCGTTGCTGGAGGGTGTCAGGGCTGAGAAACGCCGCCGGAGGGGGTGGCGCTACGGCGGCAGAGGCGAAGGGGGGGAAATCTGGGGTGGAAGAAACAAATTGTTCCATCATCATGATGGACGAAGATCCATGATTATCGTCGGCCCAGAGATTCATCATCTGAGAATGAAAATTGTATTGTGGGTATTTTCAAAAACTCATGAAAATGGAGGAAGGGATGAAAAACGTGGGTGGGAGAAGAGCAGAGCGTGTGAAATGGGGAGTGGGAAGGATGAGGAGAGAGAAGCGAATTGAAAAAAGACGAGGCTTTGACACAACCCAGAATATATTATTATTAAATTCCAGAGATCATTAAATTACACTTGAGTGCTCGTTGGTACATGGTAAGTGGGGGAAGTCTCAGTGAAATTAAGTTTTTTTTTTTTTTTGTTTTTTGAAATGTTGATCTGCTTTGGAAGCATGCGTCGGCGTCGGCGGGTAACTCGCTAAGCCTAGCGGTAAAAAGCCGGCACTCTCGTTGTTCTGCACTTAAACAGACCACAGCCTTTTTGCAATCTTTCTTATGTTTGGAAATTTACAATATTATTTTATAGAAGTTTTACAAGTTACAAATAAGATATTTGTTTAATAAAAATATTTATAAAGATAAGATTGTTTATATATGAAAAAATAAAAGCTATTTAGGTATATTCAGTTTTATATTTATTTCTCTCATTCCTTTTAGTAACGTATATTGTATTTATGGAAGTAAATACTCTGAGAAACTACGTGACATATAATTTTAGTTGAATTCGACTACCCTTAATAGTTTATTTACGCCTAAAAAATTGTAGCTAATTTTTCTTTGTAATGAGATGAGATAAAATGGTGAAGTAAATATTATACTTTAAATATGGTTAGAAAGTGTGATTTACAGGAAGAGAAATGACTTTTTATATCATTAAAATTGCACATTTTTTTTAGAGAGTCTACACTCAAAAACTTCAATACGAAGAGATTCTTCTTTTTTGAAGTGGGATGTTGGTCCACCCACTATATTCCTTTTATAGAATATGGGTCCAGCCGATTTATCGACAGTAAAGGAGGGTTACAGAATTACCATAGTAAACCCAACTAATATCTAGCCCTACATATGACCAGTCCCACAAAGGGTCTTTGAGAAATTACATCCAATAGAACTCAAACGTTGGTGGGAAGTATAAAACTTCACCCCCATTGTATTGGAGCCAGACTGTGTAACTGTCTAAGGTAAGAAACTTTTGACTGCCTACACAATAAAAAAAACTACGCACACGTGATGATCACGTGGGGAACCCTACAATAGCTCCCCCTTCTTTTTTAGGAGGATATTCGGTTCGTTGAATCGAACTCCAGTTTTGTAGTGATCTCATAAAGGGGCAGAAAAGGAGGAAGTTGTTATCCTTTGAGTGGCTGCCTGTCACTGTGTTTCTAGAACCTTTTTCTGATTATTTGAATTTTTTTCTTTTTTGTTGCTAGCAAATTCTGAAATTCAATTTAAAACAATTTTAAAAGTCAAGAAAAATTTATTTTAATGATATTATGGCCTGTTTGATCGTTTTAGAAAGATGAATTTTTTGACATTTTAAAGTCCAAATTTTAAGAGGTGTAAATTTTTCTAAGAAAATTTCCTTTTGGATTCGATTACCCCACAAGCAAAACTTCAATTAGATCTAATCCAATTCGTATATCTCTCCACTTAACGTATTAAATTATCCCGTATAGAATCCTAGTGAACAGATAGCTAATATCCTATCAAAATTATTTTAAATCACATTTTTATGTTATATGATACAAATTTCTATTTTTTTAAGCAAAGGGCAATTCCGTATAACAAAATTTAATTCATGATGGGAAATAATTATAGGTCGTCATGCAACCACAACCAAGAAAAAACAATAGGAGGAGGTGTAACAAGAATAATGACAATATTATATTACCATTAAAACCATGTCCAAAATTAGGGCATCTCTTAGTCCCACAATAACAACATCAATTTGCATTTGCCATCCTCGTTGTTATTTCTTGACAAGAAAATGAGTTGACATTGCTTGTGAAACTGACTGATCAAATTGAAAACCACCTGTGAGTTCATATTGACCATTAATAGAGGGTTATGCATGTCAGGACATAATTGTAACTTTCTAAAATCCTTAATTATTATAAATATAGATTTAAAGGTTATTAATTGGTTGAGTCTCTTTGTTCCATCTCTTAGATATTAATTTGTTTTAATCATAACCTTAGGATTTTATCTATTTTTAACAATCTTCAAACTATTATCAAGTGTTATGAGCCCAATCCTAACCAAGGAGCACTTGTCGAAATTCGACACGAAGCTTAACAATCAATCGCCTCATGGTCTTTTCATCACTTTGTCGATCTTATTTTTGTCTAGTATTAATTTGGAGAATGTTTACAAAGACAACAACAACTTTTAGTTTGGTTCTCGCTTTCATGGAATTTGAGGAGGTTTCTATATAAGAAAGACATGTATAAATTTCATTCTCATACAGTTCTTATCTTTTTTTAATATTGTTTAATTTTCATTAACTTTTTTTCAGAGCTCATTAACTTGGTAAAATCTTTACAAATATCAACTTTGTTCAAATACCATCTTCAATTATTCACCATTTTTTTTAAAAAAAAAGAGAATAAATCTTATCCTATTTCATTAATTTTGACATTTTTCATATTGTGCACAAAGAAAGCAACAAATGGTTCAATTGCTGATGATAAGTACTTACTATAAGTTAAAAAGAATATTTCCTTCTATTAGTTTGAGAAATAAAATTCATTACTGCCTTTATTCACTCATTGAAATTCCAGATTTGCTTCCAAATTTAGCCTCATTATGCCAAAATCTTCATTAAATTCCTCTTTTGCTTTTTTGCTTCATTTAATATTTTGAGTATTTTCATTTCACCATGTTGTTGGGTTAAATTTTATTAGGAAAGATACAATCAAATGCTCTTTTGTAGTATTATAATTACCATTTAACCCCCTCCCCCCCCCCCCCAAAAAAAAAACCCTATTTCAAAGCTTGCTAGTTTTTTTTTTTTTGGTTACGTAAATTCTTATGTAAATCTCTTAAAATTGATCTCTATATACGTACATAAGTGATTACATGGATAATGCTACCTACCCCATAAAATTGGAACTTACACTAACAATAGTTGTTGTTGTTATTGGTTGCCTAATTCAAAGCTTGCTATTTACTAGTTAAGGTTATTGAAGTGTCATTAATGCAAGCAAGAGATCCACAATGTTGCAAAAGAGAAAATGTAAGATATTTTTTGCAAGGCAAGGGTAGCCTCATTTTGCTTGGAAAGTTATCTAAGGGAGGTTGTTGGGAGGGTTTTCTTGCTTCCAAAAGGAATATTAATTGTAGCTACTTACATAATGCTGGTGCTGATCTCATCCAAGATGGGAAACGGTTTGCTAGCTAGCCATGCAAAGGATATATTAGTACATCACTTGCACTTGACCCCTACAAGTCACTATATATTAGGCAGTAGCCTTTTTACAAATATAAGTTTTTAACCAATACAGTATGGTTTAAGTGGTTTGGCACTTGTTTCCTGTAAGTATCGTCTCATGTTCAAGTCTTGTAAATAGAGAAAATTTATGATAGGAGAGCTCTACCTCTTCTTGAGTTAATAGTAGCTTGACTCCAGTGAAATAGATGATCCAAAACAAAAATATATATCAGTTTTGAAGAATTTAAGTTGATCTCTTTCAATCACCATCAATCATATTTGTTGAGGAAGTTTTCATACATTTTCATTGGTATGCAAAGAAGAATTCACCAATTTGTTATTTGTAAATTGTTTGAGCAATTGAGCTACATGCAATTCTCTCATTATGATTATATTCGATCAACCAGGATGAACTAGGTCAATAAGCAAATCTAACCGGTCAATAAGAAGTTCACACCTTAAATTGTAAAATGTCAATTGGTTTATAACGTAACTCATCTTATTATATAAATCAACACAATTTAACCTATTCAAAACTTCTCTCTTTTCAAGAACGTTTATCGCTCCAAAAGCTGCCAAGTATTAACAATCACTCTCGCATCCTGTATACAACAAAAACAAGAATAAATTCTATTTAAATATATATATATATATATATATATATATATATATAGGAATAAATTCACAATTCCACATTTCCTAAGTCTGGCTAGCTAGTCAATCCAGTTGAAGAGTAGCTAAAAAGATGAGTGGGATTAAAACTTTTCATTAACCGTAATCTTAACTTTTAAGCGCATCTATTATTTTTCTATTAAAAAAATTGAGTGACATTTTATTTCTGTTAATATAACAGTGATACCAACAAAGATAAGATTGCTTATATCCGGAACTCTTCATACTCTGTGTAAGTGGGATTTCTACTGAGAATTATTGTTGTTATTATTTATTTCTTTTAATGTGCAATTAGAGCAAGGGGAAAAATATTCAAAAAAAAAAGCAACTTGCAAATTATTTATTTATTAACTTGTAAATAAAAATAAATAAACAGCACAACACGCCGAGAGGGTTAATAAAAAAAAATCCAAGCAAGTTGGCTAATTGTAATTAAATAAATTAAGAAAAAGCCAGCAACCAAAATATGAAAATCCAAAAAAAATTAAGGTATGCGTTGGCGTCACTGACGAGAATCTGGACTTTGATTGGGTCGTCCGCCATGCGAGATATTGTCTTTAATAAAATATTAATAACACTTTCTAAGATAAGAATTGTCACAAATTAAGCTGAGCATCTGCCCATAAAATTTTAAAATTTTAATTAATTATTGAAGCACGTTTTGCTCGATGAGGATCGTGAAAAGAACATTTTTTAAAATTATTATCATTTATTTTTTTATTATCATTTCTTATTTGCGATATAACAATATAGTATTTGCCCCATTTATCTTTATTTATTATTAGGCTGCGGTTTTTATGGATCATGTATAAAATCTATAACCTAATCATGTATATGACACGATCAGTCTGCTCTTTGTTTTTGTATCTCCAATGATTTATATTATGGAGATTGCAAAACTTGAGCTGTAAGAGTTTTACTGGGTTGCTGTCATTGTTAGGTGTTTGATTATCGCAGAAGAATGCGATGTCATATTGTTAACACGGGTTTTAGATAAGATTGTTATATAATAACACATATTAATGATTTTTATTTATCTTAACAACATGATCTATATATATAATAAACATAAAAATTTTAATTCCTTATTTTACTTGTTAACATGGCCTATTCTTTTCGTTGGAAAATGGGTGGAGTTGGTTGAAATTGATTCAAGTGAATATTTTTTTGTTGAAATAGGTTGAAGTGGTTGAAGTTGGTATATTTCTTATATGATATTTCTTATATGATATAGGTTGAAGTTGATTAAAACAGTAGGTTAAAATGGGTTGAAATTTGTTGAAGTGGGTTGAAATTGGTATTTTTCAATTGAAGTTCATGAAGTTTGTTAAAGTGTGTTAAAGTTGGTAAATTGGAATTTACCAACGAAAAGAATAGGGACATATAATATGTATTTTTAACCCATATCTCGAAGTTATTATATGGATATTTCACTTCATATAAATGTGAAATGTCCTTAAACAATATATGGGAATGTTAGTTCTTGAGTTCAAATCTTTGCGTTATAAGGCGTAAAAATGCCACAATAAAAGGCCATATTTTTTTCGTTGGTAAATTCAAATTTATCAATCTTAATCAACTTCAACCTGCATCAATCAACTTCAACCCATTTTACGAACTTTAATAAAAAATACCAACTTCAACCAACTTCCCACTATTTTAACAAACTTTCCACTATTTTAACCAACTTCTACTCATCATACAAAAAAAATTCAACCAACTACTACAGTTGGGAAAAGTTTACCCCACACGAAGTTAAGTGGGTTTGGGTATAAATTTTCGACTCGTTTAATTAAATGGGTTGACACGTTCAACCCGTTTAATTAAATGGGTTAGGTTCAGATCGAGATTCCCGACACGAAAAAGTACCTATTTAACCCGTTTAATTAAATGAGTTAAATTAGTCAACTCATTTTTTCATTTTTTATTTATTCATTTACTTTTTATTAGATAATTAAGAATTTAAAATTTTTTAGAAATTATAAATTATGATGAATCTGGGGAATTTCAAGGAGTAATTATTTAATGTGATATGTACACTTAATTTTTAACACTGTAATTACGTATTAGTTGAAAATATTAAATGCATAAATAGTCAATTAAGTGACTAAACTTGACCTGTTTATCTTAAACGAGTTAAGCGGGTCAGCCCGTTTAAAAATTAAATGGGTACAGGTCAAAAATTTTCAACCCGTTTAATAAACGGGTTAGGTTCAGGTTGAGAAATTCTCAACCCGTTTAAGTTCGACACGAATACGAACCTGATCCGACACGACCTATTATCCAGCTCTACCAACTACAACGCACTTCAACCAACTTCAACGGAAAATATCTATTTCAACCTACTTCAACTAATCTCAATCAACTTCACCCATTACAACTCATATTTTTCAACGAAAAGAATAAGCACTAACCCTGTTCTTTTCGTTGGTAAATTTCAATTTACCAACTTCAACCCACTTCACAAATTTTAATAAAAAAATATCAACTCCAACTCATTTCAACCAACTCAAACCCACTTCAACTAACTTCAACCTATTATTTTAACCAACTTCTACTCATCATATAAAGACCCTGTTTGGCAAACAGCTTTTTGAAGAACTTTTTGACAAAAAAGAACTTTTTTTACCAAAATTAGCTTTTTGATCAAGTAAAAAAACTAATTTGGGTGTTTGGTGAAAGAGCTTTTTAAAAGAACTTTTTGGGTCCAAAAAGCTAATTTGAAAAGGCTAATTCCACTAGCTTTTTGGAAGAGCTTTTTGAAGAATTAGCTTTTGTGTCATAACATTGTCAGAAACAGCTAATTTTACTAAATAGTTAATTCAAACAGCTAATACAAACAACTAACTTAAACATCTAACAGCTAACAACTAATACAAATAGTTAATAACTATTTGTCAAATAAGATCAAAAAATACACCACTTTTAATCAATTTTACCCATTTTTCAACCTTTGTTTTTCTACAAAAAGAACATGTTCTAAACCAAAACAAACAAATGTCCTATTTGGGGCCCAAAGGTCAAGAAAAACAATGTTTTTCATGCTTTTTAACAACTGTCAGTGGTGCTTTTTCTGTAAGGAACAAATAATGGCAATTTCTTTTCAAATATAATGAGATATAAAAAAAATAAATAAGGAGATGATGCAAGGCATTGAGCAATAGTACTTAAGTTGGACAAAATTAACATATTAGCAACTTAAACCACTATAAATTATTCATAATTATTATAATAAATTAATTATAAGAATTATCGAACTTAAGTATTTTATGACTACACCCATAGTTACAAACTAAATAGTAGTACTCTAATGGAATTAACCATTTAAATAGTAGATGGATTATATTGGTGAAAATTTTTGAATGTTAAGATGATTTTACATAATTAATGAGTAGTCTTTCACTATCCAATGCCAACCTGTTTTTCTAAAGAAATGTCATTTTTGTATCTTGCATTAACACCTTTATTGTAATCTTAGTAAAAAAAAAAAAAAAAAACAACAATAGTCTTCCAACTTTAGTTTTTGAAATTTAACAAGCTCAATAATAATTAATATCAACAAAAGTGTAGCATATATATCGTTTATTTTTATATGTAAATATGTAAATAAAAGATTACAAAAAAGGGTAGATAAAAGATACCCCAGGATTTTTGGTTTGAAGATACAAAAGCCCATATCATAGAAAAAAAAATAAAATCTGGCATTATTTCAAAGGTCCCTCTGGCCTCCATTGGACATTATTCATTTTGTCAATATTCATGTTTCCTTTATTCTCTTGGAAAAACATTACATTGGACATGATAGGATGTCTGGCATTGCCCTCTCCCTTTTGCTTCAATTGTCCTTACCAAAAATTTAATCTACTAGTTCAATTATTAAAGCAAATTGGCATGGAAATTGTTTATATTTAACTCATTTATTAGAATTGAAAGAGAATGACATTAGTTTGAAGGAATCAAAAGAAGGAAAAAAAAAAAGTTATGGGCTCAAGCCGTAGAATCAGCCATTGATAAAGTCAGGTTATGCTGTCTATAATTTGCTCTTTGGGGGATGACCCTTTTCCAAACCCTGTGTGAATACGGGATGCTTATACACCGAACTATCATTTTCTATATATTTATGACTTACGAGGAAAAAAGGGAAAAAATATTGTACCCCATGCTTTGATGCCTTGTTTCCTAGCTATGCCTTATGTATTTACTGACAATCATTGACTATGAAATACTCGACATCCTGCGTGAATACGGGATACTTATGCACCGGACTATTCTTTTTTGTATATTTATGACTTATGAGAAAAAGAGGGAAAACATACTCTGCCCCATGCTTTGATGCCTTGTTTCCTAGCTTCTGCCGTATGTATTTACTGACAATCATTGACTATGAAATACTCTTCTACATCCGAGAGGTCCGAAGAGAATAATATAACAAATCTCGATCCACTTGATTATTATGGATTTTCTTTTGAGGTTTTTACATATCTCTCCTAACTTTTAAATGTTTCTAGAAAATTTGTACTTGTATAGATTTCTCTATCTAGTAAAACACTGGTCAATTTTTTACAAAATTCTCTCCTACAAATCTACAGATCTATACTGATTTCTTTAGATTTATAATATTTATATCATACTCATGCGAGCACATACTTTCAAGAGTCATATCAACAATTATATATTAAAAAATTAATATATAATAAATACATATATGATAAATATATATATATGAATAATAAGAACATGTACTTCTAAAAACATATAAAAAATTGTCTTAGATTTAAGTTTAGTCCTTCCTTACATTCATAAAAGTGGGAGAAGGAAAGGGCGGAGAGAGAGAGAGACCATTAGTTGAAGAATCATGCCATAGATATCACTCTCAAAGCTAGTCATGAAAGTCACTGATCAGCCCTGCAAGACAGACAAAGCTAATGCTGGATTTATGACCGGTTCTTTTCATGGGTCAATTTTAAAATACAAATTTTAACCCACTTTAATCTACTTTAATTCATTTTAACCCACTTATATTATTTTAACCAAATTTAATTTATCACATAAAAAAAGTTCAACCCACTTCAACTCATTTCAACTTATTTCAATCAACTTTACACTTTTAACCATTCTAATTTACCTACGAAAAGAACAGAGCCTAACGTGACAAAAAGTCTCTTCCATTTTGATTAGAAATTGCCATCGTGAGTAGTAACAGGGCAAAATGTACTACTTATTATTTACAATTATTATCTTGATTATTGATAAGCATTCGTCATCATAATCATTTTTTTGAAAGGGAAAGGTTCAATATCAATTAACATATCAAAATTAAGACATGAACACTTATAATAATTCGTATAGATCATTTTACTTCACATTAGTAATCATCAAATACGTATCCTTCTTCAAGATGATGCCCCTTCTTTACAAATTAAATTAATTCTTATTAACGCATTATCATCATTATTATTAGATTAGAGTATTTTCAATTCATATTTTAAATTTTGGAACTCTATTATGTCATATCAGTAAAAATTTCATTTTTTATAACTCGTATTCTTTTATTTCTCCAACTTATGAAACGCTAACTTAAATTACCACATAAAATATTTATTATGAACTCACTTTATAACAAATGCATTTTTTTGAGTCCCAAAAAAATAGATAAAATTAAGTTTGAAACCCAAAAAAAAATAAAATTGAAATACATGGAGGAACTTTGTTTACGGTCCTCCATAATGGAAACTGGCTGCAACATAAAATATTTAAAAAATTGCGTGTGACATTTGGAAAGACTTTATTGGGAGTCATTCCAGTGACTGACCTTAATGACATCCACCGCGAATGCGAGTTTCATGTGACCCAAATAGTTATAATGATGAACATAATGACATAAAGATAAAAAATAATGATCAAATCCATCGTCACGTAACACTTTTTTGTGTACCGAACCTTACTTTGGGCCTACACTTCCATGTTCCATCCAATCTTGCTTCTGTCTACTCACTAAAGTTGACGAAGATTAATAAAAGTTGAAAAGGATTGATATTTTTCGAAAATATTGATAAAAATTGGATAAACATTGAAGAAGATTAAAAGAAATTGGTAAAAGTTTGAAGAAATTGGTAAAAATAATAGACTAATTTTTTCTTTGGTAAATAGGGGTCGATAAATTGGTAAAGTTGATAAAGATTGATAGAAGTGAATACAAGTAGGTATTTTTTGAAATGATTAGCAGGAGTTGACTAAGGTTATGAAAGATTGAAAGAAGTTGAAGAATATTGGTAAGAAATATAAATGAATGGGGATTTCTTTGTAAGAAATTTTGAAAAAAATTGGTATAAATTAGTTGAAATTGGAAAGAATTAAATTTTCTTTCCGGGTTAGAGTTGGTACAAATATGTTGAAGTTAAGAACATAGAATTTACTAACGAAAAGAACAGATCCTAAGTAAAAGTTGGTAATAAATTTATTGCCTAAATGCCCACAAGAAGACACCAAAAAATGAAAAAAAAAAATTCATATACATTGAGAGTGTTAAACAAACAAGAAGCATTTTGATACCAACAAGCCGAAACTGAGACCCAACACCATAGTTTGAGGACTGAAAGAATGTTTTCGAAAGACCCTCAATATCATCATATCAAATCAAGGTGTGCACTGGCTCAAGCCTCAAAGAGAAAAACCATACATACTTTGGGGACTGAAAGATCATTCTATTGTCATGGCATAAAGTCCCTTTAATTCCAACTCAGAAATTTACATCGATGCAAACAGAAAACATTTAACCAGATAGGGAAATACTTGTTCATAATAAGTTATGCTGTGCGACCGTGTAGTTTTCTGAGACCTCAACCTCTGCGTTGAGATCATATGCTCACTATCTGACAATATACAAAGGTGAGCAGGAAACCTGAGGAAGATGAGGCTAGTGAGTGGCACCAGGGGAGCACGGCACAGCAGGCTAACTGCAGCCAGTAAAGATGTCGTCATAAGTCATTTATCCCCTTTTACCTTCAGCACCGAGGCCTCTTGCTTTGGGGCGCCTAACTGCAGCCAAGGGGGTTACTATCCCCTGAGAGTCTCGGCCCAAACCCATTCCTTCGACGAATCCCATCTTTGCCATCATCTTGGAACCAAACCCTTTGGTGTGCTTCTCAAAAGCTCCAATGGTGGTAGGAGTTCCCTTTGGCCTCCTGGTTGACCCTCCACTTTCCTTGGCTGCTTTCAAAGGTTCACTGCTGCTTTCTTCGAATGTCATGCCCAAGCCAAGGGACTTAGGCCGTTGGATCACCTTGATAGGTGCTGACATTCCCTTGCCATCCTTCCCTAAGCCTTCACCTTCCACGTATCCCATCTTAGCCATCATCTTTGAACCAAACCCCTTGGTGTGCACTTCGAATGAGCCAAAGTTTGAGGACGTGCTCGCTATGGCCACGGCTTTGCTCTCCTGGTTAGAAGTGTCCTTCGAGTCAACCACTTTGACTTGAACAGTGTCTGACTGCATTACACCACTCGGTACAAATGACACAGGCTGGGCAGAGTATGCTGCAGGCTTCTTTCCACTTTGTTTCTTCTCACTCTTCCCACTGGTGCCCTGGCGATTTGCCGAGTTCTTGGAGGATTTGCTCTGTGCAGACCCTCTGCCAACCTTTATGGGTGTATCAACAACTGGGAAATCAGCATCGTCCTTGCTAGATCCAATAAGCTGTGGATTTGGAATTGCATCAGTGTTTAAATCTAATCGAAATGTTTAGAATAAAGCAATAAAATAGAACAATAAGCACTTCGCATAAAATCCCAGATGAGCTTACCTTCTCCAGACGGATTTCATCACTTGCAGATGGCATAGAGGTGTGCTGTGTTCTACTTACAGTAACAAACCTGCAAGGCTCAATATCCATAAATCGAACAGGCGTAAGTATGTGTTAAAAATCTTCTTCCTTTTGGACGGCTAAAGTTTACTAGAGAAACTAACCGAAATGGATGCAAAGCAGGCATTCTACAAAGAAGCTAACTACATCCCATAAAAGACTAATCATAATCAATTATATCAACTGAAGAAAAAAACAGCATCCTTATTCCTTACATCTTGATCACTTATCCCTTATGCAGTCAAGGGGCTTATAAGTACCCAACAATCTCTATTTCCCACCGTAATGATGGAGAAAATAGTGAAGGAACACCCCTGGTGCCTTTCTGCTAATTTTTATACTGAAACCGCTATCCTAAGCCAGATTTCTAACAGAAAGATGTAACCACGTTAGGTGGGTTAATAAACCCTTCTTATAACAATTGATCCATTAATCCAACAAGATGACAGTTTCAGAATGACTGCACTCCAACTGTTGGTTTAGCACAGATATAAGTTCGGTAAGTGGTCAAAACTAAAGAATAATCAGCAAAACGAGCAGTTGACCCCACAAATTAGGTCAAGGAGATACTAACCTTTTCTTGCCAGAACCTTGGCAGCCACTCTTCAAACGATAAATAGCTGCCATTCGTCGCACCTACAAGTGCCCAAAAGCAGTTGCAGTCGAATTAAGAACATCAGACTTAAATTGCTGGTGGCAAACTCGGAAACACAGATTGGCATACCTGGGAACAATCCCGTGGATGCATACGCTGGAATGCTAGCATATCTATGTTGCTCAAAACCATCTGTTTCAACTTCTAAAATCCAGAAAATTAAAACAATTACAACAAATCCATGTGTTTCAGCTGAACAGTTCATTAGAGACCAGTAAGTTAACAGTTCTTACGAAAACTGAGAGACTCAGACAAAATTACAAGCAAGTAGAATAGCTATATGAAGGAAATAGTAAAGCAAATTAAAAGCAAAATCTCTTGTCAGCAGTATGTACCTTGCAACTCGATACTAATAAGCTTAATTTAAAAAAGCTCGCCTAAGGCACGCCTCGGCGTGAGGGTACCAGGTCAGCACCTCGAAGGGGATGAGGTGCGCCTTAAGGATGCAAGGCTATATCTTTCCCCCTTTTCTTCTTTTCCTTAGGATTGCCTTTACCTTCTTGTTCTTTTCGTTCCTTGGGAGCTAAAAGGTGATCTATTCTTATATGGTAAGTGTATGCCTTGGAGAACTATGATAATAAGATAACATATCTTAAGGTTATTTGCGGTGTTAATAGTTATATTGATGTCTAATCATTTTTCATATATTATCTAACTTGTTTCTGCAAAATCTGTTTCATGAAATGTGAAGTACTTTTAAAATTTTTTGCATAGAAGTGCGCCTTGCAGCCATGATGCGTGTTTGCCTCGCGCCTTCCGCCGTGGGACCCTATGCGCCTCAGTGCACCTCGCGCCTTTTAAAACTAACCGAATAAGTGCCTACATCCTATACTCTTCTTCACATTAATTGAAGCATCCATGCCGGTTCAAATAAGTTGACATTCACACATCACTGACAGCTCCAGTATTCAAACGACGACTCTAAAGTTAGTAATCCATTGTGAAAAGAGGGAAAGCCTGCTTCCCTAACTAGTTCTAAGAAATCCTCATTACCAAATTTATTTGCTCCAGATCAACACCACGATGTAGCATCCTCTCCCTGCGCTTCTCAGCAATCATCTCTTTGCGGAATTTCTTTTTCTCACCTGAAGATTGGCACACAGAACTGTGGTTATGAGAAACTGTCATCAAATCACGAAAGCAAATATAGCCCCACTGTAGTGCAGAAATGAAGATTCAATAAATCTATCATAGAATTCCTGTACACTCAAGGGGGATATAGACAATTAATCTCCCATAGAACAGATAAATTCTTTGCAAAGAGTAACTGAAGCCCACAAACAGCAACTTATATAGATAATCAAAAGCATGAGAAGTTTGTTGAACAGCAAGAATATTGCAGCAGTGGCCAGAGAAACACCAGCACAGGCCTTGAACCCAGGTAACAATAAGAACTATACCTGGAAATCTCGCGAACCTTTTACTTTTCCGGGCCTCAGATGGCCAAGACTGTGGAAACCTAGCAACATGCTGCTTTTTTGCAGAAAGGCGTCTTGGATCCTTCACAAGCATTATATCATCCAATGGAGAACAATCAATAGTAGCTTTAGATTTATGAGAATCTGCAGAGGGCTTCTTTTTTGGCTTCGGCTTTTGCATGCCATACTTCCTGGATGCTTCCTGAAGAGCAAACCCACTCAACTTCTCTAAAGTCTCGCCATATCTGTCACTAGAATCGTCATCACTATCATCAACCTCCTGATGACAACCGATATCCTGCAATGCCAACCACTTGGAGTCTAAAATCTGACTGCTTCCACCTATTCCTTCCAAGTAATCCTCCATAACATCCTCGTCAATATCAGAATCAAAATCTGAGGAATCATCACTCTCAGAAGTTTCAGAGGTGCTCCCCTCGTCAGATGACTCCTCCTCCTCTTCACTCCCAATATCCTCCTCATCACTCTCATTATCAGATATATCTTGGGTGTACAATCTGATTCCTCCGATAGACACAAATGCAGAATTTTTCTCAGGAGATGAGGTCTGATCTAGATCTCGAACCACTTCAGAATCATCCTCGTCCACAAAACGCTCATCAACATCCCCTTCAGACTCATGAGAGGAGGAACCACAGCTTGGCACTTGTCCATCTCGCACAATAGTTGATGACAATAATATTCCACTAGCTACATCCACTGGCTTATCAGAAAAGCCCAATCCTCTGTGAAGTTCTTCTTCTTCATCTATCACACCTGATGATAACTCAGTAACACCAGGGGTTGCATGGGGCTCTTCAGAGAATCCGAGTCCATTGTGAGAGCTTTCACCCAAAACAAAATCTGAACTGTATTCATAATTGTATGCCACCTCAGAAGCCTCCATTGATGGTGCCGGATCTTCATAAACTATAATTTTGCTATCCTTGTTGCCTAACCTGATAACCGGGTGTGATCCAGTTACATCACCATCTTCATCCTTTCTCCCAATGCCACTGTCTGACTGCAATACATCCCATGTTGTAACAAAAATATATTAGTTCAGCTGTCCAAAATATGCGTACAAATCCAGGAAAGTTAAACAATTGTATCCAACAAACAAGAAGTTATTCGAATTGAAATGCTTTACCATTCCAATAACATCATATCTCAACACCAAGTATATAGAAGAACTAAGCAAAAATCAAAACATAATTGAAGCCCAAAATAAGGAAATGCCGCTTAAGAGTATATACATAACCTCCACGTATCACCCTGACCAACCCAACATCGAGGGAGTCTCTAGTTCATATAATCTAAGCTCCAGTTTCAAAATTGGAAGGAACAAATGGGTTGAAAT